>OX104041.1:1263362-1863362 GCA_944470415.2 Schistosoma rodhaini | reverse complement strand
GGGGTTAGCGACCCCATCCGGTAGAAAACTAATTCTCTAAAAAAACGCTATCCAAACAGGCAAAGAGAGCACTTATAGGATGGGAATCTCATGGACATAGGATCATCACAACCTCATCCAACACAATGATAGAGGGTATTACAACGAACGTCATCCAATGACACATAGACTTCACCCGATCACAACACATAGAACCGAGTTGACCATATCTGCATCAATACAAAGTTCAGAAGGACGATGGAAGATGTGAGAACAAGATGAGTAGCTAATATAGCAACAGATCATCACTTGCTGATGAAAATAAAACTTACGAAGCACTGGAAAACGGCGCGGACAACATCACAAAAGTTTAATATGGTTTTTCTTTGGGATACTGACAAACTCAACAAATTCAAGATATTTAAATAAAGCAAGAACAAACATTGATGCAGAATAGTATGAATTCATATTATTTCGAGGTTTCTCGTCAGCTGCTTACAAACCAAAATTGTGATAGAATTTTTACATGAAGATAGCGTGAAACAATTGACATAAATGAGTGTAAATAACGTGATTACAATAATAACTATATATATATATGCTAGAAACAGGTCAGAGGTCAAAAGAGGGAGGTTAATCCAGGGTGGGTGGTGTAATAATTTAGTGAAGTTCATAAATTGTGTGATAATTGTAGAGATTAATGGAATTGACTAATGATAAGGTAGATTACGTAATAATAATTAAGTTAAGATGATTTAAGAGGATCAGGTGGTGGAAATGTGTGAATAAAATTTATTTTAAGAATTAGGCAATAGGGGGGGAGTAAAATTATCTTAGAATAAGTAAATGAATAAAATAACCAAAACACAAAACAAACAGAAACAAAAGGATTACCCGGGTAGTGATAAGTTTATTAAAGTCTCTTTTTGGATGCATAAGTCCGGTTTCAGTTTCTTAATTGCAATGGCTTCAGCAAAGCGGAGAGTGGTAGTGGTTCTTTGTCTATTGATAATTTTAAACGCGCACATAATATCGACGGTATGCCCGGTGTCAAGTAGATGCCGAGCTATTGCACTGTTAAAAGCTTTAGTCCCTCGCAGTGTCAAGTTCTTCGGAATATGCTCAGAAATGCGAACCTGTACTCTTCTCTCAGTTCTTCCAATGTATGTGCTACGGCACGTACATGTGAATTGGTAAATGCAATTGCAAGTGCAGGGGCATCACTCTTCTCTCAAAACCAGGAAAAGTCTTCAATATGGTATTGTTAAACTGAATGAAGGATTCCATAGACGCCCAACTTCGAGATCAACAGGCTGGATTCCGTAAGGATAGACCGTGTACAGACCAAATCGCAACAGCAAAGATCATTGTGGAACAATCAATTAAATGGAATTTATCACTCTACATCAACTTCATTGACTACGAGAAAGCATTTGATGGGGGTGAACAGGACAACACGATGGAGGCTTCTTCGACACTACGGCGTGCCTGAGAAGATAGTCAATATCATACGGAATTCCTATGATGGATTAAAACTGTAAAATCGGTCAAAGAGGACAACTCGTTTACTCGTTCGAGGTAAAGACCGGTGTTAGGCAAGGTTTCTTACTCTCACCCTTTCTCTTTCTCCTGGTGATCGACTGGGTCATGAAGACGTCAACATCTGGAGGGAAGCACAGGATACAACGGACAGCTAGGATGTAACTAGACAATCTGGACTTCGCAGATGATCTGGCTCTTCTATCACACACGCAACAACAAATGCAGGAGAAGAAAACTAGTCTAGCATTAGCCTCAGCAGCATTAGGTCTCAATATAAACAAAGGGAGACGCAAGACTCTCCAATACAACCAAAATGCACCAATCGAGTCACACTTGATGGAGAGGCCTTTTAGGATGTGAAAACCTTAACATATCTGTGCAGCATCATTGGTGAACACGGTGGACCTGATGCATATGTGAAGACGCAGATCGGCTAATCAAGAGCAGCGTTCAGCACAATCATCTGCGTTGTAATATGTTTTCATTGAACAAAAACTGATTTAAAAAATACCATTTACGAATAACAATGAATGAAGCTACTCAATACTGAATGACATATCTATACATCTTTTCGAGTAAATATAAGACATGTATATTTTACAGTACTACACATTGAATATTGAAAGTTCAGTGACACTATAATTTATGTCTACGCAAAATACTTCGGATCCGTTGGCCAGACACTTTCAGCCACATCGTACTGTGGGAGAGAACAAACCAGGAACTAGTGCTGGAAGTGGATAGGACACACAATGAGGAAATCACCTAACTGCGTCACACGACAAGCCCTCACATGGGATCCTGAAGAACAAAGAACATATTACGCCAAGAAATAGAGACAGACATGAGAAGAATAAAGAAAAGTTGGATAGAACCAGAACGGAACGTCCAAGACAGAGTGAATTGGAGAATGCTGGTCGGCGGCGTTTTCTCCATTGGACTTGTGTGAAGGATAAAGATTATGATTAACAGTTGATGATTATTGTTTGGTATTAGATTTAGGGTTTACATCATGAAATGACATCAACTAAATTGTCAAGAAGCTATTTAGCCAATTGGATAAAGTATTTCGCGCCAAAATCTAAGACCTTTTATCTTAAATCTGATTGGTTCACTCATAAATCATTGTCCCGGAGAAAATTCTATAATAAAATAGCTATTCACAAAGGAAGTTCGTCATAGAACAAAAAATATATAAAAGGTACTCTTTCACTATCAATGAAATGAAAGGTTCTGTCATTTACCTTTTGGATCTTCTTTCATTAAAACTATAAAAAGGATAATGAGAAAAAAGGAACTATTGAATATTGAACAACAAAAAAACAAACAAAACAACAATAATTATTAACAGAAGGGATTTTGTGGAGATTTAGTGTTTTCATAGTTGAAAGCGTGATTCAACCATGGAAAACTTGGATGCACTGAGCGGCCGTTTCGTCCTATTATGGGATTCCTCAGTGACAGTGCGCATCCACGATCCCGCACTCGTGAGATTCGAACCCAGGACCTATCAGTCTCGCGCTAGAGCACTTAACCAATAGACCAGTGAGCCCACCACTGCGTCCCATAATAGGACGAAACGGCCGTTCAGTGCTTCCACGTTTTCCATGGTGGTCTAGCTTCAATTGACTCACGCTTTCAACTATGAAAACAACAATTACTCCTGGATCCTAATGAACATCATTCATATAAACTGTGAACGATTAGTTAAAGACTAAACATTAAATAGAACTTAACGAATATTAATTCTATGTTTGTAATGAAAATTATTGATAAAATAACTTTTTCAGAAACTATATAGTCTACTAGCTGATAGGAAGTAGTATAATGAATTTCATGGAAAAGTAGTTAGAAATTTTCAATTAGAATATCAACGAAATTTTCATCGAAACATTAGCTGCTGGATGATATTCAATGAAAATTTCAGTGACAATAAACCTTTCTGAAAGTTGAAAATAGCAAAGATCAGACGAGAACCGGTGCTTTCAACGTGATATGGTCGCCGTCACGTTGAAAATAGAAACTATTATAATTCTCGGTTTTCCTCGTCCACATGAATGCTATGCTAATTTGCTTTAGACGTATATTTACATTAGATACCCTCTCAGTATCTATCCTATAGGACTTCAGCGCAACTCAGATCAAAAACTGGTGGTTAGCCTGACTAGAACGTCAATATATTTCTACACCAAAAACCAAAAACAATCCGTCAACAATCGCAGAAATAATAAGGGCAAGAGAATATATAACTCATCTTGTACCTGTCAGACTATCTGCTAGTCTGAATAAGCAAATAGCTTATCATGATCATCCTCATGCACACATCAGGAACTTATTATCTAAATGTTTTATGTCCTCTCAATTAAACATTCAACTCGAGGGTTAGTTTTGATATTAGGTATTGTTCTTTTTGTGAATGATTCCACAATTAAAGTCGATCCATAATAGTGATCATAAATTATTTCAGTTTGAATCTTCCCATTGTTGTTTAGGACTTCAAGTGATCAGCCTCTTATTAGCATATGTGCATACTGTGTGTATTGGCTCGATATAGCCTTATTTCACTAGCATTATAAGCGAAAATGGCGCTTAAAGCGAAAGGTACTGGGTTCGAGTCCCAGAGTGAGCATCAACTTTGGGATGTGGCAGGTACATCCAGCTGACGAGTTTCAAATAAGACGAAACGCGCGTCCTGGATTCCACTACTAGCCACTATTCATCTTTGCTTATTTCAGTTTATGTTTGAATATACTGTTTAGGTGTTTAGTTTATTATTCGTTTAGTTGTAGTTATCACAAAAATTACCAAATACTGAATTTGAATATCCTACTTAGATCCATCCTATGAAAATATCCAACATGTTCTTGTTTACATCACATAAATCGGTTAGGTGATTTGAAGATTCTATTCGCATTTCGATGATGTACTTTTGAATGTTCCATTCTCTTTGTTTACCTAATAGAAACTTTAATGGTTGAGATCATGAATCGATTGAAGCTAGACCACCATGGAAAACCTGGAAACATTGGACTGCCGTTTCATCCTCTTGTGGGATTCTTCAGCAGTGCTAATCCACGATCCCTCCTCGTGAGATTCGGACCCAGGACCTACCAGTCTCGTGTCAGAGCATTGAACCAAAGGACCACTGAGCCGGCATCCGATGTCCAGTGCTTCCAAGGTTTTCTTTAGTGGTCTAGCATCGATTGACTAACGCTTTCAACTATGAAAATACTAAATTTCCACAAAACCCATTTCTGATTAAATAACTTCGCCTAAAGTCCCTCTGAGGTTACTACCGGTCTCAAACCCAGAGAGAGGGGGGGGGGCGGGAGTTAGATTTAGGGTTAGAAACCCTAACTCGCTAAAACAAAAAACGCTAACCATATAATATACTGATTGCGTAACTTACCTTTATCATATGCTTTCTTTAATAAATATATTTCTGTATTATTACAACAACAAATAATATCTGTCATGATTTGATAATTTGAACCAAGATTTTTCATTCCTTTATATAAATCATTCGCTAATATTTCCATTGGATTTCTAAATAAAGTTTTCACTAAACTGTCATAACTTCCAATTAATATAGAACCAAGATGTTCAGTGATTTCCTTTTGATGTATTAGGTAAAAGAAAGAAGATTAGAAGGTCTATGAAGAGATTCAATCCATTCAATGATAACTAAGTGTATATATGATAGCTAGTTAATCAAATCACTTTCTTAACGTTGTAAGAAGTAAGGATACATTGCTTATGATTCATCTGAATAAGATGTGTGGCTTTTATAATTCAAGTGATATCATCAGTTGACTAAATTAGATTATTATGATCTTATGAGCGAGGTCATGGATGTACACTGATGAAGAGTCCCATAATAGGATGAAATAGACGTCCAGTACTCCCAGATTTTCAATGGTGGTTTAACATCAATCGGTTTTATGGTCTTAACCGAAAAACTTAATAATCTCCACAACTCTATTACTTACTTACTTACTGACTGACTTACGCCTGTTACCCCTCGTCGAGGAGCATAGGCAGCTCATTAACATTCTCCATCCAACTCTGTCCTGGGCAATCATTTCCAGTTCTTTTCAGTTGTTATTCATCCTATTCATATCTGCTTCTATTACCCAACGTAATGTGTTCTTTGGCCTTCCTCTTTTCCGCTTCCCTTCAGGATTGGATGTTACGGATTGCCTTGTTATGCACATTGGTGATTTCCTTAATGTATATCCGATCCACTTCCAACGTTTTTTCCTAGTTTCCTCGTGGTGTAGCGGTGAGCACTTCAGACTTTGAATCCGGCAACCCGAGTTCGAGTCTCGGCTAGGCCTTGTGATGTGTGTCACAACTCCATACTTATAGAAAATAATCATCTAATTGATAGATTATAAACTAGACAAAAGTGTCATCTAAATAACTCTTGAGTCCAACTATTAAAATGAATAACTTTTTCACGAAACCCTTATTCTGATATTGATTATCATGTGCTCATTAGTGACTGGTCCCAAGATGATTTTCTGGAGTTCTAGTGACAAGCTGTGACCAGTGGAGTCAAATCCGTGTCGGGTAGAGACAAATATTTACTTCAGACAATAGATGAATGGTTACTCAGCCATTCATGGATCGATAAAAGTGAGACATTAACACCGTTGAATGTTGGTTCAGTAGTTTAGAGATTAAGTTTTTTTTGTTTTTTTATTCGAAATCATACATCTTGAATGACGTTGATCGCATTTAAAAAGGGGAATTAGTTTTGTTATGTTTCAAGATTATTTTATAGCTTCTCTGTTTCATTTACGTGGTAAGGCGAAATTCCAGTGTGTAACTGACGATATTCCTTATCATTGTGAGTCAGCGCCTAAATCGTTGCACTCTAGTACGTTGTTTGATACCTATTGCGTTCTTATAGATTGTAACTGCTTTTCGTAGTATTGTGTATGCTACTGATATCAATAGATATAAGTAGTATGCATCATTAATCGAAAGTGAAATGCCTGGTGGTAAAGGTTAATAATATCAAAGAAAAAAGAACTTGAACAAAGAATGATTGATATGGAAGCCAAAGAACAATGAAGTCTGAGATGATTGATTAACATTTTTGCAGAAGAAACAGTCAAATTTAACACAATTGACTGATATATTACAAATAAGGAATGGACTGTATGCTTCTAAGACTTCACTCAGAGATTCTGTAATTTTGTGTTCAAATACCTTTGGTTGTACCCCACTAGTGTTCTCGCTCAATACAGTATTTGTTATCATATCTAAGTGTACTTTAATTAGTTGTCTTAGAGTTTGTTCCTTTTAATATTGTGTGTCTAGGTAAATGAATCTAATAGAACATTGTGTTCACGTGACTACAAACATACTTATCCGATTGAGAAATAAGGGAACAAGATATAAATAATACAAAGTGTACTGATAATTTAAGAGTGAAGGTATAATAAATCATGCGATTGATGTCCAGTGATCAATTCGGATAACAATGAGCTTAAGTAGAGTGAAATAGTATCATACCATTCAATCTATTTTACGACTTAAGCTCATTGTTATCCGAATTGATAATATTATATTTGATAGTATTATACCATTCAATCGCCCCCAAATGCCCTGGTACAGCAGAGAGTAAGAGAGTCCGCTCTCTCTCTCCAAATGCTCTCACATAGCCACGCGTATATAGCCTCTATCATTGAAGACCTACTCACTGCCCTCTCATGGCATTCCTGTTGCTTACAAAATTGAGAGGACGAAAACGAATGTCCTGTGCTTAAACCGGGTTGGTGGACACGGTGAATCCACCTAGGGGAGTTGGGAAACCCTGATTCCAAACCAATGGTGCACATGGGCTCCAGTATCCTGGGGGAATAAATGGCGTATGAATCATTCGTTGGTCACCAACTATCATTGGACTGAATCTCTTCACGATGCTCCACTACCTTGTAGATCAGATCTTTCGGTCAAAGGCTCCAGGTTTGGCCCTCTAAGAAAACCACCTGCTTCAGTTTGGGCACCTGGACAGTATCACATCTCTCACACAAATCAAATGTGATTTGTGTGGCGCATATTTATCTAGTGCTTCCATTTACCAATATTTATGTATTTAAATAAAATATAAAAGAAAATAAATATCATTCAATCATAATTTCATAAGTCTATTATATGATAAAATAAGCTTCCAATACCTTATCATATAAACGTTTATAAGTTTCTTGTATAGCTAAACGTTGTTTAAGACTTCTATGACCAAGTATTTCATTAATAACATCTTCATCAGGATCTATGATAGAAGAAAATAACAAAAGATTAAACATATATGGATTATACACTTAATTGACTCTATTTATAAAGTTAGATTCATTTGTTTGAATCTTCCTATTGATCAGTCCCTTATTGACATATGTGCATACTGAGCCTATCACTTTCATAAAGTGGCTATCAAGACTCAGTAACTGAGTGAATAGCGCGATGTCATTTGAAGCTAAAGGTACTGAGTTCGAGTCCCAGAGTGAACATCAACTCTGAGATTCAGGTAAATCTAGCTGACGAGTGTCAAATAGGACGAATCCCGAGTCCTGGATTCCGTTGGTAGCCACTATTCATCTTTGCTTATTTATAAAGTTAGTTTTTAAGTTTGACTAAATATATCATCAATTCAACAGATTTAAAAGTTTAAAAATGTTCAGGGCGGGACTATAATTTATGGACGAGCCAATCAGGACCGTTTAAGGAATTTCAAGGTCACAGCGCCAATTTTAGTACCTGGTACTCATGTACGATCGGTTCACAGAGAATTATAGAGAAGATTTGACACTTAAGCAGTTACAACAAATGAAACTACTAAGAACTTCCTGTATTTGTAATTACTGGTATTAAATGACTTGTAGACCTTGTGCATACTACCGTGATGTTGTCCTTCGATGTAATATATGTTGAAGGAAGACGTTTGCTAGAATAAGAACCTTTATCGCTCGATTCAGATTGAGACTAAGGCATATTATAATGATTGCTGCGAACTGTTTGATAAAAGCACCAGTAATATTGGCTGCAATAATCGCAGATGTTACTGAAGCTTCGGTTGTTCAGTAGTATGAGTATTGTAGGGACATATCCATAATGAAAATGATAAACTTACACAACTGGAGTATACACAAACAATATTGAAGCTATGTATTACAGGTTGAAAGAGTATTTGCGACCTCATTGTGGCTCCAGAGATCGACTATTATGGAGGCATATGGATGGGTTCCTCTACCTTATGCCTTAGGATTTTAAAACCTTTGAATCTGTTTCTAACCTTGACAAGTTTTTGGACCATATAAAAGAAGTGTATCCACTTTAATTATTTGGTTTTGTATAATATATTATTACTCTTTGCTGAAATTCCGCCTGTAGCTCTTCTAGAGTTACTGCCGGCCCCAAGCCCGGGTAAAGGAGGAGGGTTGGGCGACCCCATCCCGTAGATAAGCTAACTCGCTAAAAAACGCTAACCAGAAAAAATAATTCAAACCATTTAAACTCTGCCCTCCAAGTTGACGGAATCATTATGACGTCTCATGATGAAAGCCGAAATTCTTCAGAAGTCACCAGACCGATGCACCTTCTAACAACCAGAGCAACACTCTTTATAGGTACACGGAACGTCCGGACAATGTGCGAGACAGGAAAGACCAGTCAAATAGCAATGGAAATGAGGAGATACAACTTGGCAATACTCGGAATCAGCGAAACCCATTGGACACAAACTGGACAACAAAGGCTAGGTACAGGAGAGATGCTGCTGTACTTCGGTCACGAAGGAGAAAACGCTCCACACACTCAGGGAGTTGCTCTAATGCTGTCCAAAGAAGCACGAAATGTACTTGTGGGATGGGAATCTCATGGACCCAGGATAATCAAAGCATCATTCAGAACAAAGAAGCAAGGGATCACAATGAACGTTATCCAATGTTATGCACCCACCAATGATAGCAACGACGATGATAAAGATCAGTTTTATGAAAGGCTGCAATCAATTATAGAGAAGTGCTCACGAAAGGACCTCACCATTCTGATGAGAGATCTAAATGCTAAAGTTGGAGTGGACAACACAGGATATGAAGATGTAATTGGACGACATGGATTAGGAGAGAGAAATGAAAATGGGGAGAGACTTGCAAACCAATGTGCATTCAACAAATTGGTTATAGGCGTCACAATATTCCCACACAAACGCATACACAAAGCTGCATGGATCTCACCGGACCACACCACAGAGAACCAGATAGATCACATCTGTATCAACAAAAAATTCCGAAGATCAATGGAAGATGTGAGAACCCGGAGAGGAGCTGACATAGCTTCAGATCACCACCTGGTTGTGGCCAAGATGAGACTGAAGCTTAAGAAACACTGGAAGACTGGACAAACATCACTACAAAGGTTCAATACAGCCTTCCTTCGAGATACTGACAAGGTCCATGAATTCAAGATAACTCTCAACAACAGGTTTCAAGCTCTACAGGATCTACTGGAAGAACAAGAAACTACTTTGGAGGACAACTGGAAAGGGATAAAAGAAGCACTAACTTCAACGTGTCAGGAGGTTCTTGGTCCTAAGAAGCATCATCACAAGGAATGGATCTCTATGGGAACCCTGGACAAAATTCAAGAAAGGAAGAACAAGAAACTAACAATTAACAACAGCCAAACACGAGCAGAGAAAGTCAAAGCACAAGCAGACTACGCAGAAGCAAACAGGGAAGTGAAGAAAAGCATTAAAGCAGAAATACATGGGAGAACTAGCAACGACGGCGGAAAAAGCTGCAAGAGAAGATAATATGAAACAACTATATGATACAACGAAGAAATTGGCAGGGAGATATTGCAAACCAGAGAGACCAGTCAAGGACAAAGAAGGAAAGACAATCACTGAGATTCAAGAACAGAGGAAAAGATGGGCAGAATACTTCGAGGAACTGCTGAATAGACCAGCCCCATTGAATCCACCGAACATCGAAGCAGCCTACACTGACCTTACAATAGATGTCACTCCACCAACGATCGAAGAAGTCAAGATGACCATCAGACAAATCAAAAGTGGGAAGGCGGCAGGACCTGACAATATACCAGCAGAAGCACTGAAGTCAGACATTGAAATAACTGCAAACATGCTTCACCTTCTATTCAAGAAGATTTGGGAAGAGGAACAAGTGCCAACGGACTGGAAGAAGGATATCTCATCAAGATACCAAAGAAAGGAGATCTGAGCCAATGTGAGAACTACAGAGGTATCAGTTTGTTATCAGTACCAGGAAAAGTTTTCAACAGAGTGTTGCTGAACCGGATGAAAGACACAGTAGACGCCGAACTTAGGGATCATCAGGCTGGATTCCGTAAGGATCGGTCGTGCACAGACCAGATTGCAACACTACGGATCATCGTGGAACAATCAGTTGAGCGGAACTCATCACTATACGTCAACTTTATTGACTATGAGAAGGCGTTTGACAGCGTGGACAGGAGAACATTATGGAAACTTCTTTGACACTATGGAGTTTCTGAAAAGATTGTCAACATTATCCAAAACTCATACAATGGACTACAGTGCAAAGTCATGCATGGAGGACAGCTGACAGATGCATTTCCAGTAAGGACCGGAGTCAGACAAGGTTGTCTACTCTCCCCATTCCTCTTCCTTATAGTGATTGACTGGATTATGAAGAATTCGACATCTGAAGGGAAATACGGAATACAATGGACTTCTCAGAATCAATTAGATGATTTGGACTTCGCAGATGACCTAGCCCTCCTCTCTCATACACACGACCAAATGCAGATGAAGACAGCAAATGTAGCAGCAGCCTCCGCATCGATAGGCCTCCACATTCACAAAGGAAAAAGCAAGATTCTCAAATGCAACACGGAGAATACCAACCCAATCACACTTGATGGCGAAACTCTGGAAGAGGTGGAGACATTCAAGTACCTGGGGAGCATCGTTGATAAACAAGGAGGATCGGATGCAGATGTAAAGGCGAGGATTGGCAAAGCAAGGGCAGCATTTCTACAATTGAAGAACATATGGAACTCAAAACAACTCTCAACCAATTTCAAGGTCAGAATCTTTAATACGAACGTCAAGACAGTCCTACTGTATGAAGCTGAAACGTGGAGAACTACTACGGCCATCATCAGGAAGGTACAAGTATTTATAAACAGTTGTTTACGCAAAATACTCAACATTCATTGGCCGGACACTATCAGCAACAGCGTTTTATGGGAGAGGACAAACCAGCTTCCAGCTGAAGAGGAAATTAGGAAAAGATGTTGGAAGTGGATCGGACATAGATTGAGGAAATCACCAATGTGCATCACGAATCAATCCCTAACTTGGAATCCGGAAGGGAAGCGGAAAAGAGGAAGGCCAAAGAACACACTACGCCGGGAAATAGAAGCCGATATGAAAAGGATGAATAGCAACTGGAAGGAACTGGAAAGGAAGGCTCAGTACAGAGTTGGATGAAGAATGCTGGTGAGTGGCCTATGCTCCTCCACAAGGAGTAACAGGCGTAAGTAGTAGTAGTAGTAGTACTCTATGCTGACTGTTTACTGATTAGCTCACATTTCTTAAGGTTACTTAAGATTCATTCAAAGGTCGTCCATAAATTATGGTCTCGCCAATGTTGGTATTCTATCATTCCGACATCAAATATTGAGTGAATATGAAGTGAATATGACTTAAAGTATAAAGAAAATACTCTTCTATGTCATGAATGTCATAAATCTTTCTCTTAACGATTAACTAACAAAACAAAACCCATAATAAGAAATTGTTAATGAGAATATAAGTAATATAAGATAATGAACTAAAAGAAACTTTTCTTTTAACTAAAAAGTGGATTAGAACATTAAAATATTCAAAGTGAAGAGATCTATAAAATGTTACTTACTTACTTAGTTGCTTACTCAATCACTGACTCACTTACTTACATACTTACTTACTTGCTCACGTACTTACTTACTTGCTCACATAATTACTTACTTACATACTTACTTACTCATTTACTTACTTACTTGCTTTACCTACTCACCTACCTTCTAACATACATACTTACTTACTCATTTACTTACTTACTTGCTTTACCTACTCACCTACCTTCTAACATACATACTTACTTACTCATTTACTTACTTACTTATTTACTTTACTTACTTACTTACCTTCTTTACTTACCTACTTACTTACTTATTTACTTACTTAAATATTTACGCCTGCTACCCCTCATAGAGGAGCATAGGCCATTCACCAGCACTCTTCATCTAACCTCGATACAATTGAACTATACATCAACAAATATAAATTAATTATTTATTTGTATGAGACCAAAAAGAAGGAATAATATTAGGAAACATCATAGTTACCGAAATTTGCATAACTTCCGTATTTCATTCCATCAAGAATAGAATTAAGGTAATGTAATGGCAAAACCAGCTCTATTAAATAATTGCCTAATTATATTCAGTTGTTGAATTAGATAGACTATTAAGTTGAATATTGGAACTATATAATCAGAACTTTATGAATACTTCATGATGGAATTTGGGTCGGAGAATGCTAGTCGGCGTCTTATGCTCTGTCGGGAGTAACAGGCCTAAGTAAGTATGACTAAAGTGCTTGATTCAGACTTATTATCCCTATTGATGATAAACTACCTAATAGTCTAATCAGAAATATGCTGTAAACAAACTATCGAAGTGAAAAGAAAAAAGAAAGAAAAATAATCTACAACTTACTTAAAGGTTTTATGGATTTATTGATTCTTTCGGCATCTTTTTCAGGATTTATTACAAGTGGATATTTAATAGTTGGTCGTAATTTGACTTGTTTACTGAAAAACAACAACGACGGGTTAATTGAAATAGACTAATAATAAGTTTGGATTACTGAATACTTTTCATTTTTGATTGAGATCATGAATCGATTGATGTTGGATGATCATTGAAAACCTGGAAGTACTGGATGGTTGTTTCGTCCCATTATGAGACTCCTCAGAGGTGTACATCAACGATCCCGTTCTCGGAGTTCGAACCCAGAACCTTCGGTCCCACCCATGAACCTACTCTGATAATATTAGCTTATTATTCAGAGTGATTGGGTTTTACATTGTTTTTACATTATTTTCCTCGCTGTTCTTTTCTTCTCTTACCCTCCATTTCTAGTAAGGTTGACTTTATATTTTTATATATAAATGTTCTTAACAAGTATATGATCAGTATGATCAGATTGTTCGAAATGTAATGAGCTAATATCTCATCACATGGTTCTGATAATCTTCGTCTTCTTATTTTACGCTATCGAAATTTATCAAAGAGACTAAGTGCTTCGAAATACATTATGTCGCAGTAATGTATCTCTCTCATACCTTCATTATCTTTTGAATTGATTGATTTAACATAGTAACATTTAAGTTTAATATGAACAAGAGCACTGTTGTAGTGTCATGTCTTGCTGATCGTTCACCTCGATAGCCGTTATAATATAAATCTTAACGGTGCATAAAATTAGAAGGCAAAAAGAAGTGGCAGCTACAGTTTAATATCAATTAACGCAGGCCAGAAAGCTATAAGCACATGAGCAAATATCAGTGAGCGAAGCAAAAATGACACGCATTGGAGATGGCAGGTAAACCATAGCTTCAGTTTACACTGAATAATACATACAATGAATCATAATATCGTCACAGTTTTTAAGTAGCTTAATAGTAAAACCCTCGTCTATGACCATTGGAGCGTTAGTTACCTCAAAACTGTGGATGTTCATAAATAATAAAAATCATTTAGCGAGTAATCAATGTCCAGAATTTTCTAATTGCATCCAACTATATAATAGTTAATATTGAATTTTTTTCTCCTGAGAGTTTTTTGAGCGAGTTAGTTTTCTACGGGATGGAGTCGCTAACCCCATGCCAAATCACTCTTCATTATCTGGGCTTGGGACCGGCATTATCTCCCGGAGGAGCTACAGGCAGAGTTATAGTTAATATTGATATGCTTAAATATCTGAACCCAGCCAAATTGTTACATTACAAACCTAATCTTTAAAATCTGAAAGAAGGACTTGACACACATGACATTGATCACCACCCAGTGATCAATCAATTGTGATGCATCTCACTCCTACAGGAGGTCGGTCGCGGCCTAATAGCTCAGTGGTAACATCTCTGACTATGAAGCTGGGGGACACGGGATCGAATTCGTCAGGAAGCACCAGTTCCCTCAAGATTACAGATACACCTTGCTGACGAGTGCCAAGTAGCATGAAACCCGGGTCCAAGGTTTCCTGTTGACCATCTCCAACCACCATCTTATCTCAACATAGTGCACGCAGTGTCAAGCCACCTAGACTAGTGGCTACATTGCAACTTGATCGATAGCATTCGATCAGCACAAAAGAAGGATTTGACACGCATGACATTGATCACCAACCATCCAGTGATCAATCAATTGTGAAATCTGAAAGCTATTTAGAAATATTGGATATATGATACTGCTCAACTACACGATCAGTCAGTCAGTCAGTCACAACGTAGAACTTCGTACGTATGTACATCAGTTCGAGTTGCCATACGAAATTAGCACAGAGATGAGGTTGTCCAATCAAATCCCATAGTGATAGAAGTAGTAAGAGTATAAGCATTATGTGAAAGATTAGGGTTTGAAAATGTTATTCAAGGAGTATAATACTGTGAAATAAATTTGGAAAGAGAAAAAGGATACGGACATGAAGAACTCAAAAGGTTAGAATTTGGAAGAACACAAAGAGTGGATGCACCTTCGCCATTGCAAACGATTTTGAGCCATATCATTCAAGGTCTCTAACCATCGGTTGCTATCATCTCACTGATCCCAACCAGGTAGTCTACACCTACCAACATGGCTCGGTCCACTTGTCAGTGACTTCATGGATTTATGCCATGTTTTGGTCTGGCCGCCCCTATCTTTCTTCCAACCTGCTCCTACACCATAAAGCATTGCACGTCGGGACAATCGGTGGTTGAGCATACGTAACACGTGTTCCAGCTATCTCAACTGATGAAGTTTCACTACTTCATCAATCGATTTGCCATCCTTACCTAGTACCGGTATCCTAACAACTGCATTACTTACCCGGTTGTCCCAGGATATACGAGCAATGCTTCGAAGACATCTATGATCGAAGACTGGTAGCCAACTACACGATACTTTAATACAAAAAACATTTAAATATCATATATAAGAAGTATCATTTCTAATGACTTACTTAGTTTCCATAATCTTTGAAAGTATAGAATATCAAACCAATTCCTTGACAACTATACCTTTTGAATGATCACTTAAATGAAATGAAACACTTTTTATAGGTCTTCAAAGGTTTCTATTTTTTTTAAAATTTATTTATTCTTATAGTACACTGTACTTTCAATAGTTTTCATTATTATTATTATTACTGTTTTGTGTGTGTGTGTGTGAATGTGTATGTGTGCGTGTGTGTGTATTCAGTTTATCCATCATTGGATATGAATTGAATTCACGAGTCACTATTGTGTTGTTCTTTTTTTTTTAATTTTTTTCTTATCGCCATCATTTCATCATTTTCTTTCCAGAAAAAAAAGAAAAAAAAAAGAAAAAAAGAGAAAAGTTGACTTCTTGATCACGTGTCCTTAATGTCATTATGTAATGATGTTCTTTAGAAGGACATAAATTCTCTTTTTTTTAAGAAAAAAATATTAAAAAAAACGTTATCAGCTGATTAATAATAAAAATATATATACTCTATAAAATGATAATTATGTAAAGATGATCCATGAGTTAAGATAAGGGAACTCTAAGATGTTCAATATGAGCTGAAGATGGTTCATTCAGTCATCTCCTGGAAGAATATTTCAGTATCTCGATGTATAGCTTCCCTATTGGACAAATGTTAGAAATCCATGTATGTGGATTGAATGAATGTAATGATAATTTCGTTTTTATTAAAAAATTATAAATACGTGAAAGTTTTGTATAGAGATCGGAACGAATGTGAGAATTACAAAGGCATCAGTTTGTTGTCAGTACCAGGAAAAGTTTTCAATAAAGTGTTGTTGAACTGGATGAAAGATGTAGTAGACGCTCGACTTCGAGATCAACAGGTTGGATTCTGTAAGGATCAGTCGTGCACAGACCAAATTGCGACACTACGGATCATCGACGAAAGATCAGTTGAGTGGAATTCGTCAGTAAACATCAACTTCATAGACTATGAAAAGAAGTTTGACAGTATAAATAGGAGGATCACACGGTGATCTCTTCAACACTAATGAGTTACTTATAAAATTGTCAACATTATCCGGAACTCATACGAAAGACTACAGTGCAGAGCCGTGCATGGGGGACCGCTGACAGATGCATTTCCAGTAAGGACCGCAGTCAGACATGACTGTCTACTCTCCCTCTTCCTCTTTCTTCTGATGATTTACTGAATTATGAAAACTTCAGCATCTGAGGGGAAGCACGGAATACAATGGACATCTCAAAACCTAAATCAAGATGGGCTTACAAACAATCCATCCAAATCTCATGTCGACCACTTTGTTAATTCAATCCACAAGTTCCATTTCGATAGTTTGGCTTCTGCTACATTGGAGTCGTTGTTCATGTGATTCGAAGATGTGTTCAAGGCAGACCTAGAAAAATATAATGGTGCCGCAAAGGTCAGAGAAATACTACATAAACTTGGCACAGCTGAATATGAACCCTACACGAACTTCATTCTCACCAAGAATCCCAAAGACTTTTCATTTGATGAAACGAACGTAATTTTGTCGCAAATCTTTGATGAACAGTCATCTTCGTTCAATATTAGTTATCAATGTCTCAAGTTATCAAAAGCTGGAGACGAATACTGGGTGCAATACGCTAGCATAGTAAATCGCAAGTTTGAACGTTTTAACAGAAGGCCAGTTCAAGTGTATTGTTTTGTATGCAGTTTTCAGTTGCTTGAAGATGACGACATCACAACCACAATTCTGAGTAAAATTTAACAATGTCCAAATATGAGGCTACAATAAGTGAAAAGTGAATGTCAGAGGTTGGTGAACTTAAACATGACACTTCTAGCGTTGAAAACAGTGATCAGTCACTATAAGTACAGTTAATAAATGGCCAAAAAGATTCCTTTGTACAAAAGCATAGCAGATCAAACAAGCAGCCTCCATCCTCGTGATGGTTATGCAGTGAGTCGCATTACATGACGTTTTGTCCATATGAAAACAACTGTTGCACTAAATGTCAGCATAAAGGGCATAAGGAATCCTTCTATTCAAAAGAAATATGCAACGTCGTTCGCCATGGATTCATTCGAGAAGACAAACCTTATGCATAAACCAGTAAAATAAAGGTAGCAAACACATGAACAGAACATAGTCGAGGAAAATATGTAACCATCAAGGATGAAAGTCACCGAAGCTCGACAATGCCTTCGACACCGCACTCATTAGCCGAAGGGACTGGAAGTATATTAGAAAACTCCAGGTGCCCCCAACAATCCAGTTAGCCTAAAGGGCATCTGAAGGGAGGTTACATATTGTTGGAGAGGTATACTGTACAGTTTAAAAAGGAATTGCACAGTCAAACGCTAAATGATACCTTGTAAACAGTCCAGAACTAGATTTGCTGGGTCTAGACCTGATAGTAACACCACATATAACAAACCACTATATTTATTTATTTAAACACATAAATATTGGTAAATGGAAGCACCAGATAAATATGCGCCACACAAATCACATTTGATTTGTGTGAGGGATGTGATACTGTCCAGGTGCCCAAACTGATGTAGGTGGTTTTCTTAGAGGGCCACACCCGAAGCCTTTGACCTAAAGGTCTGATCCACAAGGCAGTGGAGCATCGTGAGGAGATTCAGTCCAATGATAGTTGGTGACCAACGATTAATTCATACGCCATTTGTTCCTTCAGCATACCGGAGCCCATGTGCACCATTGATTTCAGATCATGGTTTTCCAACTCCCCTAGGTGGACTCGCCGTGTCCACCAACCCGGTTAAAGCGCCGGACATTCGCTTTTCGTCCTCTCAATTTTGTAAACAACAGTAATGCCATGAGAGGGCAGTGAGTAGGACTTCCCTGGCAGAGGGTATATACGCGTGGTCTTGTGAGAGCATTTGGAGAGGGAGAGAGAACTCTCCTCACTTTCGGCCGTACCAGGGAACTTGAGGGCAAACACTATATTATTTACATATGTCGTGTGAGAAATGACAAACCAGCGGAAAAGAACCTCATGGATATTATTCTGGAGAAATATAGTCAAGTGTTTACTGGAAAAATGGGAGAGTGTATAAAGGTAAAAGTACTGCTGATTCCTAGACCGGGAGACACTCCAGTGTTTAGATGGTTAGGAATTTATGGTAATGACAATGGTTGTACTAATTGCTTCGAGCAACTGTCTACATCGTCAGTAAAGTCCCTCAATTTAAATGACGCTCGACAATTTATTGACATTCATAACTTTCAGATGATCATGATAATAAGTCAGAATCAATAATTTATGTGCTTCATTGGACAGACAAGTATTCTAGGTGATGTTAACATCCAGATGTTTCGATTGTGCACCACTTACAGTGTGATCCATCCAGTTCCGTAACTAATCAATAAATAGCTCACTGAATATTATATAATAATTTGCATATGATGATGTTTTGATAGTTCGTTGATTCACTCAAATGCAATTAGATCTTCTTAACCGAGTAAATACCACAAACAACTACCACAATATACTTCTCATTTTCCAGTATAATTCCAGTTGATTCAGAAATACAGAAAGGTCTTATTTGAATTATTCATTGAATCATTCATTACGATGTCTTCATAGAATGTGAACAATTCAATTACAATTACATTCTGTTTCATGCTTTTCCTTACTCATTATGGACAAGTATTAATGGGATGCAATTGTGTCATTCAGTGTATATTCAATGAAGTACTTACCTGTTTCCAATGGACTAATGATGTTGATCTGAAGTAAGACGATAATGATCAGAACAATTAGGATTTCCCGATACATAATTTTAAAATAAATGGTTTTATGATATTTTTCAACTCCGCCTGTAGTTTTTCTGGGGTTACTCTCGGTTTCAATCCCCGATATTGTGCCACCACCTACAATTGTCTTCAGTGAGTTACTATCTCACAACAGAACTAGTTTAATTCCACTAGTCACATCGGAACTCCAGGAAATACTTCTTGAAGCTAGTCACTGGTGAGCATATGTTGATTACTATCAGGAAGGGTTTTTGTGGATATTATAGTAATTTTGATTAACCATGCAACCAGTACAACAACTGACCATTTCATAAATTTCTATCTATCTATTGTTCATTTATTGTCTCAATACTTCACATAAAACAACCATGTATCGAATGATTATGAACTGGAAGTTAAAGAATATCCACCTTACGAACTTGATGATTTTGTGATCGATGATGAAAATTCGTCGGCAATCGAAAATGAGACTCCATTAACATGATACGGTCGTATTACCTCAAACACTTGTATGAACATGAAATGTATGAATGTCATTTAACTGGAAGAATGTAACTTTATTTTGTTGAAACTGTTTGCGATAATCATTTTTGATCAAGTTGTTGTTTACAATAAAACTTTTGAATCATCATATTTTCTATTTCGACTTCAGTAAGCTGTGAATGATTGCGGTGTTCTAGTTTGATTATGTTCAACTAATTAGATTGTATGACATCTGGTGCTGATATTCTATCTGTTAGTAATGACATTAAAGATGTTGTTTTAGTGAATTAGATGATCTGATTCATGTTGTCTATTATTTTGTTAGAACAAAACAATCTTTATAATAGTAATGATAACAATGAATCATATCATCATATGTCTGAATCTAGTAAATACCGATCATTTCAAATGAAAAAAATACATAAGAGAGTAGGCCTGTTTAAATACATTGAATATCTGATGACATTCAGCAGCTTTCATTCCTATAATCAGGTTAGATATTATCGAAGACATCGATAAACAAACACATCTCAATAGATCCTGCATTATTACTTGCAGATTTCATGAGAGTGGCTATGATATCATGTGGTCTATTGAGCGTCAGACGATTGATCACATTGAAGAAACTTGACTGTCCATTTAGTGGTGATTCTCTTCATGTTTGTTTGGAAATGGAAACATTGACCCTGATTTTGGACATTCCAAAATCGTCAGTTTGTTTTTTAAGGTCTCAATTAATCAGTTCACGAAAATACATTATCTGATACTATCGGAGTGACTCCTCTAACGGAAACTCGTTTTTCGAACATCAAATGCTCTCAGTTAGGGTTCCATGTACAACAACATATTTTGATATTCTAGAAATCATCAGATATGCTACAATTTATTCAGTGAGCAAACTTATGAAATTGCAAAAAGGAATCTACTCATCGAGATTTCGAAATGTTCTTTCAAACGATGACTGGGTGGAGAATCTTCTGATTTCTACTCAGCTTCTTAGAGCTTCTACGTGTTTGCCTGTAAGATGTCATCACATTTCCTGTACAAAATTTTCTAACGATATGAATAGAAACTATGGAAACAAATTCACCAATGTGATTTTTTGATACACAGATTACTAAAACAGGAGTGCCGAAATTTTAATGCCTTTTATGATGATCTACAATTTCATACATACAAAACATTTATATTTTGAAATGAACATATTTGGATTCGGTCAGTCAATCAGCTACAACGTAGGACAAGCTACATATATGCATCAGTTCAAGTTGCCACACCTCATTAGTACAACAAGATGAACACCGAATTCATAGAAATAGTCACCTCAATGTTAGTAATATATAAATGAAAGATTGTGTATCAGGATTTAGTACAGGAAGAAAGAAATAGTTCATAGAAAGAAAGTTATAAAGTAATTTCAATCTCACAGATTAAGGGAAGACAAGGAGTGTATACACCTATGCCATTGTGATTGATTCTGAACCATGTCACACACAGTCTCCAACCATTGGTTACGATAGTCATTCAGACCACAAATAGGGTAGTCTGCATTTACCAACATGACTAAGACTAGAAGTTGGAATATGATTTTCTGAAGAAGATACTCGTGATAAACCACATTTCCTGAATCTAATGAACGTAGAAAGTAATAGGAGTGATCTGGAACTACAGTTTCAGCAGGTCTCCAAACGCAATGATGGTTATAAACAGACTACTTATTATTATCATTAATATGAATTACTAATCTTCAGTGTATTTATTACACACACACATCAATTGTGAAGGTCACATATATTAAAGAAATATCAACCATTTCAATAAAACAACAAAATAAACATAAATCAATAAAGTTCAGTTTTTGTTGTTAAGCAGTTGAGTTTGTAGTACCAGTTCATATGTTAGGCCCATATACTTTATTCTAGTTACTGGCCAAGCCAATTCACCTGTACATTGAGTCATCTTTTGATCTTGTTAATCATTTGCTTATTAACCTTGAGTACTTTTTATATGAGCGCATATGTGTACACTTCGTATCTTATTCATCATATGTCTGTCACTCATTTTTGCCTGCCTATAAATGTTAGTTAACGCTTGCTTAAAATGAGTTGGCTTCCCAGCCATCTCCACTGCATGTCATTTATGTTCTGCTCTCATCTATTTACTTCATCGTTCTGATTCCCTGGCCAGATCAATGAGTGTAGGAAATATATGTATTCTAAATCCATTCTCGTATTTGACTTATTTAATTCCGTTATTCACCAACGCGGAATAAAGTCATTTATTATATACGAGTATAGACAGAATCAGATTTACGACGCAACCGAATTGGATGTCTCGCCGAACGAACCCGGACCAGAATCGACAACCTCTGCGTACGAACTCACAACATAATTGGCGACCGCAACGAGCGAACGCATATCAAAAATAGAACGGCCGACGACATATTCCGTTATGATTCGAATAAGCTCTATATGCTCATTATTACAATAATTTCATATCATCAACTAACGTGGAATTATTATTTTTGTTTGTATTAACACTAAACTATGACATTCACGCAGTCGAATCACTAATCGGACAAATTATAATTATATGGACAGTACACGTTATGATATTCGAAACTCACTGGATTATTTTTATTATCCAATGACGTACAATTTTCCTGATTCAAGTGAGTTCGTTCCAATTTTTTTCATGTCATTTTCGGTCTAATATTACACTCTATCATAGACATAAGTTTGGAGTCACACTCCCGGTAGTAGGAACTTATGTTCTCGATGCATCTAATGTTCATTTATTTCATTGGTACGCAGCAACCGTCGTCCCCTACATTCTCAGCGACAACCTGAACCGAACTTTCGCAATTTTTGTTTTACGATGATCCCTACTTTAATGTCTATACACAAATCAAGTATTCGACGCCGCATTACCAGCCGATTAGTAATGATTATGTTCATATTATTTATTCATTCACATGTATATCTGAATGCTGCATCATCCATCACCGATAATCACAATTCGATTACTGCAATTAATATCCTATTTCCATTGCACTATACACCAGAACATAGAGTTTAGAGCTAGTCTCTCAAAGATATACTCTTGTTCGTCACATCCAAGTCAGTCTCACTCGCTGTCATCGACAATCATATGTATTGGTATTTTTATCATGCCTTAAAACGGTTTCGTAACAAATGAGGTTGAGCGCATATCCCTCTAACTACACAAACCACGCTAGGCTGCATGACCATAAAGGAATCCGACTCCGCATATCTCGTTTCAGCAGTCACTATTCTGTTCCTCCGGTCATTCTACTAATACATATTTAACGATAACTTGACGCACATGACAACGTACACTAACTTCGCATTTTATTATCATTATCAGTAGCAGTACAGCAATGAATACCACCTGTTGATGCAGTCATCTTCCTACGGCTGGATTACTTCTTATCCCACGTAAACTTCAGTTATGTAAATTCTAATCCACTCATCGCCAATCGACTCTATTTACTCTACTGCGACTTATCAGAACATCATATTTCACTGTTCTTTATCCTCATATTCAGTCGGTACTACAGATCAATTTCTATTATATTCTAAATTACTTATTCCCACGATTTATTACGCTGTCATACCTATTAACGATTTATTACTCTATTTTCACGATATTTTGAATTGCTTATACGAACCTGTTATTTTATCATTCAGACAGTCACTACATAAATGCATGTTAAATTTTTTTTCGTACGCTTACTAATGTACTCATAATCACATCCTAGCATATCAATTTTTGTCCGCATCTTGACAATATTCATGTACATTTTTACATAAGTATGACACTTTCGAATAATACGCTCACCCCTCACATGACACTGTAATTTATCAGGTATTGTACCATTTTTTCTAACATTTTGACGTTTTCTACATACCGCTTCAGTGTTATTTTTCGAAAACAGACATTTTTTTATAAATGTGCTATTTTCTACAAGGGGGCTATGTAGTACCAGTTCATATGTTAGGCCCATATACTTTATTCTAGTTACTGGCCAAGCCAATTCACCTGTACATTGAGTCATCTTTTGATCTTGTTAATCATTTGCTTATTAACCTTGAGTACTTTTTATATGAGCGCATATGTGTACACTTCGTATCTTATTCATCATATGTCTGTCACTCATTTTTGCCTGCCTATAAATGTTAGTTAACGCTTGCTTAAAATGAGTTGGCTTCCCAGCCATCTCCAATACGCATCATCTTTGCTTCGCTTGCTTACAGTTGCTCATGTGCTTACAACTTTCTGGCCTGCATCGATTATCAATAAAAATGTAGTTGCCACTTCCCTTTGCCTTCTGATATTATACACCGTTAAGATTGGTATTAATAACGGTTATCGAAGCGAACTATGATCGAAGCACGGCACTACAAGTTCATTGTCTCAATCATCCAAAATCGTTCTTTTTTCCAATTTTCAAAATGAGATTTGGGTGCATCGATTTGTTTATGTTGCAATGCAGCAGACCGGTAATCATAGACATAATTAGAGTGATGATTAGTTTCATGGTATCCAAACAGTTTCCTTTCATCTGGAACAGAAAATAGTTAAAAATGAGATTGTTTGAGTTTAGATATTAAAATCGTTGGAAGCCACTTTAATGATCTAGAGGTTATGCGTTCACGCACGAAACCGAAGGCCCTGGGTTCGAATCTTGAGATCGGAATTGTGGATGTAAGTTGCTGAGAAGTTTAACAATAGGACGAATAGGTCGTCCAGTGCTAACAGGTTTTCAATGGTCATCTAACATCAATCCATTCATCATCTCAATTAAAATGTTTGAGTTGAATGTTTAATAATCTGATAATTTTGATAGAAAAAGCTGTAAAACAAACACTCATGTGACATGATTTTCAACAAATAATAATTTGTAATTTTATTGATCTTTGTTTGTTCGAGGAGTTTGTGGTGGTTTGCAAACATTGGAGTGGGTTTACGTTTTGAGGGGTAAGTGGACTCTAGTCTACTGAGCTTAATATAATGATCTACTATACAACTTGAATCAACTAGTAAAACAGCGTTATATCATCCAATATGTTTGATGAGTAACCAAGTCACTCTCTCTAAGACTGAACTACACTAAACAACATCTCACATTACAAACACAAAATTCCATCTCGAAGTCAGTCAGTTTCTGTTTTAGAGATGTATGTGCCACACTTGTTTGCTAGAAGAGTGAACAATTAAATATGTTACACAATTCTCTCGTTAAAAGTACCTGTGTTTTCTCACTAACTCCGTTTAGAAGTGATTGAGGTCTGTAAATAAAGGTCAAGTGATCGTCAAAATCCTGGTGATGTCTTATTCCTGTTGTGTAGTACGACTAGTGTAAACAGTCCATTTGCTCAGGTGATCACAGGTCTTACTCAAGTCTCTTTGAACTGTGTTAGGTTTGCTATTGACTATAGCCTTATTCATTCATTTGCATCATCTTCGCCCTTTTCACATTGATAACCATTACTTCTACTTTATTCACTTACAGTGTTCTTCAATGTCAGATTTTCATTATCATTTATACTAAGTTATACCATTATAAGTTACTCTGCTTCCTATTTCGAATTCCTACTTCGTTAACAGTTAATTATTAAAGAGTTGTCTAACAGCTGTGGTTATATAGTCCGTAATTGAATCATTCATTCTCGTATAACTGGATCGTACCTCGGTTCGCAAGTGTTATAGAACACCGAAAAACCCTAATACCTCAATCATTTTTATTGAAGTTTAACAATACTGTTAAGCAGCATTCTGTTTTACCGCGTCTACATCCACGTTTTGTTGCCAATCATTACTAGTTTACCACTTGAATGTTTATCTACGTATATCAAACATTATTAAACACAATGAGGTTTCATACAATCGTTTACTAGATGTTTGGCTTTGTGTATCAGCCTACTACTTTCAATGTCACAAATGATAATGACCATGACTATGTGTAAGAAATTCATTGAAACTATTTCATTTGAGTATTGAATTGTAAAGTAATACAAATATAGATCACGGTATTATGTAACTTTCTAGCTGAATTATCAATTCTGAGAACTGTCAATTCAGTAAGAGTTGGTTATTTTACATCTGGAAATGACAAGACAAAATTACAAGGACACTTGTCAGAGTCATAATGCCTTACATTGATAGTTAGTGTTTAAATGGATAGTTTAGCAAGTTATCCAACAAGGATGTATACAACTATTGAATATGATTGCTCCTGTTTCATTTCCGAACATTTTGTCATCAAAATATCCGAGGAAATCATGTTGTCATGTTGACCAACTTACTAAGCACTTCACCAAGAACGCATTATTTGAATAAGCCACAATTATTTCAATTCAATTGGAGATTGAATGTCATACATGAGACAAAGTGATTCAAGTGACAATTTATATGTTACTCAGAGCAAGTGAGAGTTCTACTCCATACCAATGAATTTCTTTCGGTGAGACTATAATTTATGAACAAAACAATCAGATTTGAGATAACAGATGATGGATTGTAGCGCGAAATTCATTTGCTCGTTTAGCTAAGCACTATTTTGGCATTTAAGCTTATGTCAGTTCGTGATGAAAACACTGAATCGAATTCCCAAGCCTAACCGTCAACTGGAAATCATAATTCGAATTCCTCACACTGGTCTATAATCATCATTTACTACCAGTTAGTAGGTTGACATTTTCAAGGTGGTTTTAGCGTTGCTCAAACGCAGTGTGTAAATTATAGCTTCGCTGAAATGGTTCATAGAAATTACACAATAGACATTCAGTAAATAAAACTCACTTTTTATAAATTTGTTCGTCATCGGATTCGACGATATTTTTGAGAAGAAATTTATAAAGTGTGGATTGTGAATTTCCTTCTGTGTATAGACAGCAGTATAGTTTATCATTTGAGGAACTGGAACAACATAAATCAAAATAAACTAAACTGTGATTATGCAACATAAGTGGTAATCTATATGCATATATATACTACTTAGGAGAGATTCATTTACAAAAACAATCCAACAAAAATAATGTAATGGCCTGTACACACTTAACATTGAATACTCTATAAGATTGAGACTCTCGATGGTTATGCTCTCTCTCAATCATTTAACAAACTATAAACAGAAGCTTAACGATTCATAGTAGATGTGAAAACATTTTGCATCTCAGCTGTGATCCACTTCCTAGATGTTTATCCTCATATTCACTGTGGTAAGCAATCATAACTGGTTTTCCATCTGAACTTCCCACCTACATCACCCTACAGTAAAAGGATATATATCAAAGAATTTAATTATAATTCAATGAAATCTTTCAACAGAACATTTTGTATTGAGAAATCACTTTCATGATGAACATCGTACAATGTTTCATCAAATGAAATGAATGACGCTATAGGTTTCCATTGCTCTGTATATCACTAACTAATCAAGCACTTGGTTTGACATTAAAGAAGTAGAATCGTTTTTGGGCGCGTAATCTCACTGTAGTGGTGATCATGGTCCATCAAGACTCGACGCCATTTACAATGTCATCCGGTGCACATCAAATATAATCAGTACCAAACGAATTAACATTCTACTACATTCAACAGATAACTATATACATCAGTAAACATTCAATTACATTTCATCAAAGATCACACACACTAACTTACTTCCCAATACGAAGATGTTTAAATGCGGAATACTGAATACAACTAAAAAGAAGAACAATTTGAAAGATTCACATGAAACTGCGAGGTTTATCTACACCATGTCAAAGACAAATACTCTTACTGATGTCATCATATGAAAATCCAATGAAGATGTATATGTATATGTATAAGTATTTATGTATATATATATATATCTGTATTTGTTCTCACCATGATGTCAGTCTATGAATGAGTAGACCATTTTCAAGTGGATCACAATTATATTGAAAGCGTGTGAAATTTCACGTTCTATTTTTGAATACTAATAACTAGAAGCATCTTGTTGTGAAGGTGTTTATATTATTGAATATTTAAAGGTATATAATGAGTTAAAGGCAGAACACTATTGGTATTACGATTAGTTTACGTTTGACTAACACATAGATTAAGTGAACTATTTGAAGTTTCCTCAAAAATTGAGTAACAACACGCTCTTCATTATCATTGTTTGAGTTTATTAGATTGTCTAATTCTATTTAAATCAGAGAACTTTCTATGTTAGACAAGTTTGGCAAATACCATCATATTGATGTCCGTAAATCTACAACTCTTTACTTACTACTGATTCGAATAATATTGTATTGGATTTATGAATTCCCACAGTTTAATTTGATTATTGGACTTTCATTCTTTATACTGTGTAATAATAACAAGTAGCTTGATTCATATTTAGCTGATTCTATTTTATCAGTATAAGTTAAAGTTGTGTTGGCTAGATACTCTTAGCATTAGGAGCCTATCAACATGAGTTTCAAAACATAAATCAATTCACTAAAACGTTACAATATTCACTCTCCCATCTCCATATTCCGGTGCTAGTTAATGACAAAGAACAATAGTTGTGTTTGTTGCAATTCGGATATCCTACCGTGCCACTTTCAAGAGCATGTCATTATCATGGAGAGCTTAAATGCTTAGCTAGTTCTAACCTAACTACTTGAATGTTAAAAAGGTCATGCTCGATTATTGCATTTGAGATTCGAGCTTGATTGTTGAAAGCAAACATAAGGATGTTATGATGAATCTCTCCTTAAAAATTCAATTGAATGGAACTCTTCACTATTCATCAACGTCACTGACTATGAAAACTCATTTGACAGTGTGGATAGGAAGACATTATGAGAACTTTTTTAACACTATGGCGTACCTGATAAAATCATCAAACGAAATTGATACGATGGACTGTAGTGCAAAGTGGTGCATGGAGGACAACTGATAGACACAGTCCAAGAGAAGATTGGAGTCAGACAAGATTGCCAACTCTCTCCTCTCTCTTTCTTCTGACGGTTGATTGAATTATGAAGACCTTGACATGTTAGTGGAAGCATGGAATAAAATGCACAGCTCGCAATCAGTTAGAAGATTTGGACATCGCAGATGACCTCACCCTTCTGTAGGATTCAAGTTGTCCTAAACATATTCTACTAGAACTGCGAACGCAATACTGACGATCCAAAGTCTGTATAAATTAAGATAGTAAGAACGAGGAAAACTTGACTTTAAACATGATCTGTTCCTAAAAGTACAAATAACAACTTTTTGGTATCATGACTGAATGAATTATAGTCACTAAGTGGAACGCAAAAACATACTGACCAGTAATGCGTATCCTATCGAAATGAATACAAATCACGAGTTACACTAATAAGATAGGATTATAATGTACTTCATTTGGTAGCTCACATGCAACTGGGATACTCTACAGACACGTCAGACTAGATTAAAATGGTGGCAGCTTAAGCAACTATTTGATTGGTTAGTTATGGACATAACTAACACATTCTATCCCATAAATATCAACAAATTCAGTTGAAAACAAATAGTGCAACATCATACTCTGCTTCAATAGGCCTCAACATACAATAGAGAAAGAGCAAGTTCCTAAAGTACAACACGGCGAACATCACGTAAATGAATCAATGAATGAATGAAACATCAATCACAGTTCATTATTTCTATTTAGCGCCACAATGCACAGGTAACTGTTCTACTTTCAAGCTTAATACCATATACACCATACATCATCAGAACTACAAGACATTACTGTCAAATTTTCACAATATATTTGCTTGTTTACTTCTAGTCATAGATTCATTTTGTATTATAAACACATTTTTCCTATTTATAAAATGTAGCATTTGACAGTGTCCATTTCGTGTTTTAATCTTTCTACCTGATCTTTTAGCTATGTCACATGGAGATTTAGATAGTTTATTATCGTTTGTAATGCTGTATACTCGTGAGGAATTATTTCAGAGTACGTTGGTAAACTAACTAAGTGATGTTGTTTGTTTGGTGAATTCAATTCACGTGGATAAATTATCATATAGGGACCTAATGTTGACCATTTCAAATGTGATCAATCGATCAAGTTGGAATGAGAGAGAAATTCCAGGACTCATTCGATGAATGGTTATGTTCAACGTTGAAGGGATCCAAGTTATGGTAAACATCGTGTTTTGCAAAAATTATACTTTCCATTTTCTTTTTTCACACATCCATTAGTGAAGTTTTCTTCAAAATATATTTCAATACGTTCAGTGGTGACAGAGCATTTGTAGAAACATTCGAGTGATTGACTTTTCTTGACAGGTCACACTGATCAATGATATTTGTTGTTAGTGTGATTGAAGTTGGAATACGGAAATAGAGCTGAAGAGACACGTGAACTTCTGTAATAAGATTTTTACGCATAACCTTCATATTCTTTTACACCCTATAGATGGTGTAGGGCCAGTGAAATGTCACTGAACCCTAGCCAAATCATCCGGCAGTTGGGTCACTAAATATTGAACAGATCATCGATCCCCGTCAAGGTCAACGGCAGTCAACGTGCACCAGTTAATCATACGCCATGAACTGGGCCATGCGGCAGTGGTTTTACTTTCGCTTGCATCTAATTTAACTAATATATTCCTGTTATAACGTCCTTTGTGTTGTACAGTCTTCAGAGTATCCATGGTTTTTCGATGGGTCGATGGTGCAAGCCACGTAAAATGCTGATCGCGAGGTGTGACTTCGAAGTTAGTTTGTTCGCTAAACCGTTACCGTCTTACTCGAGTAGGCCTCCAATCATTCGACGTAGATCATCAACGTTGATGATTTACAACAGCATGGCGAATTCGAAAATGAAGATGAGGTATGAAGTGTTTCAGGAAGACATTTTCGACACTTCCCAAATGTTATGGGAAAGCTAAACTACTGACAATGCTGAATTCTCATGTGATCACCATGCCATCACCACATACCTACATATTTGAGAGCAAGAGGACACTTTCAAACATCTACCTATGAATTTACAAATATTTAGTCAACCTAATTGATATCACAAATTATCAACGAACAAGTATTCCTTTATTATTTTTATTTATTTATTTAAACACATATATATTGGTACAAAAGGGCACCAGATACATATGCGCCACACAAAATAATGAAAGTAGGAAGAGAAGGGATGAAAAGATAAGGCGGACTAAAATGTACAACCAGAAGACTCTTTCAAATAGGAAAGTAAGAACCATTCTTTATGTAGAAAGTAAAAGAAGGTTGCAGCAGGATCGCCACTGGCTTCTATTCTGAGCCATATCTGATAACGTCTCTAGCCACTGTGTTGCACCATCTCTCGGACCCCAACCAGGGAGTCGTGAAGGACCAACGGAAGCCAGCCCTTTGCAGCTTTCTTTCATGCCACGACACCATGTCATACACTGACCTCCTCTCCGCTTTTTCCAACCAGTCCCAGAGTCGGCAAATAATGCACGACGTGGAAGTCTCTGGGACGACATTCGTAAAACATGTCCAAGCCACCGAAGTCGGTGTTTCAAGATGGTGACACCAATTGAATTATCGTCTCTGCGCCCGAACACACGATGCCGAACCTCTGCATTACTAACATGGTGTTGCCACTGGATGTCAGCAATCCTTCGGAGACAACGATGATCGAACACAGAGAGACGTCTAACATCCTCAACTCGGAGAGGCCAGGTTTCACAAGCATAGAGCAAAACTGCTCTCACCGACGCGTTGTAGATCCGACCTTTTACTGCCAGACTAACATCACGAAGGCGCCAAAGATGGCCCAGATTGGCATAAGCCGCTCTGGCTTTCCTTATACGTGCATCAATCTCATCACTCACGCCACCACCAGCACTTATATAGCTACCTAGATACACGAACTTCTCAACCACTTCGATCTCCTCACCATCCAGGGTGAGTGCAGGATGAGAATCCTGCCAGTCTTGTAGGAGTACTTAGCACTTGTAGGGTGCAAAGCACATGCCGTATCTGCGGACACTGATTGCCAACTGATTAAGTGCTGATTGCATGCCTTGGGCATTATCGCACAGTAAGACAATATCATCCGCATACTCAAGGTCGAGAAGTCGTTCTCCAGGCAACATATCCACACCGCCATTACTTACATCCATCAGAGCTGTTTCCAAGATGTCGTCGATGGCAAAGTTGAAGAGGAATGGTGAGATCGGGCAACCCTGCCTAACCCCACTGCTGGAATGGAACAAGGGAGAAAGGTGGTTGTATGCCCTCACTCTGCCTGAGGTGTTCGTGTACAGGGCCTTTAAGATGTTAATGAACTTCTCAGGCACACCCTTCTTCGATAGACAATCCCAGAGAACAGTCCTGTCCAACGAATCGAAGGCAGCCCTGATATCAAGAAACACTACGATTGTTGCCCTGCGATAAGTATGACGGTGTTCTAACATTTGGCGGAGGGTGAAGATGTGATCAATGCATCCTCGACCAGAACGAAAACCAGCCTGCTCCTCGCGAGTCAATCGTTCTCGGGTTTTAAACAACCTACGAAGAATGATAGAAGCCAATAGTTTGGACGCAATCGGAAGTAGACTTATCCCCCGATAGTTATTGCAGGAACAACGCGAACCCTTTTTAAAGATAGAGAGGACCATTGACTCATTCCAAGATGTTGGAACACTTTCTTGTTCCGAAACCTTTCCAAACAACACAGTCAATTCCTTAGTCAGAAAGTCGCCACCATCTTTAAAAAGAGCCGGAGGTAATTCATCTGGGCCAGGTGATTTGTAGCGCTTCAAGAGTTGGAGTTCCTTGCGGACTTCCGCCTCGTTTGGTGGATCAGTCGTCACCGGCCATGGGGGGCAGGACAAGCTGGTTGATGTTGCCGGAGCAGCAGGCCAGTTGAACTGCCCTTCGAAAAATTCCGCCCATCGTCCAAGACGTCGAGACATGTTAGTGATTGGCATCCCATCATCCTCGTAGATTGTTTCACTCACACCAGACTTCTTGCTGCCAGTGGCTCGGATGAGTTGGAAGAGCTTCCGGTAGGTACCAGATGCAGCTGCTGCTTCCATCTCATTAGCACGCTCCGACCACCAGGCTTCTCGGTCCTTACGCAAGCTTTGCCCAATTTCATTACGTAACAGCCTTCGTTTGTGGTCAAACTCACGGTCACCCGGAGTAGACCGACGGGCTTCCATCAGTTGTAAGGAGCCAGAAGAAACCCAGTGCTTGTAAGCGGGACGTTTCGCGAAGCCGCAAGCGGCTTTACTCGCCATTTTCATGGCGTCGTGAAGATGCAACCAATGCTCATCTATACTTTTCGGTGGGGTGTTAGCTAGCCTAGAGGCTAGCTCCGCTCGGTACTTACTTGCAACAGGAGTTGCAGCCAGTTTACTAATATCAATCCGTTGGTGGTGGTCAATCCTTCGGCCACTGAAAAGTAAGGTGAGATTGGCGCAGACCAGGGCATGATGAGAGTCCAGATAGGTACTCCAAAAGGATCGGCAGTCTTGTACACAACCACGCCAGCGGTAGCTGATCGCGATGTGATCAATCTGAGTCCAGGCTTGGGATGCAGAGGGAGGACGCCAGGTTGCACACCGGCGATGACTGTGCCAAAAGTTGGTGCTGGCCAGAAACAGGTTGTGGTCTGTGCACAGTTGCAGCAAACGGTCCCCGTTATCTGTCCTGCGACCAACAAGTCCCCATCGGCCACCTAGACGACTCTCTTCTATGCCTAGACGCCCGACCTGTGCATTCAAGTCTCCGGCTAGTACTACAATATCTGTCGAACGCGCTTTCTGGAGAAGAACTGTTAACTGATGGTAAAACTCATCCTTGATTGCATCCGGGCTGCAATCTGTCGGGGCATAGGCGGAGATGACGAAAAGACACCGTTTCTCACGCCGGTTTCTTCTCACTTTGATGGAACTTTCTAATCTAACAGCACATAACCGACTGTTAATGGGGATCCAATCGATTAGTGCTGCCTCAGCCCTAGCGCTTAGTGCGACGCCAACGCCTGCAAGACCAGACGAAGATGCCACAGGGTCTCCGGATAAGCGCACGTGGAACAAGCTTTTCGAGGCGACAGATGGAGAGAGGATTTGTAGTACTTCACTAGAGTCTTGAATACGGGTCTCGGATAGACAACAAACATCAACATTAAGACTTTCTAAAGACATAGCCAGCCCCATCTGTTGTCCGATGTGCATTAGTGTGCGAACGTTGAAGGAAGCCAGCTTGAACGGCGTACGTGGTTTCAGAAAGACTGCCTCAGTATTCATAATCGGTGGAAGCATTCACTTTCAACCAGACAGTGACTGGAGATCGTTTAGATAGGACAGATTTTCCACCAAGAGCGAGCTGCTGCATAAGTTGAAGAGTAAGGGTACACAAATTGGGGATAAAAGGGGGTGAATTAGCGATATGGTAAGTAATAATAATAATAATAATAATAATAATAATAATAATAATAATAATAATAATAATGATAATAATAATAATAATAATGTAAATTGTCTTGCTTGTAATATGAGCAGGAATAGAATCGTTAATAGAGTTCATCATTTCATTCATTTGTGTGTGGGCTGTGATACTGCCCGGGTGCCCAAACCGAAGCAGGTGGTTTTCTTAGGGGACCACACAAGTATTCCTTAAAAAAGCATATTGTCACCCTGCTTTTTAACGACAGACTAGAATGAATATGGAGTTATGGTAGCATTTCCGTTTACCATTCTATACTAATCCTATATACATATATGACGTGGGAAGTGGATAGGACATAGATTGAGGAAATCACCAATGTGCATCACGACTCAATCCCTAACTTGGAATCCGGAAGGGAAGCGGAAAAGAGGAAGGCCAAAGAACACACTACGCCGGGAAATAGAAGCCGATATGAAAAGGATGAATGTTAACTAGAAAGAACTGTAAAGGATTGCCCAGGACAGTGTTGGATGAAGAATACTGGTGTGGGGCCTATGCTCCTCCACGAGCGGTAACAGGCGTAAGTAAAGTGAGTAATATATATATTTATGTATCCTGATCAATACATGATATGTTCTGTTAAGGTTTCATATAATAATAGAGAGAGAGATAACAAAAAAAACATTGTCATTTATTGTTTTATATCATGTATTAGATGTGCTGAATGCATTCAATGATTCAAATCAATATGTTTATATCTTTGATACATGCAATTCACTTTAACAATAAGTGTATTTTATTCACTTCAAGTGTATTACATGAATGGCATTCATTCAATACTACTGATATGATTCAAATGACTCTCATCTTATTAGATTGATTGTTATTGTTTATTCTTTTAATAAAACAAACACACATTAGTTCATTCTTTGTATGATTGATTATTGCATTGTAATTTCTTGACTTACTTACTTACTTACGCATGTTATTCCCATTGGCCGCCGACCAGCATTCTCCAACCTACTCTCTCCTGGGCCTTCCTTTCATTTTCAATGTCTGTTAATCAGTAAGGTAATTCTATATTTCTCGATTTATTTTATCTAAACTATAACATCTAGTTGTAGTATTTTTATAGAGTAGCTGTACTTGAATACTATTAGCAACAACCTACTGTTGAAGAGAACAAAGCAGATTTCAGCGGAAACGGATAAGATACACATTCAGGAAAACACCTAACTGCGTCAAAAGACAAGCCCTCATTTGAAATACTCAAGACCAATGGAGATGTGGAAGACCAAAGAACACATTATGCCTAGAAATGGAAACAGATATGAGAAGAATGAACAAAGATAGAAGTAGAAAGGAAGGCCCAAGACAGGTTGGGTTGGAGAATGCTATTCGGCGGCCAATGCTCCATTAAGATTAACAGGCGTACGTAAGTAAAGTAATTAATTAAGTAAGTAAGTAAATATTTAGGTAAGTAAGTAAGTTGTACTTGAATGTATTCGATTGAACTGATAAATAATCAAATCACTTACATGTTAATTAAGTAGACAAGAGGAAATTACTGAATCATTGTTTGATTACAACATTGACTCATCAATCTTAACAAACTTGAATGGGATCTTTACCCTCTTATGAAAATACCTGTTTCCGTATAACCAACTTCAGCTGTTTAGGTATGTTAAGTCCCGTAATAATTCCAAGGTTAAAATATTATCGATCATAAGTGGTTGATGAGAAGCTAGATAAATGTGTTGTATCCCGAAGAGAATTATAAATGGTAACTTCTTGAGGACTATTTATGAACCAATGTGATATGTATATTTCCTATTGTACAATTGCTAAGTAACTAAACTATTCATATTTGTGTCCCTCTTATTATAAGCTTCATTTTGACCTATAGATTTTGATTATACCATTTATCATTCTTGAGTTATCCCCAGTCTATTGATTACTGTTCCCCCTATTCACAGTCACATTTGGTTAACTCTTGTCCAAACGTTATTTTCTATTTTATGGTACGATGTGGTCAGTTTGCTCGGTATATAAATCCAGTATGTTTAAGAATAATGATTCATATTGCAGACGTTGTTATTAGTGTTCTGAACTTAAGTGGCTGGACTAGACAGAAAGCAGGATTGACGAGTACTCAAGACTGTTCATATTGCTTTTGTGTATCATTTGGCGATCAATAAATTTGACTGCTCTCTGATAGGCGGTCTTGTAACGTTCATATATATCAAGTGGGCACTCACTCAATAGATATAACAACTGGGCACGCACAGACGCAAGCAATCAATATAATAAATAGAAATGAATTTATGTTATTCTATTGAACTGTTTAGTCTTGTTTTCTTCAACTACTGTATTTCAGTGTTTATATACCTTTAAATATTCAATAATATAAACACCTTCACAACAAGATGCTTCTAGTTATTAGTATTCAAAAATAGAACGTGAAATTTCACACGCTTTCAATATAATTGTGATCCACTTGAAAATGGTCTACTCATTCATAGACTGACATCATGGTGAGAACAAATACAGATATATATATATATATATACATAAATACTTATACATATACATATACATCTTCATTGGATTTTCATATGATGACATCAGTAAGAGTATTTGTCTTTGACATGGTGTAGATAAACCTCGCAGTTTCATGTGAATCTTTCAAATTGTTCTTCTTTTTAGTTGTATTCAGTATTCCGCATTTAAACATCTTCGTATTGGGAAGTAAGTTAGTGTGTGTGATCTTTGATGAAATGTAATTGAATGTTTACTGATGTATATAGTTATCTGTTGAATGTAGTAGAATGTTAATTCGTTTGGTACTGATTATATTTGATGTGCACCGGATGACATTGTAAATGGCGTCGAGTCTTGATGGACCATGATCACCACTACAGTGAGATTACGCGCCCAAAAACGATTCTACTTCTTTAATGTCAAACCAAGTGCTTGATTAGTTAGTGATATACAGAGCAATGGAAACCTATAGCGTCATTCATTTCATTTGATGAAACATTGTACGATGTTCATCATGAAAGTGATTTCTCAATACAAAATGTTCTGTTGAAAGATTTCATTGAATTATAATTAAATTCTTTGATATATATCCTTTTACTGTAGGGTGATGTAGGTGGGAAGTTCAGATGGAAAACCAGTTATGATTGCTTACCACAGTGAATATGAGGATAAATATCTAGGAAGTGGATCACAGCTCAGATGGAAAATGTTTTCACATCTACTATGAATCATTAAGCTTCTGTTTATAGTTTGTTAAATGATTGAGAGAGAGCATAACCATCGAGAGTCTCAATCTTATAGAGTATTCAATGTTAAGTGTGTACAGGCCATTACATTATTTTTGTTGGATTGTTTTTGTAAATGAATCTCTCCTAAGTAGTATATATATGCATATAGATTACCACTTATGTTGCATAATCACAGTTTAGTTTATTTTGATTTATGTTGTTCCAGTTCCTCAAATGATAAACTATACTGCCGTCTATACACAGAAGGAAATTTACAATCCACACTTTATAAATTTCTTCTCAAAAATATCGTCGAATCCGATGACGAACAAATTTATAAAAAGTGAGTTTTATTTACTGAATGTCTATTGTGTAATTTCTATGAACCATTTCAGCGAAGCTATAATTTACACACTGCGTTTGAGCAACGCTAAAACCACCTTGAAAATGTCAACCTACTAACTGGTAGTAAATGATGATTATAGACCAGTGTGAGGAATTCGAATTATGATTTCCAGTTGACGGTTAGGCTTGGGAATTTGATTCAGTGTTTTCATCACGAACTGACATAAGCTTAAATGCCAAAATAGTGCTTAGCTAAACGAGCAAATGAATTTCGCGCTACAATCCATCATCTGTTATCTCAAATCTGATTGTTTTGTCCATAAATTATAGTCTCACCGAAAGAAATTCATTGGTATGGAGTAGAACTCTCGCTTGCTCTGAGTAACATATAAATTGTCACTTGAATCACTTTGTCTCATATATGACAATCAATCTCCAATTGAATTGAAATAATTGTGGCTTATTCAAATAATGCGTTCTTGGTGAAGTGCTTAGTAAGTTGGTCAACATGACAACATGATTTCCTCGGATATTTTGATGACAAAATGTTCGGAAATGAAACAGGAGCAATCATATTCAATAGTTGTATACATCCTTGTTGGATAACTTGCTAAACTATCCATTTAAACACTAACTATCAATGTAAGGCATTATGACTCTGACAAGTGTCCTTGTAATTTTGTCTTGTCATTTCCAGATGTAAAATAACCAACTCTTACTGAATTGACAGTTCTCAGAATTGATAATTCAGCTAGAAAGTTACATAATACCGTGATCTATATTTGTATTACTTTACAATTCAATACTCAAATGAAATAGTTTCAATGAATTTCTTACACATAGTCATGGTCATTATCATTTGTGACATTGAAAGTAGTAGGCTGATACACAAAGCCAAACATCTAGTAAACGATTGTATGAAACCTCATTGTGTTTAATAATGTTTGATATACGTAGATAAACATTCAAGTGGTAAACTAGTAATGATTGGCAACAAAACGTGGATGTAGACGCGGTAAAACAGAATGCTGCTTAACAGTATTGTTAAACTTCAATAAAAATGATTGAGGTATTAGGGTTTTTCGGTGTTCTATAACACTTGCGAACCGAGGTACGATCCAGTTATACGAGAATGAATGATTCAATTACGGACTATATAACCACAGCTGTTAGACAACTCTTTAATAATTAACTGTTAACGAAGTAGGAATTCGAAATAGGAAGCAGAGTAACTTATAATGGTATAACTTAGTATAAATGATAATGAAAATCTGACATTGAAGAACACTGTAAGTGAATAAAGTAGAAGTAATGGTTATCAATGTGAAAAGGGCGAAGATGATGCAAATGAATGAATAAGGCTATAGTCAATAGCAAACCTAACACAGTTCAAAGAGACTTGAGTAAGACCTGTGATCACCTGAGCAAATGGACTGTTTACACTAGTCGTACTACACAACAGGAATAAGACATCACCAGGATTTTGACGATCACTTGACCTTTATTTACAGACCTCAATCACTTCTAAACGGAGTTAGTGAGAAAACACAGGTACTTTTAACGAGAGAATTGTGTAACATATTTAATTGTTCACTCTTCTAGCAAACAAGTGTGGCACATACATCTCTAAAACAGAAACTGAGTGACTTCGAGATGGAATTTTGTGTTCGTAATGTGAGATGTTGTTTAGTGTAGTTCAGTCTTAGAGAGAGTGACTTGGTTGCTCATCAAACATACTGGATGATATAACGCTGTTTTACTAGTTGATTCAAGTTGTATAGTAGATCATTATATTAGGCTCAGTAGACTAGAGTCCACTTACCCCTCAAAACGTAAACCCACTCCAATGTTTGCAAACCACCACAAACTCCTCGAACAAACAAAGATCAATAAAATTACAAATTATTATTTGTTGAAAATCATGTCACATGAGTGTTTGTTTTACAGCTTTTTCTATCAAAATTATCAGATTATTAAACATTCAACTCAAACATTTTAATTGAGATGATGAATGGATTGATGTTAGATGACCATTGAAAACCTGTTAGCACTGGACGACCTATTCGTCCTATTGTTAAACTTCTCAGCAGCTTGCATCCACAATCCCGATCTCGAGATTCGAACCCAGGGCCTTCGGTTTCGCGCGTGAACGCATAACCTCTAGATCATTAAAGTGGCTTCCAACGATTTTAATATCTAAACTCAAACAATCTCATCCTTAACTTTTTTTCTATTACAGGTGAAATGGAATTGTTGAAGTACAATGAAAGTAATCATCACTCTAATCATGTCTATGATCATCAGTCTACTGCATTGCAACATAAACAAATCGATGCACCCAAATCTCATTTTGAAAATTGGAAAAAAGAACGATTTTGGATGATTGAGACAATGAACTCAACTGCTTAACAACAAAAACTGAACTTTATTGATTTATGTTTATTTTGTTGTTTTATTGAAATGGTTGATATTTCTTTAATATATGTGACCTTCACAATTGATGTGTGTGTGTAATAAATACACTGAAGATTAGTAATTCATATTAATGATAATAATAAGTAGTCTGTTTATAACCATCATTGCGTTTATGGAACTGGTAAAACTATAGTTCCAGATTAATCCAATTACTTTCCATGTTCTTGAGATGGTGGAGATGATTTGTAGCTCAGGTGGGTGATTTTTATGTTGGTTTGTTCTCTGAAGAAGAAGTTTGTGCTGATGATGTCGTTCAGAAGGACGATGAAAGCTCCACGACCAAACCATCCAGCTCAGAGAACAAACCAACATAAAAAAACTTTCCATGTTCTTTAGATTCATGAAATGTGCTTTATCACGAGTATCTTCTTCAGAAAATCATATTCCAATTTCTAGTCTTAGTCATGTTGGTAGATGCAGACTACCCTGTTTGTGGTCTGAATGACTATCGTAACCAATGGTTGAAGATTCTGTGTGACATGGCTCAGAATCAATCACAATGGCATAAGTGTATACACTCCTTGTCTTCCATTAATCTGTGAGATTGAAATTACTTTATACCTTTCTTTTATGAACTACTTCTTCTTTCCTGTAATAAATCTTTACACTCAATCCTTCTTCTATATATTACTAACACTGAGGTGACTATTTCTATGAATTCGGTGTTCATCTTGTTATACTAATGAGGTGTGGCAACTTGAACTGATGAATATATGTGCTAGGTCTTACGTTGTAGCTGATTGACTGACTGATTACAACTTTGTTCGTTTCAAAATATAAATGTTTTGTATGTATGAAATTGTAGATGGTCATAGAAAGGCATTGAAATTTCAGTAACTTGTGTATCAAAAAGCCACATTGGTGAATTTGTTTCCATAGTTTCTATTCATTTCGTAAGAAAACTATGTACAGGAAATGTGATGACATCTCACAGGCAAACTCGAGGAAGCTCAAAAAAAGCAGAGATATTCCATCCAAACATCTTCCGGAACAACATTCCAGAACCTCGTTGTGTAGCTTCCCTACTGAACAAATGCTGGAAACCTCAGTATGTGGATTGGATGAATGTAATGATGAGTTTGTTTTTACTACAAATTATAAATACCTGAGATTTTTGTACGATATTTACGCTATACAATAGTATTCCTTTCACTTGTCTTCTGTCTTATCATGTAAAACTTGACGCTTTTAGCGTTCGAGTGGTCAAGTAGTACGTAGCATATCGAGAATGCAACCTCTAGATATAACAGGAGATAAAGTATGAATCGACATATTTTGGATAATTCGTCCAAGAATAGAACGAAATGGCCGTCCAGTGCTTCCAGGTTTTCCCTGGTGGTCATGCTTCAATTGACTCACGCTTTCAAATATGAAAATACTAAATCTCCACAAAGCCCCTTCTGGAAATAATAATAATAATAATAATATGCTCACTAGTGACTGACTTCGAGAGGTAAATCCAGGAATTCTAGTGCGAAGCAGTGATCAACTCTCCTATGTATTTTCTCATTTGTAGTGATCCGTACTTACTCGATTCAGACATATGATGATATGATTCATTACTCTCATTACTATTATGAAAATTGTGAGTTCTAACAAAACAATAGACAACATGAAAACAGAGAATCTAGTTCACCTAAAACAACATTGTAGCAACTATTTTACAGCCAATTCCAGTTATCGTTAATTTTGTTTAAGCCCTTTCCTTCATTAACTAATTTAACAGACATTGTCGTTAGAATAGTAACAATCCGCATTTATCTTTTGTACTGTTATCATCATCAGAGCACATGACAGACTCTAGAAAAAACGTTCATTGATTGAATACCATTCGACTCATTCGCCTCCCCATAAATATGCATGCACACTAATTCCACTATTAATATCTTTTGCTTTATCTCGCTGGGTACTTATAAAACTTGACTATAAATCTGCCCATGAGATTGCTCGCACTTATTCACTGACACTTACTCATCTGCTTATAGCTTTTTAACCTGAGATATTTTATAATAAACTGTAGTTGCAGCTTCTCATTGCCTTCTGATGTTATGCATCATAAAGATTTGTATTACAACGGTTATCGAGGTGAAAGATTAGAGAAGAATTACACTACAACATCTTTGAAATTATGACTAACAGATAGAATGTCAACACCAGATCTCATACGATCTAATTAGTTGAACACAATCAAACTAGAACAACTTAATCATTCACAACTGACTGAAGTCGTAATAGAAAATATGATAACTCTAAAGATTTATTTTAAACAAAAGCTAGATCAAAAATGATTATCGCAACCAATTTCGTCAAAATAAAGATGAACGACATTCATACATTTCATGTTTATACAACTGTTTTACGTAATATAACCTTATCATGTTAATGAGGTCTTATGTTCGATTTTCGATGAATTTTCATCATCAAATATAATATCATCAAGTTCGTAATGTGGAAATTCTTCGACTTCCAGTTCGTAGTCATTCGATACATTGTTATTTTCTATGAAGTATTAAAATAGTAAATAAACAATGGATAGTTAGACATTTATGGAATGTTCACTTGTTGTACTGGTTGTATGGTAAAACTGTCTACATCGTCAGTGAAATCCTTAATTTAAATGACGCTCGACAATTTATTGACATTCATAACTTTCAGATGATCATGATAATAAGTCAGAATCAATAATTTATGTGCTTCATTGGACAGACAAGTATTCTAGGTGATGTTAACATCCAGATGTTTCGATTGTGCACCACTTACAGTGTGATCCATCCAGTTCCGTAACTACTCAATATATAGCTTACTGAATATTATATAATAATTTGCATATGATGATGTTTTGATAGTTCGTTGATTCACTCAAATGCAATTAGATCTTCTTAACCGAGTAAATATCACAAACAACTACCACAATATACTTCTCATTTTCCAGTATAATTCCAGTTGATTAAGAAATACAGAAAGGTCTTATTTGAATTATTCATTAAATCATTCATTACGATGTCTTCATAGAATGTGAACAAGTCAATTACAATTACATTCTGTTTTTCATGCTTTTCCTTACTCATTATAGACAAGTATTAATGGGATGCAATTGTGTCATTCAGTGTATATTCAATGAAGTACTTACCTGTTTCCAATGGACTAATGATGCTGATCTGAAGTAAGACGATAATGATCTGAACAATGAAGATTTCTCGATACATCATTTTAAACGAAATGGGTTAAAAGATGTTTCTCAGCTCTTATATAATTTCATTGGAATGTATTTACAAAATACTTTACCTTCTGTAGTATGATATGCCGACATTGCACTTTTAAGCTTAAGGTTTATTTTATTTGGCTTATCAACTAATAATCTAACTCAGTTTTGTCAGCAAATAGTCATCATTGACCTATTTTGCTTGATAATTAGTATCAGTATATGTACTTATATACAATGGTGGTATGTAATAGTGTGTAGTGACCGGCCAGTCTCGATAAGAACACGATTGGAATAACGGAAACAATTATTATTATTGTAACCAATTGTACCAGAGATTGTTTTACTGTATTTATTTAACTGTATCAGTTTCACTTCTTGTTTCGCTCTCCGCCTTGTTTGGTTCGAACTTGCTCACGCACTGCTCATTTTGCCTGTACTCTTTGGCACGTCTCGGTATTATTTCTATACCACGAGATCGCCAATAAGTATACTTGATCTGGATTAATAAAGCCTTCTGATTTACGAGCTATCAACGGAACCAAGTCGTTTTTGGGCGCGTAATCGAATTGTAGTGGTGATCATAGTCCGTCCTCGACATCCACTACAAGTGCATGAGGTATATGTGTGTTACTCCAACAGGATGATAAGTAGATCACGTGAGTATGTATACAAAAATTTCTGATCATTTAGTATTTCATGTCGGGCATAAATGGTTCACACAAAGTACACTGAATATGATGCAATTCATCAAGAGATACTATATATGAATGAATAATACTAACATTATTGCACACAGCTGCATTGTTGTATTCGAGGCGAATTGTAAACTGAATTGTCTATCTACCGGTTATAGACGACACTCATGTTTTTCAGCTGTGAGGATGCACATGAGATTACAATGACAGGATACATTCTGATCACAAAATCACGTCGACAGATACGTTAAGATTTGGGAATATCGTTAAAGCACACAACTCACAAGTCATCCGACCTTCAAATAGCATCAGACGTTTTCCGTTACCTATTCCCTAGTAGTAGACTGTAACACTTGTTATTCATCAAGAGACTATCAGAAGCTGAGATGATGAATAGAATTTGTAGTTAAGTTGTGCGGTTATGCTATGGTTCCGTTCTATCAGCAAGATCGTTTGATTGTGAAGCATTCATTAGTTTCCCTGTGATAAATCGTCAGTTCAAACGTGTCGTGAAATTGAGATATTCGAATTTGTTCATATCTGATTGTCAGCTTATCGCCTCGAATCTGTCATGAAAATTCAATTGAACATTCAAGATACAAGTAAACACAATTCATATCAACCTGTTTTTGTATTTGATGATGAAAATTCATCGAAAATCGAACATAAGACCTCATTAACATGATAAGGTTATATTACGTAAAACAGTTGTATAAACATGAAATGTATGAATGTCGTTCATCTTTATTTTGTCGAAATTGGTTGCGATAATCATTTTTGATCTAGCTTTTGTTTAAAATAAATCTTTAGAGTTATCATATTTTCTATTACGACTTCAGTCAGTTGTGAATGATTAAGTTGTTCTAGTTTGATTGTGTTCAACTAATTAGATCGTATGAGATCTGGTGTTGACATTCTATCTGTTAGTCATAATTTCAAAGATGTTGTAGTGTAATTCTTCTCTAATCTTTCACCTCGATAACCGTTGTAATACAAATCTTTATGATGCATAACATCAGAAGGCAATGAGAAGCTGCAACTACAGTTTATTATAAAATATCTCAGGTTAAAAAGCTATAAGCAGATGAGTAAGTGTCAGTGAATAAGTGCGAGCAATTTCACAGGCAGATTTATAGTCAAGTTTTATAAGTACCCAGCGAGATAAAGCAAAAGATATTAATAGTGGAATTAGTGTGCATGCATATTTATGGGGAGGCGAATGAGTCGAATGGTATTCAATCAATGAACGTTTTTTCTACAGTCTTGTGGAGATAGAACCTTAAAACCTATTTTGTAAATAATTTTTCATAGTCTTCGCATGTATTTTCATATTCTGTACATTAAGCATTAAACAATTGTACTTGTTGTTTAACTGTATTACTTTGAACGCTTGTAACACACCTTCCTTCCGTTGTGATTACAACATACCGTGCCACTGTTAATTCTCCTCAGCAAATACACTCTAATTCACATCTGCATCGTTCTGCCCTGTCTGCTAATATGTTGAATGAAATATTAATTGCATACCATCTACGTTTATAGACAATTGCGACATTCTTATTGGATTCTACGCTTGGTAAAATTACTGGATCTATATCGTCCATATTGGGATTAATAATTTTGTTATAATTGTGGAGTATCTGGACCAAACCCAGCCAAACACGCAATAGCCTGAAGACTTAAGTAACGTCCCTTATTTTGTTATTTGTGTGTGTAATTACTTGTTAACTGTTAATTGTTACATAAACTATAGACATAATATTTTTGTTGCTAATTTTCTGGTTATCAAACATTTTGGTCCGCCACAATTATCTGGTGAGCCTCGATTATCTTTTTATAGACATTCACTATATATAGCTGCATAATTTAGTATTCTTATTAATTGGCACGACCCCATTTTTTGTTTTTGACATTATGGACTCCTCTAATAAACTTATCGATATTGATAGCTCATTAACCAACCCCTTTCATTCACCACCGTCAGAAGATAATGTTTTAAACTCAATCAACACTATTTCTGAACTGAGATTACCAACATATGGTGTTAATAATCCCAGAATCTGGTTTGCACAAGTTGAGGCACTGTTTTTGGCGAGGGGCATACGTTCACAAGCGACTAAATATGCCCACATCGTCGGGGCACTACCTATAGATGTTGCAACGGAAGTCAGTGACCTGATAGACAACGTACCAGAAACGGACCCCTATGAGAAAATAAAAGCTGCCGTAATCCACCGTACTTCACAGTCTGATGAAAAACGCTTGCAGCAACTACTCACCGCATGCGAGTTAGGGGACAAAAGACCTTCACAGTTGCTTAGACATATGAGACAACTATCAGGCCCTTACAAGTTAGACGAAGCATTACTTAAGCAGATATGGTTACAAAGGTTACCATATAACGTCAGACAAATTCTCAGCATATCAGGAGCCTCTGTCAGTCTTGATGATTTAGCAGACATGGCTGATAAAATGATAGAAATATATCCTGATAGTCACGGCGTTAGCGCGATACAATCCTCAAATGCAGAAAACATGAGCGACGCACTCAACATCCAACAACAAATAACACTGTTAACGCAGCAGCTAGCATCACTACAGGCGACTGTTTCCACCATCCATTCTCGACCTCCCAGATCTACGTCCAGAAGGAGATCAGTATCCAGACATCGTCTTAGGTCACCTAAGGGGGCAGCCGGAATGTGTTGGTATCATTCGAAGTATGGTGAGAAAGCACGTTGTTGCACAAAACCGTGCACCTTTAAGACAAACAACCTAATCTATCAGGGAAACGAAGCGGCCAGACAGTAACGGCGGCAGCTGCTACTGGCCAACATGTTAGCCGCCTATTTCACGTCAGGGATCGCATTTCTGGCTCGGACTTTTTAGTCGATACTGGAGCAGAAATCAGCATCATCCCACTCCATCTCTCCCGCAGACAACAGACAACAAGCACTAAATTGTCCTTAATAGCGGCTAACGAATCAGTTATCAAAACTTACGGAGAACAATCTCTTATATTAGACCTCGGGCTCCGCAGAAGATTCACATGGGTATTCATAGTTGCCCAAGTCAAACGACCCATCCTCGGGGCTGATTTTCTTAGTGCGTACAACCTGTTAGTAGATATGACCAACAAGAGACTAATCGACGTAAACACACGTTTACAGGTAAATGTTGCACTCTCCAATGACAACGAGATCCACGGTGTTCGAATAATGAAACCTGTGAACAACATCTTCAACGACATTCTAACAGAATACCAGTGCATTACGAAAGCAGATTACCAAAAGGAGGGTAACCCACAGCTGGTGCAACACCATATCACTACCACCGGACCACCCACCCGCGCCAGGGCGAGAAGACTCCCTCCAAACAAGTTGCAGTTCGCTAAGAGAGAATTCGAACATATGATGCAACTTGGAATAATCAGACAATTTAACAGTCCTTGGGCCTCGCCGCTGCATATGGTCCCCAAGAAAGATCAGGACTGGCGCCCATGTGGAGATTATCGCAGATTGAATAACCAGACGATCCCAGACAGGTATCCGATCCCTCATCTACATGATTTTTCGTTAAACCTACATGGAAAACAGATTTTTTCAAAGTTAGATCTTGTTCGAGCATACCATCAAATACCGATGGCACCTGAGGATATTGAAAAAACAGCCGTAATCACACCTTTTGGGTTGTTTGAATTCTTGAGGATGCCATTTGGGCTTAAGAATGCTGCGCAAACATTCCAACGATTTATGGATGAAGTCACGCGAGGTTTAAATTTCGTATTTGTGTACATCGATGACGTCCTAATTGCCAGCTCCTCACTTGAAGAGCATGTCCATCATCTGCAGATTCTCTTTGAACGATTCAAGAAATATGGCGTAGTTATCAACCCTACTAAATGCATATTCGGTACGTCTGCCTTAGAATTCTTAGGACACTATATTGATGCACAAGGTATTAAACCTCTACCAAAGAGAGTTGAAGCCGTCATCAACTATCCTGAACCCACTTCGGTTAAGTCATTACGTCGCTTCCTGGGTGCATTCAATTTTTACCGTCGATTTTTACCTAACTGTGCCGACGTTCTACAACCGTTAACTGACTTACTAAAAAACGATAAATCAGGTAGCACAAAGGAAAAAAATCAACCATTCACGTTACCTTCCGATGCCAAAACGGCATTTGAAAAAGCCAAATCTTTGATTGCTGACGCCACCATGCTACAACATCTAAATACTGACCCCAAAACTCATCTGATCCTCTGTACGGACGCATCACAAAAAGCCGTAGGAACAATATTACAACAACGAGTAAACAATACGATTACACCCATTGCTTTCTTCTCTAAAAGGTTATCACCTGTACAAGAGCGTTATAGCACATTCGGTCGTGAACTCTTAGCCATGTATTTAGCCGTTAAACACTTCAACTTTTTGCTACAGGGCCGGGATTTTACCATCATGACGGATCACAAACCCCTGTGCTACTCCTTTAGTATGTCGTATGACAGACATTCACCACGCGAAGCAAGACAGCTTGATTACATCTCACAATTCACCACAGACATTCAGTTTATCAAAGGTCACTCCAACATTGTAGCAGATGCGTTATCGAGAAAAGACATCAATGTAGTTGCATCCAACCATGACATCAACCTAGAAATAATCGCAAAACTTCAAGCAGACGATGCAGAGCTAAAAAACTGCAAAGAAAAGTCTCGCCTGAATCTCCAACCTGTACCCATCCCATTCTCCGACGCATCCATCATCTGTGACACATCAACAGGTAACAATCGTCCCTTTGTTCCACTTGCATGTCGCCAAAAGTTATTCCAACACTTGCATGGTTTATCACATCCGGGCATCCGAGCTACTACAAAGCTGATAACTGAACGTTTTGTTTGGCCGAAAATCAATTCAGATATTAAACGTTGGACACGTGGTTGCCTTCAGTGTCAACGTAGTAAGATCCAAAAGCATACTATTAGTCCAATCGGAAAATTTCCTATTCCTGATAGACGTTTTCAGCATATCCATTTAGATTTAGTAGGACCTCTACCTTCGTCAAATTCTTTTACTCACATCCTCACGGCAATAGACAGATTCACTCGATGGGCCATTGCATGCCCCATCAAAGACACATCAGCTGAGACTGTAGCATCCGTTTTTCTAGACCGATGGATATCGCACTACGGTGTACCGACAACCATCACAACTGATCGTGGTCCCCAGTTCCAGTCTATCCTGTTTCAGGAATTCACAAGACTTCTGGGCGTAAAACACATCAGAACCACAGCTTACCACCCAGCAGCAAACGGCATGATTGAAAGATTTCACCGGCAATTAAAAAGCTCACTCATGGCTCAAACTGATTCAACAAAATGGAGTGATGCCTTGCCGCTTGTTCTCCTTGGGATTCGTGCCACGGTGAAGGAAGACATAGGTTGTACACCCGCCGAATTAGTCTATGGTACGACTCTAACGTTACCGGGCCAACTAGTCAACTGTGAACCTACAACGCAAGAAGATGCTACTCATTTCGCAAGTTGCCTATTACAAGTAATGCAGAACATTAGAGCAATACCACCGCGAGAATACAACAATCCAGTCCATCTCGACAAACATTTAGAAACGTGCAAATTTGTTTTTGTTCGAGTAGACGCGGTGAAAAAGCCACTGACACCACCATATGAAGGTCCGTATAAAGTAATAAAACGCACTTGCAAATATTTCATTATCAACAAAAACGGAAACAATGAAACCATTTCCATAGACCGAATTAAACCAGCTTTCTACGAACCCCCTCAAGCCACTGATGACAATACGGCGAACAAACAATCACTCCCATCAATTGCTAAGAAACAAGAGGAAGAGGAAAAACTCAGCACTACACCCTCTTGTTTAACACGATCTGGGAGACTTATTAAAAAACCCAAACGTTATGTACATTTTATGGACTAACACAATCAATCAGTTTTATGCATTACTTTGTGAAGTTACGCAATCTTCTAATAAAAAATATTTATTTTCCCTACATGTACATTTAATAACTACATTTATTTGTTATCACTGGTTTTGTCAATTTTTTTTAATAAGAAAAAATTGTCATAGTAATAAACGAGTGAATGCTAACTAACAATTTATTAAATTCATCCATTTTTTTATTTTTTATTTTATGACTCTATTAACAGTTTTGCACATTTTATTATTACTATTAGCAAACCGAAACTTTGTAATGTTCTTCAGTTTCAATTGCGTAGCATAGCCTATATTATTAACGTGCCATTTATTCCCATCTCCACCATTTTTTTTCCGTTATTACAGTAAATACTATTTTATGTACATTTATATACAATATTTCTCAATTTCTGTTCTTCATATTGTAAACAGTGTTACCTCCGGACACTCTGGGGGGAGCTATGTGGAGATAGAACCTTAAAACCTATTTTGTAAATAATTTTTCATAGTTTTCGCATGTATTTTCATATTCTGTACATTAAGCATTAAACAATTGTACTTGTTGTTTAACTGTATTACTTTGAACGCTTGTAACACACCTTCCTTCCGTTGTGATTACAACATACCGTGCCACTGTTAATTCTCCTCAGCAAATACACTCTAATTCACATCTGCATCGTTCTGCCCTGTCTGCTAATATGTTGAATGAAATATTAATTGCATACCATCTACGTTTATAGACAATTGCGACATTCTTATTGGATTCTACGCTTGGTAAAATTACTGGATCTATATCGTCCATATTGGGATTAATAATTTTGTTATAATTGTGGAGTATCTGGACCAAACCCAGCCAAACACGCAATAGCCTGAAGACTTAAGTAACGTCCCTTATTTTGTTATTTGTGTGTGTAATTACTTGTTAACTGTTAATTGTTACATAAACTATAGACATAATATTTTTGTTGCTAATTTTCTGGTTATCAAACATTTTGGTCCGCCACAGTCTGTCATGTTCTCTGATGATGATAACAGTACAAAAGATATATGCGGATTGTTACTATTCAAACGATAATGTCTGTTAAATTAGTTAATGATGGACAGTGCATAAACAAAATCAACCATAACTGGAATTGGCTGTAATATAGTTGCTACAATGTTGTTTTAGGTGAACTAGATTCTCTGTTTTCATGTTGTCTATTGTTTTGTTAGAACTCAAAATCTTCATAATAGTAATGATAACAATGAACCATAACATCATATGTCTGAATCGAGTAAGTACCGATCACTACAAATGACAAAATACATAAGAGATTAGGTCTGTTGAACTACATTGAATAATTGATCGCATTCAGCAGCTTTCTTAGCTATAATCATGTTCGATGTTGTCGAAGACTTCGATAAACAAGCAAACTTAAAACGATCTTGCATTATTACTTGCAGATTTTATGAGAGTCGTTACGATGTCATGTGTTCTATTGTGCGTCAGACGTGTAATTACACTGACGAAACTTGACTGTCCATTGAGTGGTGATTCTTGTCATTATTACTCGCAAGCGCAAACATTTTCTGTTTGAATTGGCAACTATAGCATTACTTCTACAAACCTTCTTATTCGTACATGAAACTTCTCATACAATGTTTTATCGGCTGTACAAATGTCAATTCTATGAGCTTTTTTAATTATGTAGTTTACCTGTTGATAAAAGAGAAAAGAAGCATGGAGACATCGTTAATGTGTGATTTACACCATCATATGACAAAATTGTTCCCTTTGTGTTTTGATTACAGGAAGTCTCTTTTCCATTCAAACCTACACATGCACTACATGATACAGATTCCTCACGAATTGAAGTTTGTACCTAAATTATTCTGTTGCTCAATAAGGAATAGTTCTCTATACTAATCTGTTAAAAATGATAGAAGCCATTAGTGATATCTCCTTCTCAATTAGAAGGATTTTATTTTAGATTTGTGTCTCCGGTTCATTTTGTTTCTCAATATTTTCATAAGCTGCTTGCAATCTGTAATGTACAACATTTAAAATTACCTTAATTTTTTACATACTTCCTACAGTTTTATTAGATTCGTACCATCATGATGGAGCTGTAGATGGCGTCGAGTCGCGTTTGACTATGATCACCACTACAATAAGATTACGCACCCAAAAAAGACTTGGTTCCTTTGATAACTCGCAAACCAGAAAACTGTAACTGGTCCAGATAGAGTATATTTATTGGCGATCTCGTGGTATCGAAAGAATACCGAGACGTGCCAAAGGTTACAGGCAATAGGAGCAGAGCGTGAGAAAGTTCGAAGCAACAAGATGAATAGCGGAACTAGAAGTGACTTTGATACAGTTAAACAACAACTAGTACGATAAAATAATCGCTGGTACAATCGGTTATAATACTAGTTGTTTCCATTATTCCAATCGTGTTCTCGTTGAGAAAAGCAGGTCACTACAGAGTAATCAGAGTAAAGACATTTAAAGAGTGTTGAAAACAAGCATAATCTTTGAGAGGAGATCTTGTATCTTTGGATATCTTTACAGTAGATCACAGAGATATATTGATGGATATAATGAGGCGTAACTAGTTCATACTGGCCAAATTATATCGTTTATGAAGATTCAAATCGATCTCATTTGAGCAACAATGTTTTTGTAAGTAAAGCAAGCGATGAGTTTTCTAACTGAACGCTAGATTCACTCTCCTGAGCTCTCGAGTTACCCACAGGCTTAAAATACACAGGAACCTAAACACGAGAGAAAAGGTGTGAAATATAAAAGGATCGCTTCACTCCAAGGTTCCGTATATGTACAGAAGATCCAGGAGTTTTATGGCATTTTAGATAGCCTTGGTTTACCGGAAAATTCTGGAACGCTACTAAACACAGTAGCAGTATAGATAACTATCCAATCAGAAAAACAACATGTGACTTCACTTTCTATATGTTTCTGGCAAAACGTCTATCGAACAGTGATTGGATAAAATGTTTCAAAGCGTCTTAAGAGCCTTTATGGCTTTTTTCGAAGAATTTTCTGCATCTTGATAATGAAGCATAACTAGTTCATACTAGCTAAATTGCATCGTTTATGAACCTTCACATTAAACCCATTAGAGCAACAATGCTTATGTGATAGGAATAATAAAGGCTTGAATCAATGCTAAATAATTCCTCGATCCGTATAATAATTTCGTATATACTTTTAGATATGACTGCATATTAGGATAAAGCCTGATGAGTATTTACCGATATGCTGAAAAGCGCCCGATCTAATCTGGCTGGTTGGTGCGAGGATTGAGCAACACGGCGTACCAAATGGTTATCTGGTGCAGACTGGTGATAGAGCGCTTTCAGTTAGGATATATTTAGTAAAACTAATGAAGTCAGTTTTGGTGTGGAGGACATACATAACTATTTATTTTGTGGATTTACCTATCTTTTCAGTGGCTTTCAGATCTTTCATAACATATTTAGAGCATGAATAACAGTACAGAGCAAATAGTTTTTTCTGCATTATGTGATTATTTTTGGACTAGGAATTTGTGCATTATAGAAGTATTCACTAAACATTAGAATGTGTTCTCATCTGGCTTGATTACAACACTTTTATCGAATCACATGAAAGTGAGATAAGAATTACTGTACAGTAAAGGATCGACATAGATCACGTCCAGTAACCAGATTTGGATATTTTTTCTATGCTGAGAGAATCTCTGAAAAAATCTATGTAATGGTCGACGCGCGATTTCTAAAAGAAGGCAGTAATTTCTTTTTTTGTTTTGACGTAGTTTTGCCTTTGTGTTTTTATCGCATACTCAGCATACTTGGTCTACCTTAAATTGAATTATGTTGGCTAAGGTTCAAAACGTCCTCCAAATTTGTTTTGTGGTACCTTTTTGTCAATTTTGACACTATCAATCATCTTGTGTATTTCTGTTGATCTTTATCCGCTTTAAATCTGTCCCGAGTGAAATTTAATTGACAGCAGTGCAAGATGAAAAAGGAGGAAGAAAAATATGTCGTTAAATACGCTTGTTTTGTTGCTGTTTTGATTGATGTCCATCCCAAGTGATAGAATACATCGAAAAGTTTCAAAGTAGAACTGGAATTAACATTAGCGCGCCTAGGGAAAGCATGGTCACATCAAACACCACTTTCATTAGTTTGCTAGAATCAAACAATCTCCATCGAAAAATTAGACACACTCATTATTATATTCCCGTATAACCCTGCGCGTGTTCAGATCAAAAAGCCAATAACAATAATATTAAGTAAGAGGGTCGACAAAAACGTTCCTATGACTGGAGAAACCATGAAATCTTTCGTGAACTAACACCCAACGTCACGACAACACCAACATCCGAGTAAGACTTGACATGTCACCAGAAGTCAAAATAAAAAGGAGTTAGGCACCAGATGAATTAGAAATTCGTCAAATCTCCGCTTAGTGGGTTTAACAGTTATCATGCCTTGAGGACGAATGCTTTGAAAGTCTGTATGGACAGGTCGTTCTCCTTAAGAGTCTTATATACAAATGCTCGCAGCCTAGGTAATAAATTACATGCGCTTAGTGTATCATTGGCCTAATAAAAGCCATTCATCGTAGCTCCGATCAAAACGTGGTTAGCTCATGACTTTGACGTCATCCCGGAACTATCGAGACAATACTGCCCAAGAAACGACATTAGAAGATGAATGAAAGGATGTGGAGTTCTTATGTACGTAGCTGATTTTATAGATACCCGTTCCTCTGTTTGTGAATCTCATGATACTCGAATTTTTGAAGTCACTAGCCGTGAACCCTCTTCTGAAGGTCGTACGTTTAAAATCAATGTCATCCGTTGTACCTCAATCTGCTCGGCAGAAGACTTTATTTTAGATCACACTCAACTATGGAGTAAAAATACCAGGTGCCTGGTATTGGGAGATTTTGCCGCACCTGATACTAGTTGGATAGAGATAAAAAACGTAAGATCTGAAACATCTTTCTATAGTAGGCTCCTGATAACGGCAATGGAGCATGTTTTAGTACGAGACGTATTGTGAAAATAATCCGAGAAGGTTGCTCTCGTATATGAAGAGGCAAACTCAGAGGAATGATGAAATGCCGCCATTTTTGGTGCAGGAAAATCCTTTGATATTGGCAAGATGTGATGTTGCAGAAGTAAGAGTTTCGTCATATTTTAGTAAAGTGTTCCAGTCATTTAAAGTTGGTCAAACCATATCCGACGAAGCTAGTGTGATTTTTCTGGAGTTGAATCTTGTATTTTCAAAGCTCATAAACCCGCAACTTGGATGTGATTTTGTAAGGTAATCGTTACCCCTGGGTCCTGTAGCACGAGCACCGCGCCAGAGGGCGAGTATAGGCTAACTTCATGCATCTCATGCATCTCACATATAAGCATATTCACCCACCCGTAACAGTAGTTGGTCACCGAATCCTTCGACCTTATCTGTTATGGTTCACTGTCATTTACGCACTACACACAGACCACTTATAAGAAGGTTTTAGGTCCTGCACTTTACGACATACTAATAAACATACGCGCTCTGTAGTGATCTACTTTCATGAAGGGAACAACCATCTGTATCACTGATTGTTTTACTGTACGCCCTTGTTTAATTGTACCAAAAACAGACTTGTTCCACTGTTTGTGATCTTGAACTTACCCACGTATGCACGACAGTCTCACCTGTAAATCTTTGCACGATCTCGGTATTATTTTGATACTCTGAGATCAGCAACAAATATATCCTAACAACAATCAACAAATGTCGTTCGGATATATATCCTACTGAGGGATTCAATGTGGTAATCGGAGACTTTGCAAACGCCGACTTGTAATACTCTGAAGTCCTACTGTGTGGTTCTAATTGGGACAGGTAGTTTCCTTCTACTGACGTTAATACTATATTACGCTACCTTTATTTTAACCTCAAGATTTGCCTGGACTTATTCTCCTAATTAGGATAAAGAAAGCCATATGCCCCCTGTTGTGATTATATTCCCATAAAGTTCAGGTATAAACTGAGAAAAACTTGACAAATCTGCTTGTTGCAAAATGTTGAGCTGCGGCGAAAGAAAAAAATATTCTATAAGGTGTAATTTCCATAGATCTAAGCACAACCTTTGACAAGGTTTCTGATATGGGTGTAGACTTAAATCCGGATAGTTGACTTTCTTAGTGACAGAAAACCGAGGATTAGTGTATATGAGGCTCTATCTATGTGGAAATCAGTGTAAAGTGTAGTTCTTCAAGACAGAATGCTCTGTGGCTTCCATTTTCGTTTTAAGTAATTGACTTACTAACTTCAGTAACGTCAATTGTTCTACAGTTTTCAGATGATATGAAGGTTCGAAAACGTACACAGTATGGAAGATAGATTGATATCAGAGAAGAACTGAAATTCACTGGTTGAATGGATGGTAGATGTTTTATATAAGTCGAATATAACAGGTGTTGTGATGCCAATAGATAACTGCGATAATTCAGATCACTAAACATTATATGTAGCTCTGTAACCTAAAGTAAAGGACCACAAACATCTGGGATTCATAGACAGCAACGTCTTCAAAATCACAAATAATTCCAAGGCTGAGGCTGCCAACGACTTCAGGGTCTTACGGGCTGTTCACAAGTCATTTTGTAGTGAACAGAACACTGGTTGGGGACAATCGAATGTATTTAAGCAAACATTACAGACTATCTCAATAAATTCTGAAAACCATACAATGGACAGTTAATTTGCAAATTAACATCCAATAGTCCCCATCTTCACTGTTTCTTCTCTAATTCCATTGTCCGTGCATTTTCCTACCGATTGCTCTTCGTTCCAGTTCTTTCCTCATTGGTCTTCTGCCAAAATACATTCTATGCGGTTACGTTTGTTTCTTCTGTAGAAAGCAACCTGATGTTAGGAAATTCACGCAAACTGATCAGATACGGGTTTCGGGCTGGTTGATTGTATAGAGAGACTATCGGCAAAGGTAGAAATAAATAAGTGGAACGGTGAAAAAGGCCTCATACATTGGGGTTTGGGAAAGTTCGGAACAATACGATTTCAAAACCATTCTTGACGGTGCGGAAAAGTATTTGATAGAATTAAAGGTAAGCTTTACGAATTCTCGCAGCGCAATATATAAAATGGCGTAACTTAAATACGTTGTGAACACAGAAAACCCTGATGTGATCGTCAACTCAGAAGCATGGTTAGCGTCAGAAGTGCAGGACGGTGGAATCCGTTTGCTTGCCATTTTACTTTGTAGGGCTGACAAGTTAAGCCGTATAGGTGGTGAGATTATCCTCTACGTGAAAAGACTTTAACCATAAGAGATTTCGAGAAAGTGATACACGACTCAGAAACATATGAACCAGTGCTCTGACTGCTGAAATGTAAGTGGCAAGAAATTGAACTAGTTGTGCTATGCTGCAGTCTAAAATGTGTAGTGGATGACTTCCACCTGATTAAGCTTAAATATTAGTCAAACAGCTGTAAACACCTTAATGCACCGTCAATAATTTGTGGAAACTTAGAAGTAGGGTCATCGAAAGCATCTTTCGACTGCAAGTTGATAGAAACCACGATCAGTTCCAGTTTGGAAAGGACAGAAGGCTTGATGGCCTATTCTAGTCCCGGAAAAGATGATCACTCAGTTGATATAGCTTTCTTTTGAAAGAGTCGATAGATGGAGCCTCTGTCACGTGTTCAGATAGTGATTTCCACTCGTTCATGATTCGATGGGAAAGTCGATAGTCAGCTGACAAGTAATTTGTTCACGGCTTGTGAACCTTTTTGGACTGTCCTCGTAAATTTTCTATTTTCGAAGACGAGAAAAATGAGCGAATATCAGATGCGAATATTTTATTAGGTAGTTTAAAAAACTGTAATCAAGTTACCTCAAGTTCTCATATATTTCAATGTGATTAGGTTGAATTTAGGCAGACGAATATCATGCGGGAGCCTAGCTATTCCGGGAATCAGCTTAGTTGCTATTCTTTGGACCTATTCCAAAAGCTCACTGTCTTTTTTAATCAGGGGCTGGACGCTTGTGTGCAGTACCTGAGTTCAGGACGCACGAATACTGCATACAAAGTCGAAAAGATTTTAGCATCAACGTGACTAAGTATTGACCATAATGTTCGAAAACCTTTGGCGGCTATTGAACGGCATTGTGCAGTAGTTTTTTAGTCTTCACTAACGATGACTCTTAGGCCACTACGTGTTTGGACAAAAGGTAGCCTAATGTTATTCACGGTGAACATATCTCTACCTTAGTGACCAATATGCCTCACAATACACTTGGAAGTATTTATCGGCAACTGCCAAGTTTGATAATTTCTCTAGGTCATCTTGGAATTCTAACCTATAACCTTTACTTCCTATCGCTCTCCATATCTTGACATCGTCAGCATATAGCAGAACGGGTGATGATAAGAGACCAGAAAGGTCATTTACATACAGGGAGAACAAGACTTGCCCCAATACTGTACCCCGACGTATTCCGCTAAGTACAGTTTTCCAATTAGTCAACTTGGAGTTCACACGTAGTCCTTCTTGGCACACAACTAGGAAATCTTTTATCCACATTAATATATATTCTCCAAGCGCGACATTTCCTAACTAATATAACAACCGGTTGTGAGGACCTGCGTCCAAAGTCTTTCTGAGTTCATTGTAGGCTACGTCTATAGGTAACATTTGGTCTTTAATAGCTCACGGGCTACTAATAAGTTAGTGGGACAGGAATAACTTATTCTACAACCATGCTGCTTTTAAGAAAGGATCCAGTTTTCATGTAGATACCTAAACAACTTCTAAATAATCTTTTCTAAAATTTTACCAATCACACTAGTTAGGTCAACGGATCGGTAGTCCTCAGGTTTATGTTTCTTACCTGTTTTGAAGACAGGACTTACTATGGTGTTTTTCTAGTCTTTTGGTCAACGACCCTGGATTACGGATAGATTGAAGCACACACTTAAAGAGTCCACAACGACGTTAGCTAGCTCATTTAGTAACGTAGGATGCAGTTCATCGGGTCCCGTGGATTTGCCTATGTCAAGCGTATTTAGCAGACCAAAGACATCGAGTTATGTAGTGCCATTTGACCCTAATCACATGATCCCTGAACACTGACATATAATTACTGAAAACATTTGTGGTCAACAATTGACACGAAGAGATGATCAGCAATGGAGAAGGCGGGAAGAATCAATACAATTCATCAGATGACATGGCTTAGCCTTGCGGGCGTGGTCATTCTTGTGTAACTTATCTGTTTTATTCATATTAAATATACTGTTCTATCTCCAGCCTAAATGTGTTCTCCATCATACATTGGTGATGATTACGTAGGACGAGCCAGTGTAGACAATGATGTGACTTCCACGTAGGATCTTGTAGATTAGGCAGTCATATCATGACAAATCCACAATTTTAGGGCTAGGTCTATAATTAGAGCATTACTAATAACGAAATAGACCATTTTTCTACAGTTTTTTAGCGGTCTCCTTGTCGCGTGTGTGTGGGAGGATTTGTATGGACTGACGAGAAGGGTATATACATTGCTAAAGTAGTTTGAGAATACTTGGGCTTTACCATAGTCGTCCTCCGCTAATGATGAAACATTACTGTATCCTCGCAGTGCTGAGATATTTCCTCCTCTTTTCGTCCTCTGGTTTATATATACATACAAGGTTTGAGGTAATCTATAGATTCCTGAACATTTTTTTCTCCGCACAACATTCCAGAATTACGGAGAGTCAAGGCAAAAATATTCCGAGTTATTGAAACTTTGCCCCGTCAGTCCCCAGTAATCTAAATCTATCACACATCCTTCTCTTATGTAGAAGAGTGAGGACCCCTCTATTGAGTCATGGGGGAAATTTTCCCACCCCCTTCGGTGTAGCCCAAGGTATATGGAGTGCAGTAACTTTTAAGTGAAAATTTCAAAATACATCCCCATCTAATTCAATTGGGTTCTCTGGCTCTGTTGTTCAATCTATTGACGATACTGAGTATATAATATCTTCCATCTTTGCTTTCTAGACGTTACGTCTGGGTCGGGCTGGGGTGTGCTCGTGATTGACAGTTACATGGAAGTCAAATATTAGACCCACATAATCACTTTTACCTGGGGGCGACATGTAGGAGAGGTTTGTGACGTCATCCTTATAATGCGTCAATATAAGATTTGGTAAGGATGATTCAGGGCCTGGGTCGTACCTAGTCGCTTCTTTCACATGTTGTACTATGGCACGTTTGATAACCTCACCATTTAACGACAGTTCAATTCTCAGATTTCTCCAACCTACCATGAGTGCATTAAAGTCTCCTAGGATTAGACATCGACCACTTTGTGATCATGTAATGAGACCGTCTAAGAAGACCTCATTTACCTCACAGTTTGCACTGCAGTGGACCAAACCAATCACTAGCTCTTGTCACTTGCACTTCAAGCAGCAATTAATTAATTCATACGTCCCACTCCCAAAGAACATACTGTCAATAATGGCAAATGGGATAGTAAACCTAATGAATAGTGCCGCTCCCCCTACTTTACGCTTCTGTATTCTGATGGCTTTTACTAACGTGAAACCCCTGAAAACCAAGTTCCATACTATCTATGGGCTGCATCAACCACATTTCTGTGACTGCGTTATATTTGCCTTAGTACATTCAATCCGTATACCTAATTCCGACCGCTTATTGAGCAAGCTCCGAGCATTAGTGTAACAGATCCAATGCTATTTAAATGGCTTCGTGCTGCACCATAGTGACTTCGACGTCATTCTCTGTGAGAGTCTAACAACCTGAAAATCACAAGTTTTAGGTCCTTTTCGCAGTCAGGATGTCTTTCCTGATAGAAACAGATCTGGCCTTAAGTCTTCTCCTACCGGCTGCTAATTATGATGCGGAGGATAGAGAAAACTTCCTTTCTTGAGTTTTTATTTGGGACAGACCTCTTTGAAGTCGACCTTTCCTCCTTTGATCGATATGAGTCAGTTGTTTCCGAGCTCACTTGATGTGGTTTCATATCAATTTGTGTGACAGCAGAGCGAGTAATGTTCGATGTGTACTGATTTCGTTCGTTGATAAACTTTTTAGCGGCATATACGATTAATATAGCCTTGGTTGGCAAGCTGTTCGCATTCGGGCAGCGATACCAGCAAAACCGCATGCAACGTTTCGACTAAATGCTCTGAAAGCTGCAGGCGTCATATTCGTGCAAATTTCATGGTACCAGCCTTCGCACTTGTTGCACTGTATGCCGCTTTCAACAGGGTAACGACAGCCCGGGCGTTGTCAATTGGTTTTCTTGCGCTGTCCAGCCATCAATTAATATTACCCAGAAACAAGTGATTCATAAACAAAAAACGTGGAAAACTGAAAATTGTTAGAACCGACAGTGCTTACAAATACAACAGAAACAAAGTACTCAAAAGTACCGACGATAAAATACTTTGAAAGCAAAATAGATGCTCTCATCTCATACTTTAGTTGAAGTAAATTCAATAAAAGTGTAAACGGTAGTCTTGAAATGTATTAAACGGTCAAAACAATATTTACTCAGCGAGGAAAATACCACTGTCCCTTTAAATAGCTCCATAGCTTTATTCCAGTAAATTAGAAGTCGCAACCAGATATGACTTACGAAAGTTTTCCTCCTGGGAATCATAACATATCGGAACACTACAAGGCTCTCTCCTAGGTGATTTATTCTGTATGTTGTAGGTAAATGAACTCCCAAGTATAGGTGATGTAGAAATTTGGCTAGAAATAGCATAAGTAAATGCATTCGAAGCTATATTGGATCTTCATGGTACTAAAAATTGCAAGAATTAACATAGATTGATTTACCTCCTGCCCTTACTTCTGTAGACACTAACACTGTATTTTTCCGCGTTTAATGAATGTGAAGGTCATATGGATGATTTGGATTTACCAAAAGATGCAAAATACAAAAGCTTTATTGCACAAGTTGATAAGTCCCTCAAAAGTTTTGAATATTCTACGGAATGGGCTGACCTTATATCTGCTCTGGGACGGCTGATTAAAGTGAGTATTTTTTGCCAAAGGTTTTCAGTCTGAATTAAGAGTTGGGACATGTTAAGCCATAATTCCCGTGTTATTTTTTTCTTGAAACTCCGTGAGGTTTAGAAGCTCCTCGCTCTGGTGGGTTGGCGTCTGACAAGATATGTACACGGTTTCCGTTTGTTTTCTAATAATATGACCCCGTCTGTGGCGTGGGCGAGATGTCCTCATGTTAGTTAGATGAATTTAATGAACAGTTTCTTCTACTCTATTCTGCGGTTGTGAGACAGCGTTTACAAATACAACATCTGTAGGTCTTTTGTGTTTAGTTATAGGTACCTTAGAAGCATGGCGCTCATATGTTCAGTCCAACAAGTAAACAATGAACAAGAACAAAGATTCTAAAAGAATAGAATCGTTGGTTCTCGTCAGCTGCTAAAAATCTTCAATAATGCTCATCCTAACATACAATTTACTATGGGACAGGAACAGAATGACATTCTCCACTGCCATAAAACGTAGGAAAGACGGGAAAGTTTAACGTTCGGTTTATCTGAAAAGTACTTGGAATGGCCTTTACCTGAATTTCAATAGTTTATGTCCAGTCAGTTACAAGAATGCATTGGTCAAAACTATTTTATGGGGTAGAAAGAATATGTTCCACCGACAAACTGGAAGAATTTGTAGGTATCATTACCAAGTTGTGATTTGATAATTTTGAACAAATTGAGCATTGGGTAGTATATTATAAATAAATGGGTAAAAAAATTAGATTTTATGACGTTTCGTGACTCAGTGTAGGCCAATTCTCCAGAGAATAAATAACGAAGAAGAATTGATGAACGTTGAGAAATTCCTAAGAGACAACTACTACCCACGGAAATTTATTAACAAATATAGAAAACCTAAAGAAAACAAGACGAAATTAATTAGGTCAGTAAAAAAAACAATATCTATGAATCTTGACTTAAAAGGTGATGAGGTTGCAAACAGCCCACAGAAGACTAAACACTGCGCTAGCCAGAACTTATCCGGCAGCCAAACTTTTAATTCTGTATAAAACATGCTCAGTAACTCAATCAAATATTGACAAGCAACCCTTTTATGTTACCACCAACTGTGTTTATAAATTTAAGTGTATCTGCCAAAGCGGCTACATTGGCCGAACAGAAAGAAGGGGATATTTTAGATTTCTTGAACATGTTCCTAAAAGCCTCAAAACAAAAGACTCTAAACAGTGCAATTACTAAACATCTCCTTGATAAAAGACATCAGATCGATACCTTTCAATCTTTCAAAGTGATTATTTAAAAGATAGCTGAAATAAAATTCAATGACGTGATAAATGCGAGAGAGATTTGGAAAAAAATGTAAGCATTGCTCGTATATCCTGGGACCACCGACTAAGTAATGCAGTTGTTAGGAAACCGGTACTAGGTAAGGATGGGTAATCGATTGATGAAGTGGTGAAACTTCATCAGTCGAGATGGCTGGGATATGTGTTACATATGCCCAACCACCGACTGCCCCGACGTGTAATGTTTTATGGTGTAGGAGTAGGTTGGAAGAAAGCTACGGGGAGTCAGACCAAAACATGGCACAAATCCATGAAGTCACTGATAAGTAGACTGAGCCATGATGGTAGGTGTAAAATACCTGGTTGGGATCCGCGAGATTATAGCAATCGATGGTTAGAGACCTTGAATGACATGGCTCAAAATCGTCTTAATGGTGAAGGTGCATCCACTCATCGTGTTCTTCCAAATTCTAATCTTCTGAACTCTTCATGCCCCTTTCTTTTTTCTCTTTCCAAATTTATTGCACTGGATCATACCCCTTGAATAACATCTTCAAACCCTAATCTTTCCGATTATCGCTTGCACTCATACTACTTCTACTACTACGGGATTTAAATCGACAATTGTATCTGTGTGCTAATGTTATATGGCAACTTCAACTGATGTACATACTTACCAAGTTCTACGTTGTTACTGACTGAGTGACTGAACATAGATAATGCGAGATTAAACATTCAAACTGACGTTATGACTAGAGTTAACAAATTGAAGTATTTTCCGTATTTGAAATGAAAATTATCACTACTCAACAAGGATTTCAATATACTAAACAAGGATAATAAAAATGCATTTTTAAACAAACTAACTTTAACTGGTGAGAAATTTAAGACATGAATGCAGAATATACCAAGAAATCGTCGAAATTGACCAACTGCCTCAGCAATCATCATTAACTCCTCAGAAATTTGATTATCCTGACCATCAGCAACACCATAATTACTGTTGATCTCATTACATTGACTAAAATTACTACTATTATTATTATTGTTATTTGATGATAATGATTCCACTTGACGTTTAAGATTGACTGAACTGGATAACTGATCAAATACTGTCACTGCATACTGCCAATAATAAAAGTAAAAATAAACACATCATGACATTAATGAAATCAAAAACTATTAATGGATTACTTATAATTAATTAATTTATTTATTTAAACACATGAATATTGGTACAAGGAAGCACCAGATAAATATGCGCCTCACAAATTTCATTTGATTTGCGTGAGGATTGTGATACTGCTCGGGTGCCCAAACCGAAGCAGGTGGTTTTCTTAGTTGGCCACACCCCGAGCATTTGACCTGAAGGTCTATTCTACAAGGCAGTGGAACATCTTAAGGAAATGCAGTCCCATGGTAGCCGGCGATCAACGATTGATTGATATGACATTTGATCCCTCAGGATACTGGAGCTTATGTGCACCATTGGTTTGGAATCAGGGTTTTCCAACTCCCCTAGGTGGAATTTCCTTGTGCACCAACCCTGTTAAAGTGTTGGACATTCGCTTTTGTAAACAACACCCCTGGTGTGAGAAAGCAGTGAGTAGGACTTCCCTGGTAGAGGCTCTATATTCGCTTGGCCATGTGAAAGCATTTCGAGAGGGAGAGCGGACTCTCTCCACTCTCGGCCGACCCAGGGCGTTTGGGGGCAACATTGTGATTAATTGTAATCAATGATATACTGTTTAACAACTATGTGATATGCATACTAAAATGCTGCACGACTTTGCAGTGTAGTCCGTCATATGGATTCCGGATGATGTTGACGTTCTTCTCAGGTATACCGTAATGTCGAAGACGTTTCCATAATGTTCTCTTATCCACACGGTCAAATGCTTTCTCATAATCAAGAAAGTTGATTTATGGTGACGAATTCCATCCAATTGATTGCTCAACGATGATCCATTGTGTCGCGATTTGGTCTTTACACGACCAGTCCTCACTGAATCCGACCTAATAATCTCAAAGCTGGACGTCCACTGAATAATTCATCCGGTTCAGCATCACTCTGTTGAATACCGTTCCTGGTACCGATAGCAGTGTGATTCCTTTGTAGTTCTCACATTTACTCCGATCTCCTTTCTTCGTAATCTCGATGAGATATCCATCTTTCCAGTCTGTCAGCACTTGTTTTTCCTTCCAAATTTTCCTGAATAAAACGTGAGGTACGTTTGCAGCTGCTTCAATGCCTGATTTCAGAACTTCATTTGGTATATTGTCAGGTCCTGTTGCCTTTCCATACTTGATTTATATGATGGTCATCCTGATTTCTTCAGTCTTTGATAGAGTGACATCTATAAGAAGGTCTGTGTGTGGTGCTCTGATGTGCGGTAGGTTCACTGGAGCTGACCAATTCAAGAGTTCCTCAATGTTCAACCTACCTGTTCCTATGTTCTTGAGTATCAGTGATTGGCTTGACTTCTTTGTCTATGACCAGTCTATCTGGCTTACTACATTTCCCTACGTTACCTCGCTGCGTAATACTGCTTACTTACTCCTGTTATCTTTCATGGAGGAGCATAGGCCACCCATCAGCACTTTCCATCAAACCATGTCTTGGGCAATCCTATCCAGTTTTTACTTTCGACGAAAATTTTTCCTTGGTTTTCCCATTTCCCTTTAGACTTCCAAGCTGAAGCTTCCCTTATGATGCAGTTTGAGAATTTCCGAATTGTATGCCCTATCTACATCTTTTACTAGTTTCCTCTTCAACTGGAAGCTGGTTTGTCCTCTCCCACAGAAGATTGTTGCTGATGATATCCAGCTAATAGACATTTAGTATTTTACGTAGACAATTGTTTATAAATACTTGTACATTTTCGATAATACTTGTAGTATTTTTCCAACTTTCAGCTCCATACAGGAGAACTGTCGTGATGTTTGTTTTGAAAATTACGACTGTTATATTGGTTGACAGTTGTTTTGAGTTCCATGTGTTCTTCAACTGTAGAAATGCTGTCCTTGCTTTGCCAATCCTCGCCTTTACTTCTGCATCAGATCTTTCTTCTACATCGGTGATGCTTCTCAAGTACGTGAAAGATTCCACCTCTTCCAGAGCTTCCCTAACAAGTGTGAATGTGTTGGTGTTCGTGTTGTATTTGAGGATCTTGCTTTCACGTTTGTGTATGTTGAGGCCTACTGATGGAGAAGCTTCTGCTTGAATCGTCGTCTTCACCTGCATTTGTTCGTGTGTATCGGATAGAAGGACCAGGTCATCTGAAAAGTCCAAATCTCCTAATTGATTGGGAGCTGTCCATTGTATTTCGTCTCTCCCCTCAAATATTATATAGCTGTTTCAAATTCTTTGTTGCTAGCTCTCCCACATATTTTTGCTTGTTGGCTCTAATACGCCTCTTCCCTCGTTTGTTTGCTTCTATGTATTCAACACGTGCTTTGACTTTCTCTGTTTTCGTTCCGATGTTGTTAATTGTTGTGATCCTGTTCTTCTTTTCGTGAATCTTTTCCAGGATTTCGATAGAGATCCATTCCTTATGATGATATTTCATGTGGCCCGGAATCTCCTGACACGTTGAAGTTAGTTCTTCTTTGATACCTTTCCAGTTGTCCTCCATAGTAATTTCTCCTCCTCAGAGTAGATCTCGTAACGCTTGGAACACGTTGTTGAGAGCTATCTTGAATTCATTCAGCTTGTCAGTATGTTAAAAGAAGAATGTATTGAACCTTTGTAATTCTGCTTCCCTAGTCGTCCAGTACTTCTTTAGCTTCAGTTTCATCTTAGCAACTACCAAGTGGTGTTATGAAGCTATGTCAGCTCTTCTCCAAGTTCTCATGTCTTCCATTGACCTTTCGAATTTTTTACTGATGCAAATATGATCGGTCTGATTCTGTGTAGTGTGATCCGATGAGACCCATGAACGTTTTGTATGCATTTGTGGGAGAATATTATGCCGCCTGTAACCAACTTTTTGGATGCACGGAAATTTGCAAATCTGTCACCAATCTCGTTCCTTCCTCTCAGTTCATGTCGTCCCATAATATCATCATATCTGGTGTTATACATTCTGACATTGGCATTTAGGTTTCCCATAAGGATTGTGAAGTCGTTTTTCGGGCACTTCGCTATGATCAACTGCAGCCTCTCGTTGACCTAAACCTCCTCCTTTTCCCGGTCTTGGGAACGGCAATAAACCTACGTTGATAATGTAGAAAATTAAATATTGAAAAGTTTATTTCAAAAAGTGAGGATGAGTTTTCTGAGTAAAATTACGAGATAATAAGACTTGAGAGAAGGTAAAGAGTTAATAGATCTTTCCTGCTGTGACCAATTCTGAACCATGTCATTAAACGCCACCACTGGTTACGCTTATCGTATGGGCACATAACTAGGTAATTTGCATGTGCCAACTTGGCTCAAATCAATGTCCTTTGATTTCATGGACTGATGTTATATCTTTGTTTGGGTGGCTTGAGTTTTCTCTTAACCTACTCATAATCCAGCCAACCTTTTGGATCAAGGTAGGGTCTAATTGATGATACTTAATACATGTTCCAACTACAGCCGATAAATATTCACAGTCTCACAAACCAAGTGGGATCTTTGCATGGTGCTCTGTCTAAACTATCTCTTTCTGGTTTTTAACATTCTGTTTTGTTTTCTTTCTGATTGTTGTCAAAACTAACATTTGATGTATTGATATGTTTTCAATACTACCATATGTTTCGGTAAACGTACGCAGCCAACTTCATTTTTCTTTCACAAATATTTACATCAAGAATTTCCTCTTAATTAGTCTTTGCTTCGCGAAGTTCTTTCTATGCAGATGATGTACTTCAATCTCTGGGTATTAAGATCATTTTCATATTTTAAACGTATGTAGTGCATGGATGAAAGATTGTGACAAACTAACTAGCTTTGTTATCAATTACTATTACCCACCCTGTTTACTTTCAACACTCAAGTACTTCGATTTTATATTAAAATTCAATTATAGGTCATTCAGTCAAATACAAAATGTGGTTACGTTCCTCGAAGCTTTGTTATTGGTAAACGTCTCGCCCAATGTCTTCATCCTGCTCTACCGGCTGGTGTTCATTGCAAAGCATTAGAATGTTATGATGTAATTTTCCGCACTATTGGACCTGAACGTGTCGCCTATGATTTGTATGTTTATGGTCCAGGCTTGTTTGCACTACTCGAACCGTCTGCTATGACGGTTAAATCACCGCTGTTTGATATTTATGAAGAACACTTGCTTCCTCTTGGAAAATTGCTTCATCCATCATTTTTAGGATTATTAAAGGTACAATGGTTTGTGCTTTTTTCCTCATTCCAATTAAAGTCAATAGAATTGGTTCCATTGTTATTTCGGCTTTTTACAATAGAACTTCTTGGTTTGATTTTAAGCCTTCTGAATGATGCTATATTCTTGATAGTCCTAAAACTGTGCGTTTTCTACCCGCTTTCATGTACTACATATAAGTAGATATAATACATAAGTTTAAATCATTTTCAATCAGATGTTCATTCATTTCGATCCATCGGTAATAATATCATTTTACATAGGTAAATAAAATATTGCCAATAGTCATTATCATACGTATGGTGTGTCCTGATGTTTTATATACGCTTCACATGTTATACAGCGTTTTGGTTAGTGTTTTTTTAGCGAGTTGGTTTTCTACGGGATGGGGTCGCTAACCCCATGCCCAGTCCTCCTCCTTTACCCGGGCTTGGGACCGGCAGTAATGTTATATAGTGCAAATATATATTCTGCTTTTTATTCAAGGCCTTATCTAAATACATAATTTAGTATTCATCTTTATATTCGTCACTTACATCTTTCATTGCTTGACATCATGTAGTAGTGAACACAACCAGAAACAGTTGTGAAGTAATTCAAAATAAGGTTGTCTGGTCTTTGTTTTAAACGGATTTTCGATTATATGTCACCACGACCGTCTGTTATGGGACATAGTTTGGCTATTAAATTCTTTTTGTGCAAACTCTTATAGAGTCAGTCATTAAGTAATTTCCTTAAGCTTAACTGCTTTGCTGAAATGTATTGATTTGGTTTAACCTTCAGTTATATGGACTAATACGCTGATTACTTGCTTACGGTGAGATGACATAATGACCTGGTACTATTTTTAGCAGTGTGTATCGATACGACATGCTTAATTCATCAATCAAATTTATGATTATGATTTTTTCTATCCCGTGTCTACTATTTGATTTACACAGTAACCTTGATTCAATACAAGCTGAACTCCCATCGGTCTGCTCTTCGTAAGGTCATACACTCTGCTTGAGTGCTAAAAAATTCAATAACGATCTTCTGTTCTATATTTCAAGCACACAAACATACTGGGCTACATCACACCATTAACTAAAAAAAATTACAATTGTACACAAACAATCCAAAAGTGGTTATGAATAGGTTAAGGTATAAATAATTGGTTGGCAGTAAATTAGATGTAGTAAGCTTTATAATAAAAATTAGTGCGTTAAACGAAACCTTACAGTAAACGAAGCATAGAAATATGGTAATTCAGCTATTTAGTGCTAACGAGGTATGGCAACTTGGACCGATGCATATATGTGCCTGGTCCTACATTGTCGCTGACTGACTGACTGACTGACCATGCCATTTTATTTTATTTATTTATTTAAACACATAAATATTGGTATAAGGAAGCACCAGATACATATGCGTCACACAAATCAAATGAGATTTGTGTGAGGGCTGTGATACTGCCCAGGTGCCCAGACTGAAGCAGGTGGTTTTCTTAGGGAGCCACACCCAGAGCCTTTGACCAAAAGGTCTGATCCACAAGGCAGTGGAGCATCGTGAGGAGATGCAGTCCCATGGTAGCCGTTGACCAATGACAGGTTCGTCCGCCATTCGTTCCATCAGGATACTGGAGCTAGCCCATGTGCACCACTGGTTTGGAATCAGGGTTTTCCAACTCCCCTAGGTGAACTTTCCTTGTGCACCAACCCTGTTAAAGTGTTGGACATTCGCTTTTCATATTCTCAATTTCGTAAACAACAGTAATGTCACGAGAAGGCAGTGAGTAGGACTTCCCTGACAGGTTTAAAAGTAGAGTTGCACAGTCAAGTGTACCAGATAATCGACAACACTAGTAATGTTGCACAGTGTAGACTTGTTGAGTAATCATGTTTTTGAAAATAAAGAGTCACATAGTAGACTGAAATCTTAGTAAAACTACTAACAGGAAAGTAAAATCAAAATCAGTAAAATTGATTGATATACAACGTGAAGAATGCAATCGGACAACGGAGGTTAGTGATTCAATGGCATTTTAGGCGTATATGAAAGTGGTGGTTACTAACCTGTTTTTGACAACAGCTTAATGAATGACATTCTACTGACGTGATGAGGTCTTACAAAATTATAATATGATAGTACTTCTAAATGTGATAGTTTCATCACATCATTTCACAAATAGCGATGATTAATTACAAAGCTTTTATGCCCAAAATTAGTATAAGTGACACTCGTTCTGTTTTTTTATGATTGTTTGTTCAGCTAGTTGGTTTTGGAATGCTGTTCATTGTATATGTTTACCTTATTAGCGTACTTTTTATTTGAATATTAGTGCCATAACGTATAGGTATGTTATTAACCCCTGTAATTCTGATATTGTTTTTCCAGGGCTTGCTACCGGGTTTGGAACCAGGCGCGGAATTCTCTGAACGTGGAAATCGAATGTTAGAAATGTTCAGTTCCTCTGTGGGATCTGCATTCTTTTATACGTGTTTGTGGGAGGTAATATGACTTTTTTTTTGTATGAGATAACATAATGCATTACATATTTCAAATTTCCTCCTCATGAAAATGATGTGCTACTCGTTGCTTTCTCGCGGCGAGTTTGTTGCTTACGAAATTGAGAGGACGAAAGGTATTTTAGTGGCCAACAAATTCATCTTCCTAAGCGGATCAGTGTCAGCAAATCGGTTGCTGCTTCTGTTACAATTAAGTATCAAAGCGAGCTATGTTCAAGGTCAGCTATCGACCCACCAAAAAGTATACATGAACATTGGTTGTAGTAGCATGACTTCATGAAACTGGCGAGTAAAGTCGTTTTCGGCTTCGCAAAACATCGCGCTTATATTCACTGGTTTTCTAGAGTCCCCTTAAAACTCGCTGGGGCCCGTCCATCTTCTCTGGGTAACCGCGAGTCTGATGATAGATGTAGATTGTTACGTACAGTAACTGAAGTTTGCGTAGGGACCGAGAATCTTAACGGTGAGGACGTGCTAACGATTTCGAAGCAGCAGCTGTATCTGGTAACTGTCAGAAGCTCTGTCAACTCATTCGAGTGACTGGCAGCAAGAAGTTTGGTGTGAGTGAAACAACATGTGAAAATTATAGAACACCAATCAATAAAATCTACTGACATCTTGGGCTGCGGATAGAATTTTTTGAGAAACATTTGAGTTAGTCTGCTGCCCCGGTGACAATCAGACGTTTTTTTAATCTTTCCTGGTCAGTTTCGACTGGCGAGGTAGAAGTCCACAAGGAACTCCAACTTTTGAAGCGCTACAAATCACCAAGTCTAGACGGCTTACCTCCGACCTTTTTTAAAGACGGCGGTGACTTTCTGGTTATCGAACTGAGTTGTTTGCAAAATTTCAAGCATTAGAGAATGTTCCAACTTTTTGGAATGCGTTGACAGTCGTCTCTATCTCTAAAAATAGTTTGCGTTACCTACTCAGCAACTACCTTGGAGTAAGCTTACTTTCGAGTGCTTCCAAACTGTTAGCTTCCGTCATACCTCGTAGATTGTTCAAAATATGGGAAGGGTTGACTCACGAGTAGCAGTCTGATTCTCATCTTGGTCCAGGATGTGATCGTATCTTCACCCTCCACCAAATGCTAGGACACTGTCATACTTACTACAGATCAACAATTGTACTGTTTCTTGACATTGGTGCCGCCTTCAACTCGTTGGGCAGTACTGTTTTCTAAGACTGTCTGTTGAAGAAGGGTGTGCCTGAGAAGCGTATTAACATCGTAAAGGTTGTATATACAAACACCTCAGGCAGAGTGAGGGCATACAACAACTTCTCTCCATTGTTCCATTAAAGCCGTGGGGTTAGACAGGGTTGCCCAATCTCATCATTCCTCCTCAACTTTGTCATCGATGATGTTCTGGAAACAGCTCTGATGGATGTAGTTAATAGTTGTGTGGATCTGTTGTCTGGAGAAAAACTTCTCGACCATGAGTATGCGGATGATATTGTCTTACTGTGCGTTGATACTCAAGCCATGAAGTCCACACTTAATGAGTTGGCAATTAGTGTCCGTAGGTATGGTATGTGTTTTGCACCTTACAAGTGGAAAGTACTTCTACAAAATGGGCAGGACCATTTATCTGCACTCACTTTTGGTAGTGAGCAAATAGAAAAAGTAAATAAAATACAGGACGGTGTACTACTACTACTACTACTACTACCGTACTATGTACTTCTATAATTCCTTGGAAAAAGGCTGTAGACTCACTGTCTTACTAGAGCATTTCATGATTGAGGATTGACTACCCCTACTCCTCGGCATATCAGAATAACTGGGAAGCCTTTTTCTGCAGAGATTGTCACTTTGAATATATCATTGTGACAGATCAAGATTCATGTATTTTGTCTGTGTACTAGATTTTTGAAAGCTGTCAATTGGCCGTCATTATAATATTCTAGTTGTCAGTAACTTTCATTAGAATTATGATGTAGCAAACACCTTAAATAGAAAGCAATATCTTTTTCCTTTACCATTGGTTGTAATTGAGTTTTACCGACTACAAGTTTGTTGTTGTTCAGTTGACAGAATTCAGTTAGCACATGAAAATAGATACTATAAAATGTGGAAAGTGTCAAAGTTAGCTTTAATCTCAAGGTTCATATAGGATATTTGAAGGTTTATCTACAAACTTGATTTTATAGAAACTTCTTGAAACATATTAAAATTAATAACAAAATTGGTAATCATTCAATCAGAATACAACACTTGGTCCGTTGGTTTCCTAGAGCTGATTAGGAGTTTTCTATCAAACAAGAATTAATCGAGGTATTTTTAACGCTTTCTTAACTTGTGAAGACTATTCTGAAGAAGTTCATCAAGGTTCTCAGTTGATCAAACTATTAATATTTTTATCTTAGTGACATTGAAATTTTTTTCAAGCTCTCCTTTTGTCACGTTTATCATAAAAATAAACTTTTATTTACAAGCATGGTAAGCAAAGATGGATAGTGGCTAGCAGTGGAATACAGAACGCGCGTTTCGTCCTATTTGGGACTCGTCAGCTTTGTATTCATGGTTGTTAGGCTTTTTAAAGTAAATCTCCTTTTGGAATTCACTTTTCCTTCTTTTTTCTCTTTTTTCTTTTTAAAGCTTCTAATTCGATGTCCATCTATTCGACAATATGGAATTTCATTTATTCTTAATCATTTAAATAAACGTAAATTATTAAATAATCAAAGTTATATTTATGGTTTAGATAAAAATATTCTTGTAAGTTAAAAAATTGTTTATCTATTTGTTTTATGAATTAGTAGCTTGTTTCTATGTAAGTAGATTGTTTGATTGTCATAATTAAGTCTTACTCATTGCCTTCTCGTGGAGGTAGGGGTGTTGTTTACGAAACTGAAAGGACGAAAAGCGAATGTCTAGCGCTTTGACCGGGTAGGTGGATACAGTGAGTCCACCTAGGGGGGTTGAAAAACCCTGGTTCCAAATCAATGGTGCACATGAGCTTCAGTACTCTAAGGGAAAAAATGGCGTATGAATCAATCGTTGGTCACCGTCTACCATGGGACTGCATCTCCTTACGATGCTCCACTGCCTTATGGATCAGACCTTTAGGTCAAAGGCTCTAGGTGTGGCCAACTAAGAAAACCACCTGCTTCAATTTGGGCATCCGGCTAGTATCATAGCCGTCACACAACTATGTGGCGCATATGTATCTGGTGCCTCCTTGTACCAATATATGTGTATTCAAATAAATAAATAAATCATTAAAGAACATCTATTTAATTATTAATATATTTGTTCAATGTATATATACATATCCTGTCTAATTTATCTCTTTATAGGTAGAGAGTTTATGTTGTCTGTTCGGTGACAGTGTTCTACTGGTACAACGGGATGCTTTAGATTTTATTCTGTTAGCATTACCAATACATTTTTATTCGACAACAGAGTGTAATCCATTTCAGTTTATCACTAGCCAATCGTTAACAGTGAAAGATTTCGCTAAGTTATGCACAGCTTCATTGTCTATTTTACTACGCCGTGATGCATCTCTGAATCGTCGTTTATTTGTCTGGCTTAAAGGTGGTCAGTCAGTTGAGGGAATGGTTATGGATAGTTTAGACAACCAAGTAGGTGTTAGCCAATCAATGACATGGGCAGACATAGTCATGGATAAACTGGATGATAAAGATGTATTGGTAAGTTATTTATAAAAGATATATATATATATATATATATATATATATATATATATATTACTTACGCCTGTTACCCCTCGTCGAGGAGCATAGGCCGCTCACCAGCATTCTCCATCCAACTCTGTCCTGAGCCTTCCTTTCCAGTTCTTTCCAGTTGCTATTCAGCCTTTTCATATCGGCTTCTATTTCCCGGCGTAGTGAGTTCTTTGGCCTTCCTCTTTTCCGCTTCCCTTCCGGATTCCAAGTTAGGGATTGAGTCGTGATGCACATTGGTGATTTCCTTAATTTATGTCCGATCCATTTCCGACGTCTTTTCCTAATTTCCTCTTCAGCTGAAAGCTGGTTTGTCCTCTCCCATAAAACGCTGTTGCTGATAGTGTCCGGCCAATGAATGTTGAGTATTTTGCGTAAACAATTGTTTATAAATACTTGTACCTTCCTGATGATGGCCGTAGTAGTTCTCCACGTTTCAGCTTCATACAGTAGGAGTCTTGACGTTCGTATTAAAGATTCTGACCTTGAAATTGGTTGAAAGTTGTTTTGAGTTCCATATGTTCTTCAATTGTAGAAATGCTGCCCTTGCTTTGCCAATCCTTGCCTTTACATCTGCATCCGATCCTCCTTGTTTATCAACGATGCTCCCCAGGTACCTGAATGTTTCCACCTCTTCCAGTGTTTCGCCATCAAGTGTAATTGGGTTGGTGTTCTCCGTGTTGCATTTGAAAATCTTGCTTTTTTCTTTGTGAATGTGGAGGCCTATCGATGCGGAGGCTGCTGCTACATTTGCTGTCTTCATCTGCATTTGTTCGTGTGTATGAGAGAGGAGGGCTAGGTCATCTGCGAAGTCCAAATCATCTAATTGATTCTGAGAAGTCCATTGTATTCCGTATTATATATATATATATATATATATATATATATATATATTACCACGACGCGCTATGCTGATTAGTATTGGCGATGGTTGGAAGAGAGTTAGGGGCGGCCAAACCAAAACGTGTCATCAGTGTTTGAAGTCACTAACTGCTAGTCTGAGCCATGCTGGCAGATGCAGACTACCTGGTTGGTGTCCGCGTGACTATCGTAACCAATGGTTGGAGACTCTAGGTGACATGGCTCAGAATCGATCAAAATGGCGTAGGTGTATACATTCTTTATCTTCCCTTAAGCCTTGAGATTAAAATTGTTTCATAACGTTCTTCCTTGCTATACATATCTTTATATGCAACCTATCTTTTATATACTACCACCACTAAATTAATTACTTCTATGAATTCGGTGTTCATCTTGTTGTGCTAATGAGGTATAGCAACTTGAATCGATGCATAAATGTGCCTGGTCCTACGTTGTAGCTGACTGACTGATATTAATTTTAAGAATTCCTGTTTGGTCCATATCAACTGATCCAACGTTTGTACACCTAATATTAGGACTTGAGCTTGGTTTTTATATTTTATGTATTAAACAACCATTCAATCAAATTCATTTAATATTGTTCATTTGAATCTTCCCATCGATGTGTTAGGACTGCAACTGGTCAGTCTCTAATTGGCATATGTGGATACTGTGCGTATTACCTCGATATAGCCTCAATTCACAAGCATGTTAAGCAGAGATGGATAGTGGCTAGCAGTGGAATCCAGTTTGACGCGCGTTTCGTCCTATTTGGGACTCGTCACCTGGATGTACCTGCATCTCAGAGTTGATGTTCACTCTGGGACTCCAAACCCAATATTAGTCGCTTCAAACGCCATCGCGTTATCCACTCGGCCACTGAGTCCTGATAGCCACTTGCCTGTGCGATGGGGTGAAGTTTAAATTCATTTAGTATAGTTTGTTTGAATCTTCCCATTGATGTGTTAGGACTGCAATTGGTCAGTCTCTAATTGGCATATGTGCATACTGTGCGTATTGCTTTGATATAGCCTTAATTCACAACGCGCGTCCTGGATTCCACTGTTTGCCACTATCCATCTTTGCTTACAACAATTAAATCAGTTTAACTGTTTTTTTTAATTCTTTGTTATTTTATTTAGGCTTTAAATGGTAAACATGAAAGTAATAGTCAACGTTATTTTAAGCTATACTCACAAATAATTCTTACAGAAGCTGTTCGTCGTTTAATCCATAATCCGACTTGTTTACCTGTTCCATATCAGTTGAATGAAAATCATTTGAACTTTTCTACTAAATCTACATTCGGATCGGATTTATCTGCATTAGGTAAATTTTATTTAGATATTTTTCCATTAGAGAAATTATTCTTGTGATGAAATGAAAATAGAGAAACTCTTGTAATACTGTGGTGTGGTCTACTTATATCCATATAAGTAGTATATGGCGATGGTCAGACATAGAATGTATTTTGGCAGAAGACCGATAAGGAAAGCATTGCATTGAAGCGCAATTAGTAGGAAAATGCATGAAGAATGTAAATAGAGAAGGAACAGTGAAGTTTGAGACAATTAGTTGTTATTTTGTAAATTAACTGTTTTCTGTATGATTATCAGAATTTAGTGAGATAGTCTGTAATTTGTGCTTAAATACATTCGGTTGTCCCCAGTAGTATTCTGTGCAATACAATACTAATTCTGATTAAGGATTAAGGAGAACACAGTCAATGTAGATTTAATTCAGTTTGATATCACATTGCATATGAAAATCATAATACAGATTAAAACAGGAATATAATTGGTTTCTAGGCTGAGACATGTGTCCTATCGTTTAAATTAAGATGTTACGTTTCTCTTACAATCCGAATATAGAGTTGTGACAAACTAGTGAACACTCATAAACAGTGCATACCCACGTGTATGAAACACAGTACTATTCCATTCTTTGCACGTAATTTCGAAGTCCGCAAATAATGCTACGCATGATAACCGTTTGGAGGATATTCGTAATAGGTGACCAGATCATTGTCAAAGTCATAGGATGTGGCACGGTTATCGGTCAGTTCATATTTCACATTAAAACAGTAAAAGAAATTTAAATTAAAAGTCTCATTACTCATGATTCCATCGGAGATCAATGAAATCAAGATTGAAGATTTGGAGTATCAATCCTAAAATTTCAAATGTCAACCTCTTCTCTCTCTTTTTTTACATGTATCTCATGTTTAAATTTATTTTGGAGTTAGAATTTATGCATAAAGGCTCTTTGCTCAGAATGAGAATCTACACTACCATTGTCATAAATCTATTTATTTTTATTACTACAGTCAAGTAACCACTTTTTCAATGAATCTATGTTTTGTAGGTAGTGTTCGTCAAAAATTGATCTCATTTGGAAGTACTCCTGAAAACCAGGTAGCACTAGATAGTTGTTTCGTTGTGGTATAGGACTCCTTGGCAATGCGAACCCGCTAATTCATGAGGTGTCAAACCCAAAACCTTCATGTCTTGCAAAAAAAGAACACTTAACCATCAGAACTACTAGGCCAACGTTTGGCACAAAACATGAGGGTATTGGGTTATCACTACTCAGGAATCCTATTCCAGAATGGAATAGCTATTCCTTGGTTTTCATTAATAACCCGAATGAGGTCAGTCTGAGCTAAATTATACCTACAAATCAAATTAGTCTTCACAAACTCTCATTTATTTGTTTATTTCTTTCATGAATTTACCCATAATCACCAATAAAACTGTTTTTGTTTTCTAGTTATAGAACGAAGTATTTCAGAACGTCCATTTCGTATTTTAGTCGGTCTAATTGATCATCCAGATATAGGTCATGGTCTTTTAGATAATTTACTATTAGATATAATGTGGTATACATATGAAAGTTATTTCAAATTACATTGGCAAACTACATGTTCTATGATGAATTCAATTCAAATGCAAAAATTATCACATCGTGATTTCACATTAACGATATCCAATTTAGTAAATCGACCAAGTTTATGTGATAAACAATTACCAAGTAATATGATCAATTTAATTAAAGATTATGTATTCATTCGTGATAGTGTAAAATCATCTAGTTTACGTAAGTTCTATATAATATTCATATATATCTGTTTGTATAATATATACTTAGGGGGGGGGAGTTTTAAAAAAAAAATGTTTTTCTCTATTTCGTTTAAGGTGACATGACTGTTACAGTTGTGTATATGGGTGATCGATAATTCCCGATTACCCAATCTGCAAACGAAAGTCTTTTCTTAAGGGATTTAAAAAAAAAGTGAATATGTAGTGAAGGTATTTTGGCCTGGGAGTGTAATTGTGAACCCCTGGAGGCTAATAATATACAGAATTTGTGCCAGTGACTTAACTATTGTTAGGTACCACACATCCGCTTACAGTTTAAAGTGTGACTTTGTCCTCGGACCTTATGCTTGCTGATCTCACCCTTGTCAATATTCAGCTAGCCTGCTTGATTTGGTAGACCTTCGAAAAATGTGTTCCGTTCAATATAACCCTATTTTTAGTCCAAAACGTGGCACAAATCCATGAAGTCACTGATAAGTGAACTGAACCATGTTGATAGGTGTAGTCTACATGGTCGGGATCCGCAAGATGATAGCGATCGATAGTTTGAGACATTGAATGACATGGCTCAAAATCGTTTGCAATGGTGAAGGTGTATCCACTCTTTGTGTTCTTCCAAATTCTAATCTTCTGAATTCTTCATGTCTCTATCTTTTTTCCCTTTTCAAATTTATTTCACTGTATTATACACCTTGAATAACATCTTTAAACCCTAATCTTTCCGATTACTGCTTATACTTTTATTACTTCTACCATTATGGGATTTGAATCGACAACTGTATCTATGTGTTATTGTGGTATGGCAACTTGAACTGATGTACGTACGTACGAAGTTCTACGTTGTGACTGACTGACTGACTGACTGAACCCTATCAGGCCCTCATGATAACCAAACCCAGTTACCACGTCAGAATAACAACTGTGATCGGGCAATTAGCAATAAATATGTCATAATAAGTTGTGGTATCAGATATAGGATTGTTTAGTACTTCTTAATAATCACTGATTTATCCAGTCAATATTTATCAAAATATCACAATGTACTTTTAACACTGTGATCAATAATCAGTTCGAATACAGTTGTGCCATACTTTTATGTAAGTTTATCATTTAAAGCAATTTAACTTAACCAATTGGGTTTCCAATCCAGATACCTTTTCTATGACATTAATGAATAACTTAAAACCGACTTCATACACCTATACTTTTTACTTACTTCATTTTTCCGGTTAGCGTTTTTTTAGTGAGTTGGTTTTCTACGGGATAGAGTCGCTAACCCCATGCTCAACCCTCCTCCTTTAACCGGGCTTGGGACCGGAAGTAGCCCCCGGAGGGAGCTACAGGCGGTGTTACACCTATACTTTACTGGAAATAAAACTTATAATCATCGATATCTAGTTTGTTTATCTATCATCTTAAAAAAATTTGTCGTGTTTTTTCGTTTATTCCAGGAATAGATAATCAAGATAGAAATTTAGAATATGATGGAACAACTTTAAATAATACTAATCATCTAGCCGATAGAGAAGATTCAATACCATCAAGTGATTCAAATATCAAGAAGCTTTCAACACAAAATTCCAATCATCATCATCATTATCCAACTATTACTACGAATAATAATGTTGTTGATGAGTTCCTGCGTACATCTCATTTATTTTTCAGTAATATAAGTAGTGAATTTTTATGGAAATTTATTGAAAATCAATTTACTAAACTATTGAATGTATCACCGACAGTAACAGTCAATACAATGATTGGATCCATTAAATGTGATGATTGGCAACAATCATCATTGAAATTATCATTCAATCAATGGTGTTCTATCGTACATTTCTTATTGAATTGTTTACCAATGGATATGTATCCTAATGTTCGTGGTCATTATCTACCACATTTAATTACTCATTTAACAAATTGTTTAGTTGAAAAACTTCGAGTTAATTGTGAACTACACTATCATGGTCATCAATCTTTATTATCACAAGATGGGAGTTTCTTAGAGTATAAATTAACTTCTTTAGAATGGGCTAGTATAATCAATTGTTTAGATACGATTGTACATCATATACGTGAGGTAGGTTTGTTAATTTAATGTTAGTTATTCCATTATATTTATTATTGCAGATAGATCGGCCCTGGTACAGCCGAGAGTGGGGAGAGTCACCTCTCCCTCTCGAAATGCTCTCATATGGCCACGCATATATAGCCTCTGCCAGGGAAGTCCTACTCACTGCCTTCTCGTGAATGGGGTGTTGTTCACAAAAGTGAGAGGACGAAAAGCGAATGTCCGGCGCTTTAACCGGGTTGGTGGACATGGAAAGTTCACCTAGGGGAGTTGGAAAACCCTGATTCCAAAGCAATGGTGCACATGGGCTAGCTCCAGTATCCTGAGGGAACAAATGGCGTACGAATCAACCGTTGATCACCGGCTACCATGGGACTGCATCTCCTTACAATGCTCCACTGCCTTATGGATCAGACCTTTAGGTCAAAGGCTCAGGGTGTGGCCCCCTAAGAAAACCACCTGCTTCAGTTTGGGCACCTGAGCAGTATCCCAACCCTCACACAAATCAAATGACATTTGTGTGGCGCATATGTATTCGGTGCCCCTTTGTACCAATATTTATGTGTTCAAATAATAATAATGATAATCTTACTTAATCCTTATATTGTTGTCAGTGTTTAGTCACAGCACACAACATAATAATAATAATAACAATAATAATAATAATAATAATAATAATAATAATAATAATAATAATAATAATAAGCTGTATCTCCATTCTGTTTACTGACCATCTATTTTTGACTCAAGTTTAACAAATATTCACTATCATATTCCATTCTGATCGATGCTACAAATGGTTGTTTGTTTATACAAAAGAAATTGGTAGCTATCATTCAAAAGAGTTGGTGTGGTGTTAAAGTCTGGGTAGTTATCGTTTCTTACGATCCTCTCAGTAGACCGCTACATTCATTAGCTTGTGGTTTTGATTTGGTATTCCATTCCGACTAATTCAGTCTGAATTCCGCCTATGGCACCTCTAGGGTCGCTGCCAGTCTCAAGAACGGGTAAAGGAGGAGGGTTGGGTATGGGGTCAGCAACTCCATACCTTAGAAAAAACCTTATTAAAAATACGCTAAACAGAATAAACAAATTAGATTATTTAAACTCTACCCTCCAAGTCGAAGGAAGAGTTATGACGCCTCATGATGAAAGCCGAGATTCGGAAGTCATGAGGACCATACCCGTTCTACCAACCAGAGCGACAATTGATATAAGTACGTGGAATGTCCGGACAATGTGGGTGACCAGGCGTACCAGTCAAATAGTTGCGGAAATGAGGGGATACAACTTGAAGATGCTCAAAATCAGTAGAACCGATCGGACACAAGCTGGACGGAAAAGATTAGATTCGGGAGATGCTGCTGTACTCTGTACATGAAGAAGAAAATACTCCACACACTCAGCAAGTTGCTCTAATTCTGTCCAAAGAAGCACGCAATGCACTTATTGGGTAGGAATCTCATGGATCCAGGATCATCAAAGCCTCCTTCGAAACAAAGAAGGAGGGAGTCACAATGAATGTTATCTAATGTTATGCACCCACCAATGGTAGCAACGACGACGATAAAGATCAGTTCTGCGAGAGGCTGCAATCAATCATAGCGAAGTGCTCAGGAAACGACCTGACAATCCTTATGGGAAACCTAAATGCCAATGTCAGAATGTATAACACCAGATATGATGATATTATGGGACGACATGAACTGAGAGGAAGGAACGAGATTGGTGACAGATTTGCAAATTTCCGTGCATCCAAAAAGTTGGTTACAGGCGGCATAATATTCTCCCACAAATGCATACAAAACGTTCATGGGTCTCATTGGATCACACTACACAGAATCAAACCGATCATATTTGCATCAGTAAAAAATTCGAAAGGTCAATGGAAGACATGAGAACTTGGAGAAGAGCTGACATAGCTTCATAACACCACTTGGTAGTTGCTAAGATGAAACTGAAGCTAAAGAAGTACTGGACGACTAGGGAAGCAGAATTACAAAGGTTCAATACATTCTTCTTTTAACATACTGACAAGCTGAATGAATTCAAGATAGCTCTCAACAACGTGTTCCAAGCGTTACGAGATCTACTCAGAGGAGGAGAAATTACTATGGAGGACAACTGGAAAGGTATCAAAGAAGAACTAACTTCAACGTGTCAGGAGATTCCGGGCTACATGAAATATCATCATAAGGAATGGATCTCTATCGAAATCCTGGAAAAGATTCACGAAAAGAAGAACAGGATGACAACAATTAACAACATCGGAACGAAAACAGAGAAAGTCAAAGCACGTGTTGAATACATAGAAGCAAACAAACGAGGGAAGAGGCGTATTAGAGCCAACAAGCAAAAATATGTGGGAGAGCTAGCAACAAAGAATTTGAAACAGCTATATAATATTTGAGGGGAGAGACGGAATACAATGGACAGCTCCTAATCAATTAGGAGATTTGGACTTCTCAGATGACCTGGTCCTTCTATCCGATACACACGAACAAATGCAGGTGAAGACGACGATTCAAGCAGAAGCTTCTCCATCAGTAGGCCTCAACATACACAAACGTGAAAGCAAGATCCTCAAATACAACACGAACACCAACACATTCACACTTGTTGGGGAAGCTCTGGAAGAGGTGGAATCTTTCACGTACTTGAGAAGCATCACCGATGTAGAAGAAGGATCTGATGCAGAAGTAAAGGCGAGGATTGGCAAAGCAAGGACAGCATTTCTACAGTTGAAGAACACATGGAACTCAAAACAACTGTCAACCAATATAACAGTCGTAATTTTCAAAACAAACATCACGACAGTTCTCCTGTATGGAGCTGAAAGTTGGAAAAATACTACAAGTATTATCGAAAATGTACAAGTATTTATAAACAATTGTCTACGTAAAATACTAAATGTCTATTAGCTGGATATCATCAGCAACAATCTTCTGTGGGAGAGGACAAACCAGCTTCCAGTTGAAGAGGAAACTAGTAAAAGATGTAGATAGGGCATACAATTCGGAAATTCTCAAACTGCATCATAAGGGAAGCTTCAGCTTGGAAGTCTAAAGGGAAATGGGAAAACCAAGGAAAAATTTTCGTCGAAAGTCCGAAAGAAGCATCAAAAGAATGAGTAAAAACTGGATAGGATTGCCCAAGACATGGTTTGATGGAAAGTGCTGATGGGTGGCCTATGCTCCTCCATGAAAGGTAACAGGAGTAAGTAAGCAGTATTACGCAGCGAGGTAACGTAGGGAAATGTAGTAAGCCAGATAGACTGGTCATAGACAAAGAAGTCAAGCCAATCACTGATACTCAAGAACATAGGAACAGGTAGGTTGAACATTGAGGAACTCTTGAATTGGTCAGCTCCAGTGAACCTACCGCACATCAAAGCACCACACACAGACCTTCTTATAGATGTCACTCTATCAAAGACTGAAGAAATCAGGATGACCATCATATAAATCAAGTATGGAAAGGCAACAGGACCTGACAATATACCAACTGAAGTTCTGAAATCAGGCATTGAAGCAGCTGCAAACGTACCTCACGTTTTATTCAGGAAAATTTGGAAGGAAAAACAAGTGCTGACAGACTGAAAAGATGGATATCTCATCGAGATTACGAAGAAAGGAGATCGGAGTAAATGTGAGAACTACAAAGGAATCACACTGCTATCGGTACCAGGAACGGTATTCAACAGAGTGATGCTGAACCGGATGAATTATTCAGTGGACGTCCAGCTTTGAGATTATTAGGTCGGATTCAGTGAGGACTGGTCGTGTAAAGACCAAATCGCGACACAATGGATCATCGTTGAGCAATCAATTGGATGGAATTCGTCACCATAAATCAACTTTCTTGATTATGAGAAAGCATTTGACCGTGTGGATAAGAGAACATTATGGAAACTTCTTCGACATTACGGTATACCTGAGAAGAACGTCAACATCATCCGGAATCCATATGACGGACTACACTGCAAAGTCGTGCACTATTTTAGTATGCATATCACATAGTTGTTAAACAGTATATCATTGATTACAATTAATCACAATGTTGCCCCCAAACGCCCTGGGTCGGCCGAGAGTGGAGAGAGTCCGCTCTCCCTCTCGAAATGCTCTCACATGGCCAAGCGAATATAGAGCCTCTACCAGGAAAGTCCTACTCACTGCTTTCTCACACCAGGGGTGTTGTTTACAAAAGTGAGAGGACGAAAAGCGAATGTCCAACACTTTAACAGGGTTGGTGCACAAGGAAAGTCCACCTAGGGGAGTTGGAAAACCCTGATTCCAAACCAATGGTGCACATAAGCTCCAGTATCCTGAGGGATCAAATGTCATATCAATCAATCGTTGGTCGCCGGCTACCATGGGACTGCATTTCCTTAAGATGTTCCACTGCCTTGTAGAATAGACCTTCAGGTCAAAGGCTCGGGGTGTGGCCAACTAAGAAAACCACCTGCTTCAGCCTGAGCACCTGGGCAGTATCACAGCCCTCACGCAAATCAAATGAAATTTGTGAGGCGCATATTTATCTGGTGCATCCTTGTACCAATATTTATGTGTTTAAATAAATAAATTAATTAATTATAAGTAATCCATTAATAGTTTTTGATTTCATTAATCTCATGATGTGTTTATTTTTACTTTTATTATTGGCAGTATGCAGTGACAGTATTTGATCAGTTATCGAGTCCAGTCAATCTTAAACGTCAAGTGGAATCATTATCATCAAATAACAATAATAATAATAGTAGTAATTTTAGTCAATGTAATGAGATCAACAGTAATTATGGTGTTGCTGATGGTCAGGATAATCAAATTTCTGAGGAGTTAATGATGATTGCTGAGGCAGTTGGTCAATTTCGACGATTTCTTGGTATATTCTGCATTCATGTCTTAAATTTCTCACCAGTTAAAGTTAGTTTGTTTAAAAATGTATTTTTATTATCCTTGTTTAGTATATTGAAATCCTTGTTGAGTAGTAATAATTTTCATTTCAAATACGGAAAATACTTCAATTTGTTAACTCTAGTCATAACGTCAATTTGAATGTTTAATCTCGCATTATCTATGTTCAGTCACTCAGTCAGTAACAACGTAGAACTTGGTAAGTATGTACATTAGTTGAAGTTGCCATATAACATTAGCACACAGATACAATTGTCGATTTAAATCCCGTAGTAGTAGAAGTAGTAAGAGTGTAAGCGATAATCGGAAAGATTAGGGTTTGAAGATGTTATTCAAGGGGTATGATCCAGTGCAATAAATTTGGAAAGAGAAAAAAGAAAGGGGCATGAAGAGTTCAGAAGATTAGAATTTGGGAGAACACAATGAGTGGATGCACCTTCACCATTAAGACGATTTTGAGCCATGTCATTCAAGGTCTCTAACCATCGATTGCTATAATCTCGCGGATCCCAACCAGGTATTCTACACCTACCATCATGGCTCAGTCTACTTATCAGTGACTTCATGGATTTGTGCCATGTTTTGGTCTGGCCGCGCTTATTTATGTTAGTCATTATTGTATTTTGAATCACATGTTGATGATAGCATTTCTTGACAATCATTCAGCTGTTTTATGATAGATTCAAATAAGTCTTGAGATGGCCAAATATATTACGTTAACTGTGGTTTCTGGGTCAACAAATTCTGTATCTACCACACTAGTTAGTTCATCTCAGTCATTATTTCTGTGAAGTCAGTAGGTCAAAATTAGTTAACGGGAAATTTTAAATTTCCACTCAACCTTTGTGTAGTGTATGCTTTCTATGTCGACAGACATAAGTGGTATGCAACACCATTCGGAAGTGGAAAACCTGGCAGCAGAAAGCCAAGAATATCAAGTTGAAGAGAATAGAAAGGAATTGCAAATAGGAAGAATCATACAGGAAATGAAGGACAGATGATGGAAATTAGCAAATGATTGGTTCAATATATGGTTCTCATATTGTACCTAGAGATTCTGTATTTATATATCAAAATACATTGGTTGTCCGTACCTATGTTCTCGTTCACAACACTTGTCCGGATCGATCATCAACAATCTATCTATCATCTAATTTTCAGTCATATATTGCTTTAAGTCGCGGTGATAAGCGTTTCTTTTCTTAGGAGCTGATCTACTGATAAATTCCAATGCGTTTTTTTATTTAGGTACATGCCTCTCAATTTATTTACTGTCTTAGTCTTTACAACTTTTGATCTAAATATTCTTCTCTCCAAACTTAATACTGAAAGGAAGATTTCATTTGGTTTCATGGGATCCCTATTATTTAATTAAACAACGTATGAATTGTTAGTTTAATTGAATAGAATTCATTTATATTGCATGTCGTTTTTGATATTCATTTGTTTTGAAATTTCGGGGAATATCATCAATGTGGCCACTAGTCTAGGTCACTCGACACTGTGTGCACTATATTGAGATAAGATGATGGTTGGAGGTGGTCAGCAGGAAACCCTGGACCCGGGTTTCCTGCTACTTGACACTCGTCGGCAAGGTCTACCTGTAATCTTGAGGGAACTGGTGCTCCCTGACAGATTCGATCCCGTGTCACTCAGCTTCACAGTCAGAGACGTTAGCACTGAGCTACTCGGTCCGCGACCTACCTCCTGTAGGACTGAGATGTAATAACAATCGATTGATCACTGGGTGGTGATCAATGTCATGCGTGTCAAGTCCTTTTTAGTACCGATCGAATATTATCATTCTATCCTTATTTAGTGAATTAAAATTTATATGCTCAATACTGTCCCCAGGTTATATTCCGTATGATTTGTTAGGTATCTTCTTCTGAGAAGTCTTTAATTGTGTCAAATCGACCACACTGTGCTCCATGGCTTTCAGTTTATTTTCTGACTGTTATTATTCTGGAATATGGACTATCTTTGTATTTGATAGATTCCTGTCGAACTACTTATTTAAATACTACTTTGAATACTACTTTTTATTTTTTATTATTGTGTTTTATTTTCTCATCAATGCATTGCTAATGAAGATGAATGAGTTTATACAAAAAATTTCTACGGAACCATGTCAACATGATGGTATCATCATTTCGTATGAAGGAGAAATAAACAAAATGAATGGTCATAATGATGGTAACAATGAAGATGTACTTGACAAAGAAGGTGCTAAAGAAAAATCACATGAAAACTCCGTATTAAAACATAACCGTCAAGTGTCATCATCATCATCGTCTTCGATCAGCTGCATAGATCTTTTTGCACAAATTTGTCGTCTTATTGTGGAAATGTCTAGTTTCCCTTTGTCTATTATACATCAGTGTAAAAATTCATCAATGTCACCTAGAATAATTTCCAGCAATAAATCTGATCTTAGTATTTTAGATCTATTCGGTGGTGAACTTATACGGCATGGTGATACAGGTTAGTTGTGAACTGCTGTGAATGATTAAAGAGTTTTTGTAGCTGTCAAATTGTATATAATGTCTATGACCAAGAAGGGGTGTGATCACTTAACTCTACTAACAAAATGATAAATTAAAGTATGAGAATCCTTGCGGAACGCAATAAAGGTGTTACTTGTTTGTCTAGTAACATATATGCGAGTATTAGCATCATAATACAATTTATGTAATCACAGAGTAGGATATATGAAACTGATTATATGAATCTATACGAAATTTGGATCAGTTGCAAGTACTCAAAAACCCCACTTATTAACAATACAAAAAGTTCAGATCAACTGATATCGAGGTCGGGTCGGTTAGTCAAGCAAATAAACATAGTTTCATTAAGTTAAGTGGCATAGTCTCCTGCAAAATATAAAATGAAATAAACATACAGTATAACGTAGTCTTATGTAATCATATCTAAAGCTTACTGAGAATTCCATGAATTTAATACTTCAAACATTAGTAGATTTTCTTTTCATTACGGTCCTATTCGTCTTATTGTGGATGCCGGCTCAGTGGTCTATCGGTTAAGTGCTCTGTCGCGAGACTGGTAGGTCTTGGGTTGGAATCTCGCGTGTCGGAATCGTGGATGCGCACTTCTGAGGTGTCCCACAATAGGACGAAACGGTCGTCCAGTGCTTCCGGGTTTTCCCTGGTGGTCTAGCTTCAATTGACTCGTGATCTTAACTATATAAAACTAATTATATGTGTATAGAAATTAAGTTTTCTATACCCCAGATTTAATTCCTATGTGCCCCCAAATGCCCTGGTACGACCGAGAGTGGGGAGAGTCACCTCTCCCTCTCGAAATGCTCTCATATGGCCACGCATATATAGCCTCTGCCAGGGAAGTCCTACTCACTGCCTTCTCGTGAATGGGGTGTTGTTCACAAAAGTGAGAGGACGAAAAGCGAATGTCCGGCGCTTTAACCGGGTTGGTGGACATGGAAAGTTCACCTAGGGGAGTTGGAAAACTCTGATTCCAAAGCAATGGTGCACATGGGCTAGCTCCAGTATCCTGAGGGAACAAATGGCGTACGAATCAACCGTTGATCACCGGTTACCATGGGACTGCATCTCCTCACGATGCTCCACTGCCTTGTGTATCAGACCTTTAGGTCAAAGGCTCAGGGTGTGGCCCCCTAAGAAAACCACCTGCTTCAGTATGGGCACCTGAGCAGTATCACAGCCCTCACACAAATCGAATGAGATTTGTGAGGCGCATATTTATCTGGTGCTTCCTTGTACCAATATTTATGTGTTTAAATAAATAAATAAATAAAATACCTCGATCCCGTAATTTTCATCAGGCTGGGATAAAAACACTTATGGTTCGCTTTGGCGAAATAGTCGAAAAAATTTATTGAGTTTTTGTCTTTCGGGTTTTACTTAGTACTATAGGCCTGCTGATGAGAACCGTTTCGATGCTACAAGGTAACTGATTCAAACTGCTTAGAATAGACTTCAGATTACTGAAGGTGTTATGACGCTCGCTGTTTGCACTTAGTCGAAAGCTCATCACTTGAAATCTTAATTTATTCCTCCCTAGTTCAGTTGAGCCAGTCCGTCTCTTGACGGATTACTTAACTTGACCAATAGGACATCTAGGCTTGGCCGAGTAACTTTGAACACTGACGTATGTAATTTTTTTTACTGTCGTGGTTGTATACTTTATTGTTTACCTAGTTGTATTGTTTTGACAGTATGAATTAACACATTTCTACGTAGTTCTAATGGTTGAATTACTAGAGATAAGAAAAATGACTATGTACACACATGTCACTTATTATAGAATTATGGATTTTACGAGAATTTCTCAATTTTGTTTATTGAGAGTTACTTAAAGTGCTATTTGAAAAGTAAATATTATTTGTTGTGTTATTAAGAACTTGTATAACTAACTCAGTCTACTTCATTTCTTGGAAATGAAAGCCGTTTTCTGAACAGTCATGTGAAAAAACCATCTGGGAAATTTCTGTTTAGCCTAATGTTCACCTATCATTCAATCAAACGCGACATAGAACCTAGTTCATGTGTACATGAGTTAAAGTTTTCATAACCCATCAATACAGAGAGATGAAGTTGTCAGGCCAAATTCTAGAATAGTAGAGACAGTAATAGTATTAGTGGTATTACGAATGATTAGGAATAGAAGATACAATTTAGGGAAATATAATTAAGTGAAGTAATGAAATTGTAAAGAAATTAGGAACTTAGAGTTTAAAGGAAGACACAGAGTTGGTAGGCCTGTGTTATTTGCCAACGATTTTGAGCCATGCCGTTCAAAGTCTAAGTATTAGTTACAACAATCCTCCGGACCCATACTAGCATAGCTTAGTTCAGATGTCATTGACTTCATGAACTGATGCCATGTTTTGGTTTGGCTGACTCTAGCTTTCCTCTAACCTACTCCTATACCAGACAATATTGTCCATCGACGTAGGTGGTTGACAAATATACCACAGTTGATGAATATTTACTACCCCGTCAATTGATTTACGATCCTGACCTTTAACTCAATTGCTAACGAAAACTACCGCTTACTACGTCGTCCCGAAGATGCACAAGCGATGCTTCAAAGACACTTTTTGTCGGATAGTAGTAATCTACGAATATCGTCATTTATAAGTGATCATGCTTCACATCTTTTATGAAGAATACAACAGTAATGAGAAACGAAGTGTTTTCAAATGATTCATAAAAGAGAATGTGATGTATTCTCTCCGTAATTACCATGCAAATTAGTAGTGTTTATGTCTGCCTTTTCTTTTTTTTTCTTTGTTTCCATTCACTTCTAATGATAATCTCTTGATGTTGCTAATTGGTAACTATTTTTTAATTGTCTAATTCTAAATTAGTTATATTGTATCTTGATTTTTGTTTATTTAGAAGGCGTTTATAAATTTTTTTTTCTTTTCTGTCATGTGTCCTTTGTATCACTCTTATTCTATAAAGGTATTGATTTTTATAGTCTGTAACTTATTCTTGTTACTACCATTACTATTATTATTACTATTACTATTATTATTACTATTACCACCACCACCACCACCACCATTATTATTATTATTACTATTACTAGTAGTAGTAGTAGTGGTAGTAGTATTGGTATTAGTATTATTATTTATTCTTATTACAATATATTCTAGTAGGGCTAAATAAATATTCATTCTGATCTGTTATTCATTTTTCTGGAAAAAATTGCCTTTATGAAAGATAATAAGTAGTGTATTCATTTTTCTCACTTAGTAGCCTCCCTTTTTTTTAAAGATTTGTGTTATATTAAGAGATTTAGATATTGACTTGGTTCATGTTTACTAATTATTCACGTTTATGTAAGGTGTATTTATTTAAACATATAAATATTGGTAGAAAGGGGCACAAATCTCATTTGATTTGTGTGAGGGCTGTGATACTGCCCAGGTGCCCAAACTGAAACAGGTGGTTTTCTTAGGAGACCACACCCGAATTTTTCGACCAAGAGGTATGATCCACAAGACGATAGGGCATCGTAATGAGTTTCAGTCCCATTGTAGTTACTGACCAACGATTGATTCATACGTCATTTGTTCTCTCAGGATACTGGAACCCATGTGCACCATTGGTTTAGAATCAGGGTTTTCCAACTACCCTAAGTGGACGCGCCGGGCATTTGCTTTTCGTCCTCTCAATTTCGTAAACAATACCCGTGGTACGAGAAGACAGTGAGTAGGACTTCCCTGGTAGAGGCTATATACACGTTGCTATGTGAGAGCATTTGTAGAGTAAGAGCTGACTCTCCCCACTCTCGGCTGTACCAGGGCATTTTGGAGCTGTTTCGAATTAATATGTATCATTCATTCATAACTCAATAAAGTAAGAGATTGTACAACTCAACGTCTTAAAACAATATCTTTTAGAGCGTGAATGCTCAGTACATCGATTTTTTATTCTTCAAAGTTACTTAGTATCATTTGATTCACTGGTCTTTTTTGTTTTACATGGTATTTAAGCATTTCGTGACATATTGTTCTCTATTTGAATTTGATAACTAAAAAAAATTTTTTTCGTTTAAAGCAACTTTTATGTATACCTCATTTATATAGGCTCTTTAAAACGGAAATTTAACACTGGTTCGCAACAGTCTTCATTAAACAATTATCATTGTTATTTTCATTACAATTTGGGTAATTGACTTAATGTGTGCTGTTCTTTTTTTTTTAAGTGTATGTATGTGTGCTAGATTGGTTCTCACACATGTGTGTGTGTGTGTACTTATTCGATTTTCTTGATTAACTCATTATGCAGATAGTTTTTCTCAATAAATTTAACATTAAATATTTTTGAACGAAATGCTTTGTTGATATTTCCCCCCCCCTCCTATATCAGCTACCATAGTGTTTTTTTTAGTGAAATATCTTTCTCTTATTCGCCGATTCTCAGTTTGTATCTATCGGATTCTGCACATCAGATTCAGTGATGTATGTATTCGTGATGTTTTTTTGCACCACCACCATCATCATCATCATCATATGTGTGTGTGTGTGTTTGATGATCATATTTTCAATCATATCACCTCATCTAAAGTTTATTTTCATATCCTCAATATTTTTTTAGATACCGTTTGAAATATATCAGACTACGTAGTGTAGTTTTCACAAATCTTGATTTTACACCGATTGATCATTGAGATCTTGGTGACTAATGTCATGTTTAATTAGTGTTTCAATTCTAGAGAGAGGGGGGGTATATTCGTGGCTGAAATAACTTTGTGTTAATTTGTATGGCTGTGAGTGTTGTTGGTTCAGATTCAAATTCTGCATCGAGTATCAGTCGCTCCTTCAGAATGTTTAGACATCTTTTGTAGGTAAATGCTAACTAACATGAAACTTATGTTCTACATGGTTTACTGTCGGCTGTCTCGACCAAACATAACATTCAACTACAGCTGACTGATTAAAGTTCCATGTAACATATTGATTGGGCTGTAGGTTTAATTATTTTATAATCTACAGGTTATTTGATTATTATCAATCCAAATATGCGAACATTTATTCATCTTATCTTTGCACTCCATAGTTTTTCCCCTCTTTCATCTTTCTTAGAAATGTAATCATGTACACGCCATGTATATGTGTAGCTATAATTGAATCATATATATTTTATAGTCATTGCCCAAGTCACTTCTATTGCTACCAATTACTGATTATTTAACCTGAATCCGACCCTTATTCTCTCTCTCACCATCTTTAATCACAGTCATTTAAATCATTTCTTTTGTTGCTATGTTATTGCTTCAATTGTATCTTATTGTTGTTACTTCTTTCTTTTTTCAAGGTTGCTTCATCTTACCACAATGGCTTGTTTGTTTATTGTATGCATCATGTGATTTAGATAATTTCAATATTAAGTCAATTGCTTTATATACACTGATTGAATTATTTCATGCAGCTGTTTCTATTCATGGTTGGAGTACAGAATTTACATATTATTCTAATGACATCAATACTACGACTACTACTACTGATAATAATAATAGTTCTGAGGAGAATCATCGAGGAAACAATAATGAGAATGGCGATAAAGTAGTTCCTATGGATGATAAACATGATGAAGTAAATCGCGGAATGCGTTTAGTATTTCCTGTGCTAAGTGGAGAGTTGATATCATATCTTTCTCAAAAGACAAATTTATTCACGGTATGTAAGCAAATCATATATGTTCATAAATTTTATTGATCATCTGATGTCTTGCGTTCGAATTCTGTTCTGTTCAGCTTTTTCATGACATTGAATTAACGTTATTAGTTAAGAATCACAAGCTTATAATTTAAAAGATTAGTATATGGTTGATTAACTGAATCATCTTTTTAATTTTACGTCACAGATTAACCTTTGTGAGATAAGCTATAAAGAGCAGTAAGCAGTGGACATCTGTTTCGTGTTAACGTAAAAACCTTCATCAGTACTTATCGATGATCATTTCATCGATAGTTGAAATTGGTACCTTAAATCCTTGGAGCGAGGTTTTAATCTTCAAACTACTGGATTGGTATCCAATGGCTTATATTTCTAACTTCAGTCAATTCAGGATATTATGGGACTGGTATCCAATAATACTAGTGATATTTATCTCATTCTTGAAATTTGAACTCCGTTGTTCATATCTTCTCATTAAAATTTCAATAATGATTTCTACTTCCTGATGAAAATGTGTTTAAATTATATCTCTGAGCGCCAAATGCCCTGGAACGGCCGAGAGTAAGGAGAGTCCGCTCTCCCTATCGAAATGCTCTCATATGGCCACGCGTTTATAGCCTCTGACAGGGAAGTCCTACTCACTGCCTTCTCGTGGCAGGAGTGTTGTTTACAAAATTGAGAGAACGAAAAGCGAAAGCTCGGCGCTTTAACCGGGTTGGTGGATACGGAAAGTCCACCTATGGGAGTTGGAAAACCCTGATTCCAAACCAATAGTGAACATGGGCTCCCGTATCCTGAGGGAACAAATGGTGTATGAATCAATCGTTGGTCAGTGGCTACCATGGGACTGAATCTCCTTACGATGCTCCACTACCTTGTGGATCAGACATTTAGGTCAAAAGCTGCTGTTGTGGTCCCCTAAGAAAACCACTTACTTCAGTTTGGTCACCTCGGCAGTATCACAGTCCTCACACAAATCAAATGATATTTGTGTGACGCATATATATCTGGTGCCTTTTTGTACCAATATTTATGTGTTCAAATAAATAAATAATCTCTGAGAAGAAGCTAGGGTATTCAGTTATCGATCTCTATACTCATGATATGGTTAATGTATTCACATTTATATCGGAAATGCGTATGAAAAAGTATTCTAAAGGAAATCTGTATTATGTCTTAATGCATAGACATTAAAGTAGACGATATAGTTTGCTGCATGTTATATTTCAAGAATAAGTGATGTACTAAAAGAAAATTACTTGGATACTGTAATAGGGGAGTATGTAAAATACATTAACTAAAATGAATATGTCACATAATAATTGTAGAAAAAAATCCCCCCCTTTTAAATCATATAGCATTTTACAAAGTTTCTAGGATTCTGAATATTGGAAAATTAAGACAATGCGGAAATGAATACAATCAAAAGATGTAGATTGAATAATGAAGTATCATACTTGGAATAGTAGGTTATTTGAAAGGTAATTAATTAGTGAGTCGAGATATCTGCATAATATTCTTTAGTTAAAAATCTTAAAGATCTTAGTCACTAAGCATACAATTCAACAATCAGTAATTAGGTATCGGTCAATTGGACATTATTCATAAAAACTCGCGAGATGATAGCAATCGATGGTTAGAGACCTTGAATGACATGGCTCAAAATCGTTTGTAATAGTGAAGGTGCATCCAATTTTTGTGTTCTCTCAACTTCTAATCTTCTGAATTCTTCATGTCCCTTTTTTCTCTTTCCAAATTTATTTCACTGGATTATACTTCTTGAATAACATCTTCAAACCCTAATCTATCGGATTACTGCTTGTACTTTTACTACTTCCACCACTATGGGATTTGAATCGACAATTGTATTTGTATGCTAATGTGATATGGTAACTCGAACTGATGTACGTAGGTACGAAGTTCTACGTTGTGACCGACTGACTGACTTACATTTCAGTGTGATTGTTTCTCAGTGACTTAATAGTTTACACTAATTTAAAGAATTTAGTTAACCATATGTGTATGTTTAGTTTTACGACTTCGTAAGAGGTAAAAATTTAATTTTTACTTATGGAAATTATATAGATTTAATCAAACTACTATAATTTACGTATGAATGAAATAATGCATTCCTTTGTTCATCTCTCTCTAGTACTTGGGTGTTTCATTATGGCGTTATCTATCACCAGAATATTCTACGTATCACGATGATACAACAAGTTTACTTGTTCGTCTACATCAGTTGGCTCCTCCATTACCAAAATCTGTCGCTTTTCAATTAACTCCCGGGTTATCAGGATTCCCATCCAATATCAGTTCTTGTATTGAAGGCTTCATTCTCTCTCAAATGCTTTCATCTGATTTAGATATTAAAATAGATGCACATTCACGTTTTATTTTATTGTGGCATTTATTGAGATATTATGGATCACGTGTTCAATCAAATATTCATCCATTGACAAACTCTTCAACTAGTACATCAGTTAATCAGTTTCCAGTTACTAAACGATCATTACATTCTTCAGTTCATGATTCTTTTAGACTAAGTGGCGTATCCAATTTCATAGCAGCTGTATCATGGAGGCGTGGATTTCTTAGTTTGACTGGAGACAGTAAAGTTGGAAACAGTGATCTATCATCTCCTGGTTTAGGTTTGTATGATATTCCTTTCTATAGGTAGGTTTAGTTATTTTACTTTTTTCCATCTCGATTCCTATAGCTTTATCTAATTTATCAGTGGTATTACAGTTTGAATATACAAGCTTCCCCTCTGTTGATGAGACTCGCCCAATTATCTGATATAATCTGTGTAAACTTTAGTTATTGTATCCATTTGTACTAGCCTAATATTTTACATTACATATTCACACTCGTATACATCTAATGGTCGACAAATGACGTCACTAGATGCTTTGTTGTGTCTATCAAGATATATCAGTGGTCGAAATTGAACTGAAGTACCCAAAAAATTCTTGTCTTTTCAAGCTATTCCAGCTGGGTAGTTATTACTATTTTTTCATATAAGTCAATAGTTTGTATGTATAAAGTTTTGGATTTTTAATCCTGTTCGACTTGGATTTCAGTAGGCCTATATTTCATCTTTGACCTACGATATTGTACTTTGTTATATTGACTTGGATTTATTTTGCTTTATCGTTTTATATATTGTATATCATCAAAACTATGCTAATAACTTTAACCAAAAGTATGAACTACATATTTGACGTTAGAAATCTTGTCTACTTAATTGTATTTAGCCATACATTTTTCGACGCGATCTCGTAGATATTCCATTCAGTATATTTTATCATGAACCTTCTATGATTTCCATTAAGAAGTTTAAGGATATATGAAATATTTAGTGATAATTTAGTTCACTTTTGCTTACAATTTAAAAGCGTTTTGTAAGGATGGCTCGTTGGTAAACTCTAGGAAGCCTCAAAAAGCCCAGAAAGAGCCGAAGACATTCCATCCAATCACTGCTAGGGGAATATTCTAGAATGTCGACGTGTAGTTTCCCTATTGGATGGATAAGAATGACCTCCTATGTGCCTATTGGTTGTCCGAAATGATGATTTACTTTCAACAAAAAAAAACTATCAATACATGAGATTTCTGTACTAGATTTTGACACTGTTTTGGGGAATAAAGTTCCTACTCACTAGTCTTCTGTCTTCTCTCTTGCGACGTAGCAGGGTTTGGTCGTTCAAGTAGTTTAGTAGTACGCGGTATAGTAAGAATCAAAGCTCTAGATATAACACGTTTACTAAATTTCAAGACTTTTCCGGCGATTTTTATCAAGATTATCACTTTTTGATGCTACTGTCAGTTGATCAACCATCTATATCTCATGAGCTACTGTATTTATCATGCTGTTGCGGATTAGTGGATAGTACGCTTGAACTTCAGTCAGTTAGTTTCAGGTCTCAATTCTTGTACATTCACTTCAATTATCTTAATTTCACTATCAGTTGATCAATATCACTAGTTATTATACATAAAAGCATGTGACTCAAACTTTATTAGCAGATAACATGTACTTGACAATTGAGTAACATTAAAAACATTTAACGAAACAAATCATATGTAGATTGTCAAAGACCATACAATGAAAAGGTATATGTATGCTACTATGAGAACATGTTTTCATAGATGAACAATTTATGTTTTTTTTAAGTGTGTATACCCTTCTACTGATTATTGATAAAATTTGATAGTAGTTTGTTACTTAGAATTGTATAACTTGTTTTTTATGTTTTGTTTGTTTTCTTACTTTCATGTTCTCTTCATTTGTTCGCCTTCATCCTCATCATTCTCATCAAATAATCAATAGATGTACACTACTCCTATTGGATAATTTAGATTATGATAATCCACTTGGTCCTATCGGTTCAATTGGTTTAACAAATCTATTAAGTTCGCATAGATCTCAATGTAATCTGAATAAAAATGAACAAAATCTAGGTCATAATGAAGAATTGAATCAAATGGATCATCCAATTAGTTTTGGAAATTCTATTCTAAGAGAACAATCAATTGTATGGTTGGAGAAAGCTTTAAGAACTGGTCAAATAGATCGTTTGATTGCACCAATTTTAGCTATATTATTACATCCTTCAACAGCTAGAATAAGTTTAAAATCACATGTATTAAAACATTATTGTCAACAGATGAAAGTATCAACATCAAGTAAATCATTCAATGGTTCTTTAAAATCAGTTTATACAGCAGGTAAGAAAAACATTTCTCTGTCCATCCATTGATATATATATAACAACCTTTAGAGTCATTCTATAATCATATTGATATTTAAATGGGTCGCAGTTATTGTGTGGTAGTTGGACGTACTTACACGGTTCATACTTGTAATCAATCACTTCATCGCTGATAACACATTTTGGTTCAGTCGCAACTAGCTTTCTTCTAACCTACCTTTATACTACACAACATCGCTCATCGAGGTAGGATGGTTACTGGGTGTGCGTAACACATGTCCTAAACACATTAATCGATCGAGATTCACAATATTATCAACTTATTTGTCATCATATCCAGTATCCTGCATTATAGCCTTCTGAACACTCATTTAGGGGGTAAATGATAGTTCGCAAGGATTTATGATCAAATACTAGTAACCTATAAATTTTCACTGATGTCAAACGTCATGTTTCACAGCTGAAATGTAGGAGATGGCCTGCTTCTGCTCAGTATATTAGCTCCTTCGTTTGCAGACATCTTCCTTGCACTACATGTAACCCAAACTGGATATTCACGAACTGATATTATGTTTTGTTGTTAACAAAGGTTAGACATTATGTAGTCGGTTAGTCATCATCAGTATAGAGCTTGACAAAGGTATTCATAATTTAAAGTCCCACACCACATTGAAGTGACGATATGAAAATAACAAGTTGATTACTAATACGAATCGTAGTACAGTAGTAACCATAGTAATGAGAGAGACTAGACATTGGTATTATATTTTTAAAAGGCAGAGTGGAAATGTGTTCATGAAGGAATACTGGAATTCAGGATAAGGGGGGAAACAGAAAGTGAATATGTCTGACCCATCGTGAACAACTCTGTGTCATGTTACCCAAGCCTCTAACCACTGATCACGGCTATCATGCAGACTTTAAACAGGTTATCTGGTCCTGCTAACATAGATATTAAAAAAAGCACTTAGTTCTTTTTGCATTTATTCTATTATCAGTTATGTTTTAAAATGTATTTTCCCATTTAGACATTGACTGCAAACCGCCTTCATATGAAGAAGTTGTTAATAAAATGAATTCAACTAGTATTAATTCTGAAGTAAGTACTAGTTGTTTTTTTATTATAATTTTTCTCCATATTCTGTTTTCGGTTTTTGTTAACTAGACGACTCTCTGTTCTATGGAATACTTGACTTTTGACATAAAATAGCCCCGGCTTGCGACATGTTTAGATTACTTACTTACTTACGCCTGTTATCCCTCGTCGAGGAGCGTAGGCCGCTCACCAGCATTCTCCATCTAACTCTGTCCTGAGCCTTCCTTTCCAGTTTTTTCCAGTTGCTATTCATCCTTTTCATATCGGCTTCTATTTCCCGGCGTAATGTGTTCTTTGGCGTTCCTCTTTTCCGCTTCCCTTCCGGATTCCATGTTAGGGATTGCCTTGTAATGCACATTGGTGATTTCTTTAATGTATGTCCTATCCACTTCCAACGTCTTTTCCTGTTTAGATGTCGATTATTAATTACTCTAAGTTTTCTAAGACATTATTTGGTTGATAAAACGTAGGATGAATAAAGATTATCACTTAACTATGGTGAAGTAATGGTTTGTCGGTCAGAAATAGACAGGCACAATATTCGAAATTGTTTCAAGGTTAAGTATCAATGACGGAAAATCTTGGGTAGTATGGGTTTCAGGTCAATAATACTATTACTCTATAATCTCTTTTGATTCCGGAATACTATTTCACTTATCATTCATTTCTACCATTCTCTATTCAATTATTGTTTTATTTGTAACATCTGGTTAACGCTTTTGATTGATTCACATGTTGTGTCCTTTAGTCTGATAGTGATACTGTATCTTTTTCATTGGAATAGATGTGCAAGAAAAGTGTAAATATTCAGTAAACATTTCTATCGATCTGTTTTTTGCACATTCATATTTTCATAGTTGAAATCGTGAGTCAATTGAAGCTAGACCACCATGGAAAACCTGGAAGCACTGGATGGTTGTTTCGTCCTATTACGAGACTCCACAGCAGTGCGCGTCCACGATCCCGCACCCGCGAGATTCGAACGTAGGACCTACCAGCTTCGCGCCGGAGTACTTAACCGATAGACCATATTTATTGTATAATACGTAGTCTTAGCTACGTATGCAACGTTTCATGGTGTAGGAGTAGGTTGGAAGAAAGCTAGGGGTGGCCAGACCAAAACGTGGCACAAATCAATGAAGTCACTGACAAGTGGACTGGGCCATGTTGGTAGGTGTAGACTACCTGGTTGGGATTCGCGAGATGACAGCAACCGATGGTTAGAGACCTTGAATGACATGGCTCAAAATCGTTTACAATGGCGAAGGTGCATTCACTCTTTGGGTTCTACTGAATTCTAATCTTCTGAATTCCTCATGTCTTTATCTTTTTCTCTTTCCAAATTTATTTCACTGTACTATACTCCTTCAATAATTTCTTCAAACCCTAATCTTTTGGATTTCCGATTATACTCCTACTACTTCTACCACTATGGGATTTGAATCGACAACTGCATCTGTGTGCTAATGTGGTATGGCAACTCGAACTGATGTACGTACGTATGAAGTTCTACGTTGTGACTGAATGACTGACGTAGTCTTAGTGTGTCGTATTTTATTTACACTAGTCTACTATTGTTTACAAAATGAAGGTCTCTTAAAGAAATATTGTCTAATGGTTGACTACAAACATTTAGGTCGCAAATGATATCACAACTATATGAATATTACTATTACATTGTTATATATTATTAATCATATGTTGAATAAAATGATTCATAAATTCACTTAGTATTGTTTGTTTGAATCTTCCCATTGATGTACATCCAGCTGACGAGTCCCAAATAGGACGAAACACACATCCTGGATTCCACTGCTAGCCACTATCCATCTTTGCTTATCATGCTTGTGAATTAAGGCTATATCGAGGCAATGCGCACAGTATAGACATGTATCAATTAGAGACTGACCAGTTGCAGTCCTAAAACATCAATGAGAAGATTCAAACAAACAATACTACGTGAATTTCAACTTCACCCCATTGCACAAGCAAGTGGCTATAAGGACTCTGTGTTCGAGTGGATAACGCGGTGGCGTTTGAAGCGAAAGGTACTGGGCTCGAGTCCCAGAGTGAAGATCAACTCTTAGATGCAGGTACATCTGGCTGACGAGTCCTGAATAGGACGAAACGCGCGTCCTGCATTTCACTGCTAGCCACTATCCATCTTTGCTTAAAATGATTAACAGTTGTATTGCATGAATTACAATTTAATTGGTGATCAATTTTTGTCTGTATTCAGTAGCAAAGCTCTATCAGTGTTTTAGGGTTTAACATTTTTTATCCTGTTTCCTAACAGGAAAGAAGTCATGTGTACGGTGGGATATAGCTTTTCAAGTGCTTTATAGGAGAATAGTATAATCTAGATATAATGGTATTCAGCAGTATGATATATTGGGATCTCGAACCTTTATATTTTTGTTCATTATTTACGCTAAAAGTATTCGATTTTGTTTAAATATTATTCAATTTACTTTCTTTGCAATGTTGGAACTTCAAATAATTAGCCTTCTATGTCAACAGTTCCTGAAGAGCGTTATCGTGATAGATATACTTAATCACTTACATCATTATGACAAGTGGTATTTAGAAATAATATGGTTGTTTCTTCGTATATTGTTCAGTTTAATGGACTGAAATGAATTAGTTAATAAGAAATTATGATCATAGTTTCCTGGGTTTGAGTCCTGAAACGGAACAAAGCAGTTCAGTATATTGTTGTATTTCATATCAACATTGTAAAAATACCGTTTTCGCAATTCACAAGTACTAATATATGAAATAATGCTGTGTATATCTCATATGTATGCTCATATCTGCAAAGTTTACCTTGTTATAGCTTCTTGATAATGGTAGATATGAAAGAAAAGTGGTTCATAAATGTTTATTTCGATTGTATTGCTGATCAAACTCTTGATAACATTTGTTCTGTAGAAGTGATTGGTTAAGATTTTATTCTAAAGTTGACATAGTTTCTGTGTATTTTGTATTTAGTTTAATTCAGATCTGTATCATGAAGAAGCAATTTTAATCTTAAGGTATAAGGGAAGATAAAGAGTGTATACACCTACGCCATTGTGATCGATTCTGAGCCATGTCACCTAGAGTCTCCGACCATTGGTTACGATAGTTACGCGGACACCAACCAGGTAGTCTGCATCTACCAACATGGCTCAGACTAGAAGTTAGTGACTTCAAACACTGATGACACGTTTTGGTTTGGCTGACAACTTACGTCACCTATGGCGAAGACGAGATATCCGTCTATCAATTAAGGGACGAGTATACTGCGCAGCAGTTCGCTCTGTTATACTTTACGGCTGTGAAACATGGCCATTAAGAGTAGAAGATACTCGTAAGTTACTAGTATTTGACCACAGATGCCTTAGAAATATTGCTCGCATCTGCTGGGATCACCGGGTAAGTAATAGTGAGATTAGACACAGGGTATTAGGAAATGATGGTGAATCAGTTGATGAGGTGATGAATCTTTATCGACTGAGATGGTTAGGGCACGTGTTATAAAAGGAACCCTGATGACTGCATTACACTTTTCATGTTTCGTATATATTTGATTATGGGATACATATAAATCAGTATAAATGTTCATATATTTTCCTGCATTACTTGGATACCAGATAGTTGGACGTAGATGATAATAATTCCTGGACCTACGTATCATGTTAGTTACTATATATCGACAAGGTTTATTCGAAAGGTTAGAGAAACTGTTACTCTTTAACGGATTTAAACCCATTTATAGTCTAACGGTTTGTAATTAAATTCTAATTATGGCAGATTCTGAATAGTCATATAACCGATCAAACATTTACTCTACATTTATCATAACCAATTGAATAGTAGTTTCAGTCTTCTGATTGTCCTATTCCATTGGTATCTACTCATTTTTACTTGATTATAACTAGTTAAATTATCACATTTGACTTCCAGTTAAATATTTGCTTCATACAGAATAAGTATGTTTTTCATTTGGGTCAATATCAAACTACATTGTCACCATGTACTTCTTACGAATGTTGTAAATCAACTATACTTAGGCCCCAACTCCGTCTGTAGCTCCTCCGGGGGCTACTGCCGGTTCCAAGCCCGGGTAAAGGAGGAGGGTTGGGTATGGGGTTAGCGACCCCATCCCGTAAAAAACCGAATCGCTGAAAACATGCAAACCAGAAAAAATTATTCAAATCATTTAAGTAGACCCCAGTGAAAAAAAACATAGTCTCACATACACTACGTGCCGTTTTTTTATTGATGATTTACAGAAATGTAACTTCAATAAGCGTTATCTTGTCATCGTTTTATGAAAATTCTCTTCATTTCAGTCTCCTCCACATATTAACCGTATTCACTCAGAAAAAACATTTGATCTAATGAATTCAATCCGTGCAAAGTTTCAACGATTTCATTCTACGACGGAATTGTTAAATGAAGCAGGAGTAACAAATGAAATACACACCTCTAAACAACAAGCCGCTGAAGGTTAGCGATTATTATGATTAGATACCTGTTTGTGTTTGCAGGTATAGTGTGAAGTTTTAACCGGTTATTTTAGCTTTTAGTCTAATCGAAATTCAAGGTTGTTTCTCAACATCATTAAAAAGTGACCATGATCTACGTTGGCGTGCAATTTTTACGTGGGTTTAGTCGATCGATAAATAAACAGCAAAAATCACTACTGATTTGGAACGTGCCAGTGAATGTAAAATCCGTGATTCAGACCAGCGTAATAATCGTGTTCTGTGGTTGAAAACGTTGGATGACATGTATCAAGGTCATTTAGATTCTCGTTTGTAGTATTATTTCATACTTTGTATTCCGGGAAAATATTCCTTGTTTGCTGATTTCATCTCATTGAGTTGATGCAATGGACGATGACTTAGGCCGATGGATATTCGTGCCGGATACTTTGTTGTTGATCACCGATAGATTGTTTAGTGCTCAACAAAGAAGAGATATGACATTTTCAAAAGTTGGTTGTTTGGCAGTTGACAAATGAATAAACAGGGTATTGTTTTTTCAGCCAAGTCGTTTAACTGAAACTTCTGTCGATCAGATAATTATCTTGGAGACGATAGTCAAAGTAAACGATACCGTTTACTTGAAAGTGGATTTACATTGACTAGTAAAATCTGTTTTGACGATCTATCCCCTAGTTTGACTACTAACTAATGTATAGATATCTGGTAAACAGTGTTTGTTATTCCCGTTTTCCTAAAGCCATTTTCTAAACTACCTGTTGAAGCTTTTAATATTTGAACTTTGTGTCAGATAGGACAACAAGTTTCTTTATCTTGGACTCTAGAATTTCGTGTCATCGATGTATGCTGTCTGCGAAACGCTCATACGGTCATTAATTTGACCTTACCACATCAACGTAAAGAACCGATACTATTTATGTCCCGAGTATCTGGAGTTCCCACTGCCACTTTTTGTGACATCACCGATAGAAGCCCTTACGAACCAATGGTGCACATGGAATCCAGTATCCTAAAAAAGAAACAAATAGCGCATGAATTTATTGTTGGTCATCGGCCACCACGGGACTGCATCTCCGAAGATTGCTCCACTGCCTTGTGAATTAAACCTCTAAGTCGGAGGCTCGATGTGTGGCCCCTTAAGGAAACCACTTCAGTTTGGGCACCTAGGCAATATCACAGCCCTCACACAAATCAGTGATAAGTACTACTGATTTGATTGTTATTGTTTTTCGCATATGTATTCGGTGTTCCCTTTCACCAATCTTTATATGTTCGAATAAATAAATGCATTTGTTCAAAAGCAAAACAGTCTATGTTAGACAAGACTACAATAGACAGTCTCTTGTGCACTGCCCGACTAAACAGGATGGTAAGAACTCGAAAAGATAAAGATACACGCCGTTGCCTTTCCGTTGTTTCTGCATACTCTTCCACTGACTGCAGCTCAGATGAAATTAAAGATGAGTTCTACAGGAAGCTATCCAACCTCCTTCAAAAAGCTGAACGTTCCGACATAGCAATAGTGGCAGGCGATTTTAATGAATAATTAGGTAGGCTAAACCAAACCGAAAGGCACTAAGACGGATGTTGTGTTGTTGCAGCTCAGATAATGGTGACCAACTTGAAATGTACGGGGAAACATCATCTGACGTGATGACCGTCACAATGAACTCATTGATGTGCTCAAATAGACCACATTGCCACTAGTCATCGTTGGAAAGGCTCGACAGAAGACTGCTGGTCATTTTGGAGCACATGTTGATGTTCGGATTATACCTTATTTTGAGCATGTATTTATCTGCAACTTACTGGATTTAGAAAGGTCACGGCAAGGAAGGTTGTTTGTACAGTCTTAGCAGTTAGATTAACTAAGCTTCTAGCTTAAGTCTGGAAACGGGTCCGTAATCCTATCTGATTGGTCTCGACCATTAATTATCCCAGGCTATGAGAAAGCGCGAAAAGCATTTTCTAATAATCTCAGCAACAATACAAGCGTGTTTGGTTTGCTGATTCCTCCATCCGAACGCAAAATTTTGCTTCAAGATTGGCTTGCGTCAGCGTCTGTGTTAACAGTGGCGTGATAAATAGTTGGGCATGTCGACTGGTTCAATTATCTTTTGAATCTCATTAGTCCTGATAGTCTAGTTGTAGTGTAATGTGAAACATGGCTAGTAATAATGAAGAATATTCGTCGGTTAGTACTATTCGATACATAGTGTCTTTGAAGCATCGCTCCTGTATTTCGGGACCACAAACTAAGCAGTGAACTGGGTTAACATTTCAATACCAGGTTACTATAGGAAATCGATTGAAGAGATTGTAAGTCTTTATTAACTGTAGTGATTCAGACATCGATTACGTGTACTCCTCTAGCCTCTACCGCAACAGGTAACGTCGTCTGGTGTAGGAGTAGGCCGGAATACGTCAGTGACAGTCAAACCCAAACACGATACCAGTAGATGAAGTCATTAACAATTAGACTGAGTCACATTAATCAGTACAGATCATTATCAATGGTTATAGACTTTAAATGACATGGCTCAAAATCCTTTGCAATGACGCAGGTACATGCGTTCTTCCTCTTATCCTCGAATTCTCAGATTCTAAACTCTTCATAACCTGTTTTTCTTTTTTTTACTAATTTATATTTTGTCGAATCGCGTCTTCGATTCTTAAGCTTTCCTATTACCACTGATATCGTTACTACATCTAGTGTTGTGGGATTCGGTCTGACAATTTTAACCTCTCTGTGCAGATGGGTTGTGACAATTTGGACCAATGTTCATACGTACCAGGTTCGACTCTGTGACTGGATGACCCGACCGTTGCTGCTACCTTGACGTGGTGGTCGGGCTTGCCTATCGTGATGAAGCAATCGAGCTGTGCTGGCTGGAACAATCGTTCCTCGAGGTCCTACCATGTCAGACAGGTCGGTTGAAGACCGGTAAGACTAAAAGCAGCAAACCCAAGGTCCGAAGTCGTACTGATGACTGTACAGAGGTGTGACGGCAGTAAGGTGTTTCCTTCAGACAACCAACATGACAGCAATGCTGCCTTTCCACAAGGAGGGGTGGGGTTAGAAAAGGTCAACCCTAAAAATGCACACCTCGCCTTATCCCACAGATATCCATCTCCGGCGGTAAGGTTTTTTGAAGAACGGTGCTAACACAAAAAGGTCGTGTGTGACCAACCTCAAGCAGTTGTCCCTTGGGCACTGCGGTCACACTCTCAGGTCATTAAAACCACTTCTAACCCAATTTCCTTTTCAGGTACCTCTAGAAGAACCCTTCCACGGTGTGGGTAACCGGGAAGTGATAACTGCCCTTATACCTCTAACAGCACTCCAAACCACTGTATTCATTATCAATCTCCTTCTTCAATTCCTACTATTCCTTCTACCTTGACTTTCAACACTAAACTTCCTCTCTCTGTTTCGTCCTCAAGTGTCACCATGGCCAACGATTCTAGTGCGCGAAACTCTGTCCCAGGTCTACTAAAACCTCGTTCCAAACTACACATTGGAGCCTTCAACGTACGTACCCTATGCCAAATCGGTCAACAGGCCTCCTTAGCTAAAACCCTAGAATCTCGTACCATCGATGTATGCTGTGTCTCCGAAACACGCATACAGGATCCCAGTGTGGTCATTCACTTGACCTCACCTCGCCAAAATGGACAGCCAACGAAATACACCCTCCGTGTATCTGGCGTCCCGTTGTCTAGTTCTCGCGGACTTGCGGGTGTAGGCATAGCACTAAGTACAAGGGCAGAACAGGCACTATTAGAATGGATCCCCGTTAACAGTCACCTGTGTGCTGTCTGGCTAAATGGCTCCGTAAGAACTCGGAGGAACAGGAACACACGTCGTTGCCTTTTCGTCGTTTCTGCCTACGCTCCCACTGACTGCAGCCATGATGAAGTGAAAGATGACTTTTACAGAAAACTCTCTGAGCTTTTTCAGAAAGCTAAGCGCTCAGACATAGTAGTCGTAGCGGGTGACTTTAATGCCCAGGTAGGCAGCCTGAATCAAACAGAAAGACTTTTAGGTGGGTGTTTTAGTATTCCGGCTGAACGAACCGATTATGGTGATCGTCTGTTGCAACTATGCTCAGACAATCGTTTATTTCTAGCAAGCACTAATTTTAAGCATAAGGAGAGACATCATCTAACATGGCGACCACCTGCACCAAACCAACGATGGACTCAAATAGACCATATTGTCATCAGTCATCGTTGGAGAGGCTCAATAGAAGATTGTCGCTCGTATTGGAATACTTGTTTAGACTCTGATCACGCTTTAATACGAGCACGCATTTGTCTGCGCCTCAATGGACGCAGGAAAAGTACACTAAGAAGACCCATTAGGATTGAACTGGAGGACGAGAAAGCCAAATGCGAATTCCAGGAGCAACTGAGTTCACATCTAGGCAGTTCTGTAAACGAGACTGACCCAGATGCTGCTTGGAAAGACACACGAACAGCTGTGGAAACAGCAGTAACATCTATTAGTAATTTAAACCATAGGGCTCCAAAAAACCAATGGATTTCTTCTAAGTCTATTTCACTGATGGATTCGCGTAAACTCATCCCATCAGGCTCTTAACATGACGAAGAGCGTAAAGAAATTAGATCTAGGTTAACTAAAAGTCTAAGGAACGATCGTGAGCAGTGGTGGGCAACGAAAGCAAAAGAGATGGAAAAGGCAGCGGCTGTAGGGAACACCAGGCAACTATTCAGACTAATAAAAGAAACCGGAATTAAGAAGTCAAGTGTAAGTGAGACAATCTCGGAAAAGAACGGAACCCTTATCTGCTCTCAACCCAAACGTTTAGAACGATGGGCGGAACACTTTAAGGAGCAGTTTAGCTGGCCAGTCTAGCTGCACAACTACCCACTACTCCTAGAAAACCTGAATGGAACATTGAAGTAGGCCCCCGACCCTACTTGAAGTTCAAAAAGCTATAAGTAATCTGAAACGAGGAAGAGCAGCTGGTCCTGATGGATTGGTTCCAGAGGTCTTTAAATATGGTGGTCCAATTTTAGCGATTAGGTTGACTAATATTCTGGCTAAAATCTGGGAGACGGATGTAATCCCATCCGACTGGTCACAATCACTGATTGTCCCAATATATTAAAAGGGGTCAAAATCATCCTGCGATAACCATAGAGGGATTAGTCTGACCAACATAGTATCTAAAATACTAGCCTCAATAATTATCGGGCGCCTAACTAAGACTCGTGAACTGCAAACACGAGAAAATCAGGCTGGCTTCAGACCACTAAGTGACTTAGAATACGTAGATGACATAGTCCTGTTCGGTGAAGACGCTAGCAAAATGCTGAATCTTCTGTTGGAACTTAGTAATAATGCCAGGATGTTTGGGATGCGTTTCTCCCCATCCAAATGTAAATTGTTACTCCAGGACTGGCCTGCGTCAACACCTGAACTAAGGATAGGGAGTGAAGTAGTCGAACGCGTTGACAACTTCACTTATCTTGGAAGTGTGATCAGCCCTAATGGGTTGGTGTTTGACGAAATCTCATCACGGATTCGAAAAGCTCGTTTTTCTTTTGCCAACTTACGTCACCTATGGCGAAGACGAGATATCCGTCTATCAATTAAGGAACGAGTATACTGCGCAGCAGTTTGCTCTGTTATACTTTACGGTTGTGAAACATAGCCATTAAGAGTAGAAGATACTCGTAGGTTACTAGTATTTGACCACAGATGCCTTAGAAATATTGCACGCATCTGCTGGGATCACCGGGTAAGTAATAGTGAGGTTAGACACAGGGTATTAGGAAATGATGGTGAATCAGTTGATGAGGTGATGAATCTTTATCGACTGAGATGGTTGGGCCACGTGTTACGTATGCCTGAACACCGATTACCACGACGCGCTATGATGACCAGTGTTGGGGACGGTTGGAAGAGAGTTAGGGGTGGCCAAACCAAAACATGGCGTCAGTGTTTGAAGTCATTAACTTCTAGTCTGAGCCATTTTGGCATATGCAGACTACCTGGTTGGGGTCCTCGTGACTATCGTAACCAATGGTTGGAGACTCTAGGTGACATGGCTCAGAATCTATCACAATGGCGTAGGTGTATACACTCTTTATCTTCCCTTTAACCTTGAGACTAAAATTGCTTCATATCTCTCTTCCTTCCTGTACTATATCCTTATATGCAACCTATAATTTATATACTACTACCAACACTAAATTAACTTCTATGAATCCGGTGTTCGTCTTGTTGTACTAACGAGGTATGGCAACTTGGACCGATGCATATATGTGCCTGGTCCTACGTTGTAGCTGACTGACTGGATGATTGATACATTGTTTCTTAGTTTCTTGTATTATGAAATGAAATAGGTTAATAGCTTGTTTTTAATAATTGGTTGTCGATTTTTTTCTGTGGTCAACCGTAAATTCTTGATATTTTGAAGATAGTTAGAGATATCGTATTGTATTCAAACTCACGGTATGGAATACGACTGATTGATATTTCTCAGATGGAAATGATTGTTGAATACTGGTAAGGTGCAGTTAGTTTATTAAGAGTGATTATTTTAGTCTAAGGTAATCGGCCAGTTAAGTGCACCGATTTTCATAGGTTGTGAAACCTAAGTTAGTCGGTATAATGTGTAAGTCATCTTCTAACAACTATCTTTTGCTATTAATCCAACCAGTTGAAAAATAACAATCATTGAGTTTCCTTCTATTAATCTGATCATTAAATGTTTGAATTTATCTCACTATTCATTCATCCTATTACCCTACTTTTCGAACTCCAGTTTATTATCGTCATAAATACACATTTGCCGATCCAATATTGGACATAATTGTACGTCAGTTCTGTCTGGTTGGTCAATAATTTGCTGTATTATATGTAAAGTCCCAGGATATTATTTTGCACTTTATTGTTTGTTTTTTTAAATCGTTTCTTTTTTCAGCTGTTCTCAACTCTGTCCTATCTATGCGTTTAATGCAAGATGAAAAGAATCATTCATTGTTAGATTACGTCACAGATTGGCATCATGGTATGTATCTATTACATTTTACTTTCTATCTTTCTTTATAATTAGTATCTCTATTCAAAGTTATGCTGGATAATGTAAAATTCAACCCCATAAATATTTTGAAATATTCAAAGATCATTTACTTAGACTATTACTACATGCCTCCAAATGCCCAGGTACGGCCTAGAGTGGGGAGAGTCTGCTCTCCCTCTCGAAATGCCCTCACATGATCACGCGTATATAGCCTATGCCACGGAAGTTCTACTCACTTCCTTCTCGTGGCTGAGGTGTTATTTACAAAATTGAGAGGACGAAGAGCGAATGTCCGGCGCTTTAACAGGGTTGGTGGACACGGAAAGTTCACCAAGGGGAGTTGGGAAACCCTGATTCCAAACCAATGGTACACATGGGCTCCATTATGCTGAAGGAACAAATGACGTATGAGTCAATCGTTGTCAGTAGCTACCATGGGACTTCATCTCCTCACGATGCTCCACTGCCTTATGGATCAGACCTTTAGGTCAAAGGCTCCGGATGTAGCCCCCTAAGAAAATCACCTGCTTCAGTTTGGCACCTGGGCAGTATCCAAGCTCTCACACAAATCAAATGAGATTTGTGTGACGCATATATATCTGGTGCCTGTTTGTACCAATATTTTTGTGTTCTGATCAAATATTTTCTTTTCCTTTCTTACTCCACATGTAAATTACAATAATCATTGAATAGAACAATTTAAGTGACTTATTTAGATTGAATTGTTGTTTTCTATTTTGTTTTTGTAAATGAAAAAATAAAGACAACCATCTGGGGTAAACCTTCTTTACAAATTTTTTCTTTAACAGATTCTAGATCACTTTCAATGTTACCTGTCAATGAGCATTTGTTAGTTTATCTACAAAATTATGATTCTAACCAAGTAAGTTTTTTTCAAATTTATAATAGCTGTATATTTTGAATTCATTTGACTTATGAAGTATACTCTTCCTAATGATATATAGTTTAAATCATGAGTCAATTGAAGCTAGACCACCATGGAAAAGTGTTCGAATCTCGCGCGGCGGGATTGTGGACGCGGACTGTTAAGGAGTCCCACAATTAGACGAAATGGCCGTCCATTGCTTTCAGGTTTTCTATGGTGGTCTAGCTTCAAATGACTCACGACTGCAACTATAGAAAATTACTAAAATCTTCAAAAAACCTTTTCTTCTTAATGTCTTTGTTTAATTTTTTGTATGTCCTAGCTATACTATTTAATTATACTCAGTAGTGTGAATTATATCCCATCATTTATAGGACTTGTATAATGTTGCTGGGTGATTTGTTTTTTCTCTCAGTAAATCATCTTATTCTTCCTCATACTTTTAGTTCTATGTTTTAATCCATTATTATACTTAAACCAATATTTTATTTCTTCCCTTAGTTCCCCATGTAGCTACTTCTCTCTGGAAAACTTGTTATATTAATATATTTACCTCATTCATTTAATTGTCCGTAATAATTAGATGTCTGTTTAGATCCACCTGTTAACTGTAATATTTTAATGCTTTATGTAAAAAGTAAGTTAAAAGGATGATTTAATGAATGGTTAGCGTTTTTTTAGCGAGTTGGTTTTCTACGGGATGGCGTCGCTAACCCCATGCCCAACCCTCCTCCTTTACCCGGGCTTGGGACCGGCAGTAGCCCCCGGAGGAGCTACAGGCGGAGTTATATATCTATATATTTTTTAGGAATACACAGTGTTAGTAGAGCCACTTGCGTGTGAATATTGTTAAAGTCCTATTCTACTCAAGGGATGTTTTATTTTTAATAGAAATATTAGATTAAAAAGTTTTTTTTATGGTAACATATCTACAGTTACTTTCTATTATTCTATCTATTCCAGGTGATTTATGCATTTTCTCGTCTTCGATCAATTCTATCCATTGCACCTGGTTTATTTGTTCGTTCACTTGCATCATGTACAATGAATTCAATGTTTTGTTACAATTTATATGGTTTAAAATTTATTGAACTTCTATCAAGACATCGTCGTTCTATGGCTGGTTGTAATTTCTTCACTGCTGCCAGTTCAGAAGAATTAAGTCAATCACAACAAAATTATACAAATTTACTGGAATTAATTATGGATTTATGTTTACAATATATGTGTAGTTATTTGCCATTTATTACAGTGACGACAACAACAACACCAACTGTCAATACTACTGTTGTTGATGATGATGATCACAACAATCGTACTACCTCATCCATGACTAACACTAGTAAATCTTCCATTCAATTCAGTCATCGTTTTGGCTATTCTAAACGTGAATTTCGTTCTAATCAATATGTACAGAATACAGCAGCAGAGATTTTAACATTGATTGTTGAAGTAAGCTGATTGAAATTATATTTATTTTATTTATTTATTTATACACATAAATATTGGTACAAACATGCACCAGATTCATATGCGCCTCACAAATCTCATTTGGTTTGTGTGAGAGCTTGGATACTGCCCAAGTGCCAAAAACTGATACAGGTGGTTTTCTTAGAGGGCTACACCCGGAGCCTTTGACCCAAAGGTCTGATCCACAAGGCAATGGAGCATCGTAAGGAGATGAAGTCCCATAGTATCCGGTGACCACCGATTGACTCATACGTCATTTGTTCCTTCAGCATAATGGAGCCCATGTGTACCATTGGTTTGGAATCAGGGTTTCCCAACTCCCCTTGGTGAACTTTCCGTGTCCACCAACCCTATTAAAGCGCTGGACATTCGCTTTTCGTCCTCTCAATTTTGTAAATAACACCTCAGCCACGAGAAGGAAGTGAGTAGAACTTCCGTGGCATAGGCTGTATACGCGTTGCCATGTGAGAGCATTTCAAGAAGGAGAGCGGACTCACTCCACTCTAGGCCGTACCAGGGCATTTTTGGGGCATCAAAATTATATAATATAAGGAAAAGTGTTTTCTTTAAAAATTGTGTGTGTTTTAGTTTATGTTTACAAACAAAACATGATGGATTAGTTTATCTTCTAAGCTTTATGTTTTTAATAACTGACGCTTATTCATTCATCCTATTTTGCTGATAATAATCCTTTGTAGTTATAACATATGTGAATCTTTTTAAGCAATCAATACTGGACAAACATACATACCATGTGAATAAATCTCTTTCTGTCTCAAAGATTTACTCAGATCTGAGTCACAATTTTATATGAGACCGGTAAAAGTAGATAGTACGTTTTGTATTTGCAATCAAGTGTTTAAATGTTAGGATCTCTAAGACATTTCCTACCATTCACTAACTTACACCTTTTACCCCTCGTGGAGAAGCATAGGCCATAGACCAGCACTCTTCATCCAACCCTATGCTGGGCAATCGTGTCCATTTACTATACGATACAAAATATAAATTTTGTCGATAGAACGTTTTAATGATATACTTAAGAATACTGATTTAAACGTTCTTCAAAGTTCTATATTATTGTTATCAGCAGTTCAAACGTTTCTTAGAGTTGTATCCGACTTTTTGTAATTGGAGCAGTTATGTTCAATATTGGAACCTTAATACAATGTTTTTTTCTGTATTTCAGCAATTAATATCGATACAAGATGAATCTTTTAATTCATCACTGATAAATTCAACTTTAAAGTCCAACTCAAGTTTGCCCAATGTTAAGAATACCTCTTCTGGTACACGTATACCAGAATTATCGTCATCATCATCAGTATATTTAACTGGATCTACAAATCCAAATGTTGTTCCTCCTAATACAATTACATTTTCATCTATGATACAACAAGCTAATGGACGTCGTCTTGTACAAAATACTATACATCATACTTGTTTACCATCTGTTGTTTTACATTGTTTAGCTTCTTGTATTATGAAAGTACATTGGCCTAAAACGGATAAAAATTGGTCAGATTATTCAATGCCAAATGGAATCAAGTATGAATAATTTTCATAGTTTAAAATAGTTGTATATTAGAGTAATGTTCACTAAGCTCTAGAAAGTTTGGATTCCAGTACCCTTTTATTACCATCCCGACTACAGTCTAAAAATGTCTAGATGCTTTTATGTTAGTTTCTTTAAAAATTGACGAAGTCAGAATAATTTCAATGTAACAGTATAAGTCTTGAGTGCTATTAAATGTATGAAGACAGTTATCACTTCCCGGTTACCCACACCGTGGAAGGGTTCTTCTAGAGGTATCTGAAAAGAAAATGGATTATAAGTGGTCTTAATGACCTGAGAGTGTGACCGCAGTGCCAAAGGGACAACTGCTTGAGGTCGGTCACGCACGACCTTTTTGTGGGGGATTTTTGACGTGTTAGCTCCGTTCTTCAAATGACCTTACCACCGGAGACGGATATCCGTGGGATAAGGCGAGGTGTGTATTTTTAGGGTTGACCTTTTCTAACCCCACCCCTCCTTGTGGAATGGCAGCATTGCTGTCATGTTGGTTGTCTGAAGGAAACACCTTACTGCCGTCACACCTCTGTACAGTCATCAGTACGACTTCGGACCTTGGGTTTGCTGCTTTTAGTCTTGCCGGTCTTCAACCGACCTGTCTGACATGGTAGGACCTCGAGGAACGATTTTCCAAGCCAGTATAGCTCGATTGGTTCATCACGATAGACAAACCCGACCACCACGTCAAGATAGCGGCAACGGTAACTGTTTTCATCATTGGCAACACAAGCTTTGCCCTCATGAATAATGTGAGCTTTTAAATGTAAACGTTTTCTGTTAATTGAATTATGTTGCGAGTTACTATGATCAAAGTTTGTTAGCTAACTCAATTTATGTTAAACGCTTATCTTTGATAGACTGATGATTAGAAGAAAACCTAAATTACGGTTTGTTTTAAAGCAACAGCAAATATTACACTCCAGTGATTTTTAAAGCGATATCAGTCTCATATCCTAAAAATAGTTTTTATGTATAACAACCTGCAAAGTTAATTATCTATTCTTTGTCCCGAATGGGACGAAACACGCGTCCTAGATTCTACTGCTAGCCACTATCCATCTTTGCCTATAATGTTTGTGTGATATAGTTTAAGTCTAATTGGTGCTTTTATTTTATTAGTATGCAGTAATAGGTACCATTCAGTATTGTTGATTGGGTGAAGTGTGGTGTATGCTACGTATGTTGACAGATGTAAGTAGTATGTAACACCACTCAGAAATAGAATACCTTTCTAAAGAAGATTGAGGAGATTAAACTAAAAAAGTACAGAAAGAGAATCAGAATAAAAGCAGAATTAGAAGAATCATGAAGGATGTAAAGGACAACTGATGGGAGATGTGCAAATGAAGCATTTAATGTATGATTTTCATAATTTACGAAGGCACTTTAATTTTGCACTCGACACTAAATTGGTCTTCCCCACTACAGAAGTACTAGTATTTCGTTTAATTACGATCAGCCTATTTCAGTTCTGTCCTATATCCTTAATTGTTTTGGCATGTTAGATGAAGTGCCCACATCCGATGATCATCTATTTAAATGATTTATTTGGAATAAGTTTTAATCAGTTAGTGTAGATTTGAAAATTAACCGGCTATATGTACTTGAAGTGTAACTGTCGCACCTCATGTTGTTCATTATTAGTATGTTGGGGATGTTAGATCCCCATAACTCATTTGGTAAATGACTTATTTTTGTAATTTTATTTTGAAAATTTGAATTTCGTTGTTTTCGCGCCAAGAGCGCTCTTTTCACCTTCATGTCGTAATTTCCACTTGGGAGAATCCTAAACACTATTGGCTCGTTGTATCTTTTAGTATACTATTTTGTAAAGTTTTCCCAAGGGCATTTTTATGCTGTATATATACGTTTGGTTTCTTCCTGTTGTGATTTCTTGTGCTTCTGACTGCTAAAACGGAATATATTTTACCCCACTTCCGTTTTGGAGTTCTCACTCCACTTAGCGGAGCCTGGGTCGACGGATCAGAATAGCCTATCGTGTCACTATGTCTTTGATCTTCATCCCGTTACCGTGTAAGGAGACCTCGTAATTAGCATCAAGCATATCATAGTAGTAAATATAAAAAAATCTAATTTAATTCACTTTCACTTATATTCATGTTTCCTTGTTATCCTTACACAGGCAACTACCAATTTGTTTACAATTAATACTTGTCAATGATATCTTATCGAGCTTGTCAAAATCATTTCAAACTGCCCAGTTACAAACATTTTTGAAACTTTTCAATGCAATTCTTCATCTGAAACCATGGTATGGTTATTGTGATCGTATGTCTTTAGTGAAACATCATCAAATATCTCAACAAACATCAACAGAATTATGTAATAGTAGTAATCATTTATTATGGCCAGTTAGTCCAAGTATCCTCCTGTTAGATAATGAATTAACAAGTTATGATTTATTGACTCATTATATGACTGATATCTGGTCAATAGCTTGTAATAAATTACCTAATGCCCTAAATCATGAACCCTTATTTCGTGCCAATTGTTTAACAACATTATGGTGGTCTAGCTCTTCGAAAAGTAGTTCTTCAATGATAAGCATTGAAAAAGATCAAGTGAATTTATTCATTGAATTATTATCGATTGGATTATTATCACCATCACCGCCATCATCATCGAATGACAATAGTAACTATACAAGTTTTTTCACAGCTCGTTTAGATTTACATTCATTATGGTATAGTTTTGTATTTAAAAGTTTATCATATTGGGGTTGGTTTATTGGATCATTAATTCGTGTAACTATGAAACAAATATGTTCAAGTTTAAATAAACTATGTGATCGAGCTTATCAAGATATAAAAACACGATATATGAATAGTACTAGGTAAGTTCTATTCTTGATCAAATCTAATGTTTAATGGAGATGGTTTGTAATGATATTTATGTATGTACATTTGACTAGTCACTAAGTGATAACCACTATCATGTTTGTCTAGTCCGCTCTATCTCCCCGAATGCTCTCACATGGCCACATGTATATAGCCTCTGCCAGGGAAGTCCTACTCACTGTCTTCTCGTGGCACTACTGTTGTTTACGAAATTGAGAGAACGGAAAGTGAATGTCCAGCGCTTTAACCGGGTTGTTGGACACAAAAATTCCATCTAAGGGAGTTGGAAAACCCTGATTCTAAACCAATGGTGCACATGGGCTCCATTATTTTGAAGGAACAAATGGCGTGTGAATCAATCGTTGGTCACCGGCTATCATGAGACTGCATCTACTTAAGATGCTCTACTGCCTTGTGGATCATATCTTTAAGTCGAAGGCACCGAGTGTGGTCCCCTAAGAAAACCACCTGTTTCAGTTTGGGCACCCGGATAGTATCACAGCCCTTACACAAATCAAATGAGATTTGTGAGGCGCATATCTATCTGGTGCCCCTTAGCTAGCTCTGATTTTTTATTCCAAAAGGTTACTGCTACTGTCGTTTGAAGGGATTTAAGTCGAACCGTGTTATGACTTGACCTAGCCGTCGCCAATTTGTTATGTTTTTGACCTAGACTGTAGCCAATTGTTATGACTTGATCAAGGTCGTCGCTGATTCGTTATGACCTTACGAATTTTACAAGGACGTAATTCGCGTAAATTATCCACCTTCTACGACCTTCACACTGCGACAATGACGTTCGATTGGTATGAGTAATCTAGCGTCCTTATTGGTCCTTATCCGCCTAACCCGTCCACTTGAGTCCAGAACACCAATAGCAGCTGCTGTAATACGAATCGTTTTTTTCAAGCATACTTTGTTTATATATCAGACAGACAGGCCACATCATACCATAAAATAGAAAATAATATTTCTACAAAACCAGGCCAAATGAGGCTGTAAGCGTGGGAGACAATAATCAATAAAACTGAGTATAACATAGGGACAGTAAATCATATACTAATAATCAATAGGTCAAAATGAAGCTTACAATAAAATGAATATAGATATGGATAATCTAGTTACAATAAGAATGATAGTCCAATAGTAGGTCCTGCAAGTTACCCGTACTTATGTCTTCGCTACTACATAACAAACCGACTTTGTAAAAAAATTGTGACTGTTGAGGATTTGGTAGCGATGCTAAAAGTTCAAATATCCAGAACGGCCACCTCATTTATCTACCGACTGCTCTTATGCTCCAAATCATATTGGTCGGAGTTTTAGGAATTCATATTTTGTGCTCATAAATACCTCCCAGCATGTCTAAGTAAGTGTGATCAACACAGTAAATACCTCAATACTAGGCCATTTCGTTAATTTATTCATTTAAACACATAAATATTGGTACAAAGGTGCACCGAATACACATGCGCCACACAAGTCACTTCATTTGTGTGTGGGCTGTGATACTACCCGTTTGCCCAGACCAATGCAGGTGGTTTTCTTAGGGAGCCACACCCGGAGCCTTCGACTTAGAGGTCTGATCGACAAGACAGTGGGGCAGTCAGTCAGTCAGCTACAACGTATGACCAGGCACATTTATGCATCGGTCCAGTGGGGCGACGTCAAGCGATACAGTCTAATGGTAGCCGGCTACCAACGATTGGTCCATACGCCATTTCTTCCCTCAGGCTCCCTGAGCCCATGTACATCGTTGGTTTAGAATCATAGTTTTCCAACTTTCATAGGTGGATCCTTCCTATCCAGCATACCGATTAAAGCGCCGGACATTAGCTTTTCGTGCTCTCATTTTCGTAAACAACCCCCTTGCCGCTAGAATGCAGTGAGTAAAACTTACTTGACAGTGGCTGTATACGCGTAGCCATTTGAAAGCATTTCGAGAGAGAGGGCTGACTCTCTCCACCCTCGGCTTTACTAAAGCATTTGGGGGCTGAGGCCGACACCTCGACCGGGAATCGAACGCGGGCCTTCCACGTAACAGGCGGAGATACTTACCCCTATGCTATCGGGGTCATTTTTTGTACATACTACTCATAACCTCAGCATAAGTCAATCTTTCTCAAAAATTTGTTGCATCCGCAACTTTTCACTATTCACTTAGACTCATAGTCCTTCAAACGGTGGTAACTAAAGCTCTGTGTTCAGATGGAATACATTCAACCCCTTCCCTTAACTTGACTAACCTCGGTCAGTGAATCAATTCAAACCATAAAATGACCTGATTTGACTACAACCTTTCTTAATTAAATGGTCCGCGCAACTATGATAATTAATGGTCAGAGACTCTGTGTGACTTGTCTCAAAATCGATCAAAATGGCGTAGGTGTATACACTCCTTGTCTTTTGTTAAAGTGTGAGATTAAAATTACTTTATACCTTGCCTTATACGAACTAATTCTTTCTTTCTGTACTCTATCCTAATACACAATCTTTCTTTTATATATTACTACCATTGAGGTAACTACTTCTATGAATATGGTGTTGATCTTGGTGTGCCAATGAAGTGTAGTAACTCAGACCGATGCATGTATGTGCCGGTCCTACGTTGTAGTTGACTGACTATTTTGATCATTAATCTCACAATTCCAATTAACTCCACTTTCGTTCTCAATTTCGACCTTCCACCTGCCAACCAACCAAAATGAGGCGGGAATCATCATTTACTCTGTCGTAATCCATGACGGAGGTTATGTTTTTCTTTGTTACTTTTTCTGGCTTACATGAAAAATATAAAGTTTTCTACGATGGAAATATCATTTTTTCATGCAATGGACGCATCAAGTGTAACGCAATCAGTCATAATAGAAGAAAAATTACAACGCAGCAAAAGTCGTATCTCCGATTAATTCGTCCATAGAAAATTTTCCAATATATCCATAATTAAGTGACTGACTGAACGAGAACATAACTGTCATAACTAACTATGATACACTTGGATAAACTGACAACGTGGAGTCTATCCCAAACCTTCAGATTTCTCCTAATTGCATAATTAAATGACCCTTTAGTTTCTATATTTAAGCTTACCTTGTAAGTAAAGTTATAATTCCGCCTTCTGATTTATTCAGAGTCCTATGGTTGTGAATTAGTGGTTGTTCGCGAATCAGATAGTCTGTATGTACGTCAGATCACAGATAAATGAGTGTTAAACAAGAAGACTATATGATTGTTCTATACACAACAATTTACCTTTCCTTTCATCAGACTTTAAGATGATGAATTACTGTAAATTACATTAGATTGTGGTTAATTGAACTAGTTCTGCAATTACAAAGTGGCAGCTCTTCACTGTAAGATGAATTTATTACCTAAATGTAATCATATATGTTGCACACTTTGGTGCGACCATTACGTCTTTTTTCTTTTCTCTCTATTCTCATAGAAGATCACAATTATCAAATACAAGTGAATGGGAGCTTTTACCACCAGACTATACATTAACTGTATTAGCTTTGATTCAAGGTATTTGTCATACGTTTCTTCTGTCAGTTGGCAATTCTTCTTTACTGCTTACATCATCTAGAAAAGTGAATTCATTGCAACAAGCGAATGCATCATTGCGTAGTGGTGGTAATCCACCAACTGTTAGTCAATTAACTGGTCTCCCAGACTCAATAGAAGGTGCTTTGGAAATTGCTGAAATTCTTTATCATCATAAATTAAATCCACCAAATTCAAGTGGTCCTATACCAGAAGTTAGTAATACTGTACCAGCATTTGATCCTTTGTTTCCATCGCCTCTTACAGAGAATGTTGACCATTGTTCAAATACAATAAACTTTGTTTCTATGAATAATCCATCTGTGGACAATGTATCAAATTCGGAACCATCTGTGATATTAACCTCCGGAATCGGCGATGATAAGGTGGAGACAACAGAAATGTCAGTTCATTCTCCAAGCTCTACTGTAATATTTTTGAATCGTGTAAAAGTTAGTAGAACGTTTTCTTCTTTTATCTCATTATTTAGATTTCCGTTTGTCGTATTGGATGTCATTTTCTCAAACGATGTAATAATTTGTCCATTGAGTTTGAATAGTCTTATTACTTTTTGTATGAAAAGTATTTGCATTAAGAGTACTTTAGTTCCCCAGTAACATGAAATACTTTATTGACTTAATAAAACGATTTTTAAACTTATACTTACATCTTCATTTTAAAAAAGACCATTCAGTTCGAATACAGCTTTTGAATGTTAAAACTGACATCCATTATAGAGAAATCAGTTGTCTGATTCGTTTAGCCATTATATATATATATATATATATATATATATATATATATATATATATATATATATATATATATCAGTCAGTCTTGAGTGCTGTTAGAGGTATAAGGGCAGTTATCACTTTTCGGTTGCCCACACCGTGGAAGCGTTTTTCTAGAGATACCTGAAAAGAAAATTAGATTAAATGTGGTCTTAATGACCTGAGAGCGTGACCGCAGTGCCCAAGAGACAACTGCTTGAAGTCGGTCACACACGACCTTTTTGTGGGGGATTTTTGACGTGTTAGCTCCGTTCTTCAAAGGACCTTACCACCGGAGACGGATATCCGTGGGATAAGGTGAGGTGTGTATTTTTAGGGCCGACCTTTTCTAACCCCACCCCTCCTTGTGAAAAGGCAGTATCGTTGTTATGGCTGTTGTCTGGAGAAAAAACACCTTACTGCCGTCACACCTCTGTACAGTCAGCAGTACGACTTCGCCTTCGGACCTTTTGTTTACTGCTTTTAGTCTTACGGGTCTTCAACCGACCTGTCTGTCATGATAGGACCTTGTGGAACGATTTTTCCAGCCAGTATAGCTCGATTGGTTCATCACGATTGGCAAACCGTGACCACCACTTCAAGGTAGCAGCAACGGTCGGGATATATATATATATATATATATATATATACTGATCGTAGGAAATGTGTTGGACTCTAATCACTATAATTTTCTACAATTTAAATCTGAAACCTAATTATTATTCCTAATGGTTAATGTTTGTTTAATTGTTTACATTGTAAGCTGATCAGTTTCTTTTGGTATATATATAAACTTTGAACGAATTCCCCAATATTCCTAGTAGCTTTATTATTATTTAATTGTGACTATCAGTTTGTTCCCAGACTCATGTTCTGTGACCTAATAACTTAGCAAATTAAGATGTATTTTTCGACTAATCTACAGTCCGTCAATATCTTAGTGGGAACAGAGTTAAAATACACATAAAAATGAAATGTACGTAGCATATTTTACTACTATTGAACAACTAGTTATTAGTTCAAGCTTAGTTAGTCAGTCACAACGTAGAACCTGGTACGTATGTATATTGGTTCAAGTGGTCACAACCGACTGGCACAGATAAATGAAGTCTTTAGGCCTAATCTCGCAACACCAGATGTAGTAACGATTTCAGTGGTAATAGGAACGATTAGGAATCGAAGACGCGATTCGACAAAATATAAATTAGTAAAATAAAAAAGAAAAACAGGTTATGAAGAGTTTAGAATCTGAGAATTCGAGGATAAGAGGAAGAACGCATGTACCTGCGTCATTGCAAAGGATTTTGAGCCATATCATTTAAAGTCTATAACCATTGTTAATGATCTGTACTGATTAATGTGACTCAGTCTAATTGTTAATGACTTCATCTACTGGTATCGTGTTTGGGTTTGACTGTCACTGACTTATTCCGGCCTACTCCTACACCAGACGACGTTACCTGTTGCGGTAGAGGCTAGAGGAGTACACGTAATCGATGTTTGGGTCACCACAGTTAATAATGACTTGCAATCTCTTCAATCGATTCCCCATAGTAACCTGGTATTGAAATGCTCACCCGGCGCACTGCTTAGTTTGTGGTCCCAAAACATAGGAGCGATGCTTCGAGGACACTATGGATCAAATACTACTAACCTACCGCTGGATATACAAACAGAGACTTGTAAAGTCAGCATTAAATATCTTCTTTGTAATGGACTTCAAAGAGTGATTTTATCTAGCCAGTAATCGGTAACTGGATTATACTAATTAATCATTTAATAGTAGTGTGAAACTCTTCAGCTTGGAGTACCTTCAACATGTTCACATAATGAACGCATATGACCTTTCATGCGATGTTCGTGGTTCTACGTACAATTTGAATAATGTCTATTGGCTTGAAGCTAATCAATTTTTGAAGGACCCATGGATAAAATATTCCTATTGTTTTTTTTTAGTTCTACTTTATCAATTACTGATTCAGTTCATTATATATTTCTGTTTCTATTAATATAATTTTAGAATTCTAAAAATGTGAATATTAAAGATGATGTATTAAATCCTGAATTACATCCATATGTTCAAGCTCAAATGGAAGTATTACGTTTAATGCCTGATATTATTTCAAGCTTATCATTCCTGTGGAATACTCTTAATCAATCACCATTCTGTCAATTAAATAAAGGAAATTTCTACAAATCTACTTGTACAATGATTAGTCGTTATCCAGGTAGAAGACATATTATATTGACTGTTATTGTTTTAATTATATGTATATACCCTGTTTTCTCTTCCTGTCAATTTTCTCTTGATATATTTACGTTGAATATATCTACTGTAATTGATCCATATTGATCCTCAGGTTGTAGCTGACTGACTGACTGTCCTCAGGTCTTAGGATGTTTAGGATTAAGTAATTCAAAGATCAGTTGATATATCTTCCATCATACATTTTACATTGGAGAATAATAAATTCATTGGTTACAACGCTATAGCATGAGCATTGTTCAATTTTCTTGTTTTAATAAGCGTATTCCATAAAATTCTACGCCTTTAAATAGATAATTACCTGCGTGGCTTAATAGCATAACACCTACTAGACAAAGGGGCAAACGTTGATTCAATGATTTCTTTTTAGGTTATCAATGAACAGTTGTATTCCATATTATGAGTCTAACCTTCATATTGAAAAAGAACCAATAGTACACTTTCAACTGCCTTGGTAACATTTTGACCTCTCTTCTTTTGGTTTGATTGTAGTCAAAATATGTTGAACTCAACTCACACGTCCTCTTTTATCCAAGAATATTCCTCCAGTTTAATTAGTAAAGTTAGATTTATACTCTAGAACTATTACCTCAAGCGATTTTTATTTTTTAAAAAAATACTTTTAAAGCTTCAACTCCTAGCTCCCTTTACATTAATCAGAATCTATTTTTTATTGTTTGAGAGTTCAGCCTTCAATATTGTTCCGATTATTGGAACTGGTTAAACATATTTAACTTGTGTGCAGCTGGAAGGGAAGCAACCAAACACAATAACCGAAATCCTGGGGTCATTAGCGTTTTTACTTTGTTTCAGTATAGATCAAACTACTGAATAATAGTAAGTAGTATCGTGCCATAAACAAAAACTGGAACAAATAATTGAAGCCAACCAGTGATGAACTCAGAAGTATGATATAATATGATCGAGATAAGCTATTCTCCTGTTAGCTATATATATGAATTAATCTTAGTTTATCACTGGGAATTATCAAATAATCAGAAAGGAGTCAACTATCACTAATTATTTTAGCCATCACTTAATGGTATTTTCAAACTTTTCATTCTATATACTTTTCAGATAAAGAACATTGGTCGTTGTTAAACGCACCTATTCCTTCTGAACGTTTATCTCCATTAATTAGCCTTGGTTCAGCTACTCTTGTTCGTGGGGCTATTCGTCGGTTATTAAAGCCTATCGCAACACAACATCCAGATCTCTTATTGATAACAACTGCTGTAGCTTGGCCAAATACAACTTTTGATATTGAAACTGGTGGTCTGCTTGCTGGAGTTGATGCACTTATAAACTATGGCCCATTGGATATGCTTATACCTGTAAGAATGAAAAGGGATAATGGTACTTCAGGTAAGTATTCTCTATGTATGTATATGTAGAATGTAATGTACAGTTAGTCTCAAATCCATCAGAGTATTTTTTTTATCCAACGACATAGTTACACATGATATCGTAAAACCGAAATACTGGATTCGGTGTAAAATACAGTGTCGCCATAAAAAGCAAGCTGAACATGAAAAATTAAGAAAATCTTTGGTTTGTGTTTTGTACAGGTAACTGTACCCAACGGATAAAGACATGACCTATTGCTCGTAATAGTTTTGGAAGCTGTTAGAACCAGATAAATAATTATAATCTATAATTGGATTCATCACGTAAAATCCATTGAGCATCTATCCAAGTGTATTCATTTTATTGATACTATATCAATTTCTTAATCTTTATGTTGATGTTATATGCGATAGCTTCGATTGATACACGTCTATACTGGATCATTTGTTGAACCCCTATCTTTCAGTAAAAAGAAAAAAGTTCAATTTTCACAGACTTCAAGCATAGTTACAAAATTGCATTTATCATCTTTAGGATTTATCTATGATTATTTGAGCGAGACTATAATTTATGGACGACCTTTGAACAAATCTAACATGACCTCGAGAAATATTATTATTTATTGTTATTATTTTATTTAATCACATATATATTGGTACAAAGCGCACCGGATGCATATGTGCCACACAAAATTAAACATTTCATTTATTTGCGTGAGGGTTGTGATACTGCCCGGGTGCCCAAACCGAAGCAAGTGGTTTTCTTAGGGGGCCACACCCCGAGCCTTTGACCTAAAGGTCTAACCCACAAGGCAGTGGAGCATCGTGAGGAGATGCAGTTCCATGGTATCCGGTGACCAACGATTGATTCATACGTCATTTGTTCCCTCAAGATCCTAGAGCCAGCCCATGTGCACCATTGGTTTTGAATGAGGGTTTTCCAACTCCCCTAGGTGGATCCTCAATGAGAAATGTTAGCCAATCAGTAAACAGTCAGCATAGCGAAAAAATATATTATACAGAACCAAATAATTAAAATGGATACACTTCTTTTACATGGTCCAAAAACTTGTCAATGTTAGAAAAAGGTCCAAAGCTTCTAAAATCGTAATGCTTAAGGTTGTGGAACTCATCCATATGGCTCCATAATAGTTGGTCTCTGGAGCCATGATAAGGTCATAAAAACCCTCTCAGTCTCGACCACATAGCTTCAATATGGTTTGTATGTCTCCGGTTGTGTAAATTTATCATTTTTAATATGGATGTGTCCCTACAATACTCATACCACTGAACAGCCGAAGCTTCAGTAATATCTGCGATTATTTCAGCCAATGTTAGTGGTGCTTTTATTATACATTCGGTGGCAATTATTATAATATGCCTCAGTCTCAATCTGGATCGAGCGATATAGGTTCCTATTCTAGATAACGTCATCCTTCAACATATATTACATCGATGGACAACATCACGGTAGTTTGCACAATGTTTACAAGTCATTTAATACCCGTAATTACAAATACAGCAACTTCTTATTAGTCTCATTCGTTGTAGCCGCTTATTTGTCAAGTCTTCTCTATCGTACATGAACACCAGGTACTGAAATCGGCGCCGTAACCTTGAAATCCCTCAAACGCTTCTGATTAGCTCGTCCATAAATTATAGTTTCGCCATTGTTTGTTCATTGTTTCTTAGTATATCTCTCTGTATTATATTTCATTGATAGAAACAAGTTACCTTTCTTTCCCTCTATTTTCTCTCTTTATTTTAGAAATGTATTCCATTCCTTTACTACAAAAACAAATTAGTTTATTAGATTTAATTAGTGGTCGAACTTATGATGATAAACATTATGGTCCTATTATATCATCAACAATATTAATTAATAATCTACGAGATTCTATACGTCGTCCAATGAACAATTCATTTCTAGTACCAATCATTAATACTATTCAATGTTCTTATCATTCTACTTTGTTATCTTCTTCAATGGGTTCATATTCACCATTACAAGAAATACAAACATCATTGATAACAAGTGGTAGTAAAGTTATGGTTAGTTCGTTTGTTTGTTTTGTCTAAATTATATTTATATTGTTTTCCTATTTGAATGAATAAATAAGAATTGTTTAGTAAAATGAATTCATTGATCATATTCTCATAATATTCAAGTTGGTGTGTGTTAGCTGAATGGAAACCCAAATGTCAAGAGTGGGGAGGGGACACCTTCCCTCTCGGAATGCTCTCACATAGCCACGCGTATATAGCCTCTACCAGGGAAGTGCTACTTCTAGGTGGACTTTCTGTGTTCACCAACCCGGTTACAGCGCCGTACATTCGCTTTCCATCCTCCTAATTTCGTAAACAACAGTGGTGCCACGAGAACCAAACGAACGGTGCATATCGGCTCCAGGATCTTGAAGGAACGAATGGCGTATGAATCAATCGTTGGTCACCGGCTACCATTGAACGGCATCTTGGTTAAAGTGAGTTGGATATGATAGTAATTTCAATAGTTGAGATCATGAGTCCATTCAAGCTAGACCCGCCATGGAATGCCTGGAAGCATTGGATGATTGTTTCATCCTCTTGTGGGATTCTTCAGCAATACGCATCCACGATCTCTTCCATTGATTCATGATTTCAACTATTCATTCTCATTACTTATTCTTGTTGTTGTTGTTTTTCTTTTTCTTTCTCTTTTCGTTTAGTCAAATACAAATTCTGGAATAAATTTAATTCGTTTACAAACTAATTTATTACATTTATTTTATGCATGGCTTATTATGAAATCAGATTTTATATCATCTGATTTATTACTTATATTAATAAGAGATTTAATTAATTTACCAACAATCATTAATTATAATCATACTAATATAATGAATATAACAACAACTACTACTAGTAGTAGTAGTAGTATATTGGGCCTATCACCAGCAGGAATATTTATTCTTATCAAGTATGTTACATTTTGAGTTGTGTTTATTATTGGTTTTTGTTGTTTCGTGGTGTTTATGTTGGTGGTGAATTGATTTAACACTGTTTGCAAGCCAAGTGGCTAACAGTGGATGCGCGTGTTATCCTATTTGGGACTCATCAGCCAGATAAACCTGCGTCAGAGTTGATGTTCACTCTGAGACTCAAACACATTACCGTTCGCTTCAAACGCCATAGATTTATTCATCTAGCTACTGAGTCCCGATGTTCACTATGATGTGCAATGCGAGGGAGTTTAAATTCACTTGGTGTTGTTTGATTGTATCTTAGGTCTGTAATTGATTAGTCTCTTTTATATAGTTGAGATCATGAGTCAATGGAAGCTAGACCACCATAGAAAACGTGGAAGCACTGGACGGCCGTTTCATCTTATTGTGGGACTCCTCAACAGTGCGCATCCACGATCCCGCACCGGCGATATTCGTACCCAGGATCTAACAGTCTCGCACCAGAGCGAGGCGGTATCGTGGATGTGCACTGCTGAGGAGTCCCATAATAGAATGAAACGGCTTTCCAGTGCTTCCGGGGTTTCTATGGTGATCTAGCTTCAATTAACTCATGATCTCAACTATATAAAATTACTAAAATCTCCACGAAACCCCCTTCTAATGATTAGTCTCTTATTGTCATATGTGCATCCTGTGCAGATTGCCTCAATATTGCTTGAAGTCACAACCTTTTAAAGCAAAGATTGATAGTACCTAGCAGTGGAATCTAGAACGCGTGTTTCGTTCTATTAGGGACTCATCAACCGGATGTTTAGTGCATTTTTGTGTCGCATATTATTAGAAAATACTATTGACTGTCATTAAATACTGCTATTTTGGTCAGTATCAGTGATACATGAAATATGCCATCATTCAGTCAATGTAACATAGGAACTGACGCAAATGCTCAAGGTTTTAATCTACTGCAGTACATTAATATGATGAGATGCAATTAACAACCTTTATAGCAAATGAAATCGAATTAGTAAAGATTTCTAAGATCTGGTAATGAACTGGACGTAAAAGGTTAGGTTCGAAAAAATGAATACATTCGCACTGTAATGATCAGTGACATATGCAAAATCACATACAACATTTGTAAAATCTGACAACAGTACATCGGATACACAATTTGTATATCTTACTAGATTTGTGTCTAATATAATTCATTATTCTTCCATCCCTGTTGCTACACCAACTATTTCTGTTTTCATTTCTATTCTGTTTGTAAGAATTCTACTTCAGTTCTTGATTCACTCTGCTTATATCTGTCCGTATCTGTAGTACCCACCAAAACTTCACTTCTACTTATTATCAGAGACGTTGTCTCGGCTCTCCAACAATTAATCACAGTTGAATAACAATAATTCAGTTTGTGTTAGCAGGTCCCTGTCACCTGCTTACAATGTGTCATAGGGATACTTTCTATATTTCCAGCACTATTGAATATATTTTAAAAGATATATTTGAATACTGTTTAACATGCTTAGTGCCTCCTTGACTTTTTCGTATGTCATGCCATACTACTTTGTAATAAATAGTAGTTTAAAGAGTATTTAAGCATTTCCTCGGTCTGGTAATTATACCTTGTGGTACTCTGTTACCATGGCCACTTCAATGTGTCAATGAAATGAATTGCCATATAGTGATAACTCGATATTCCTAAATGATCTTTGTATTTATCTTGTATAAAAGATTTTGTTTGACTATCATCTTTAAATGAGAATAATTGGGTTTTTTTCTTTGAATGCATTTTCTTTGTTAGAATCTTCAGCAAGTTCTTAGAAACATCTAATTTTAGCGATGACAAACGAGAACAAAAAGAGTTACAGGTATGTTGCCCATACTTCGTTCTTAATATTTGAATTTTTCAGCATGGTATGCAACAAGCGACATTTAGTTAGGGAACCTAGAATGCAGATAGTTCGTTATTTGCTTTACTCAGTAAACGATCAATTGTTTAGGCGTAATCAACATACAATCTTGACATTTCCCAACTGGTGGTATTATTTATGAAGAACGATCATTTAGTAGTATATATCATTATAAGTCGGTCAGTCAGCCACAACATAGAACTTCTTACGTACGTACATCAGTTCGAGTTGCCATACCACATTAGCATAGAGATGCAGTTGTCTATTCAAATCCCATAGTGGTAGAAGTAGTAAGAGTACAAGCATTATGTGAAAGATTAGGGTTTGAAGATGTTATTGAAGGAGTATAATACAGTGAAATAAATTTGAAAAGGGAAAAAAGATAGAGACATGAAGAATTCAGAAAATTAGAATTTGGGAGAACACAAAGAGTGGATGCATCTTCTCCATTGCCAACGATTTTGAGCCATGCCATTAAAGGTCTCTAACCATCGATTGCTATCATCTCGCGAATCCCAATCAGGTAGTCTAGTCACTATAAGGCGTTCAAACAATTGATTTTATAAACACATTTGTTTCAATGTTTAAGTCACGTTTATAAAAGTTTTCTTCATTTTTCGGCATTCGAGCTTTAATGTTCGGGCTCTTTGATGAGATTCTGGATGTGTCTTTAACACTTAACAAAAGTGATGAAACCACTACTTTACTTTTAACTTTTTCGACTAATTTCTTTATTTTCCTATTTAGGAATTATGTCATCGACTCATTGAAACAACAGCTGCTATTGCTGCATCTGCATTGCATCAACCATCATGGTTTCGTAAAACTTTACAAGTTCGTCAACTTGATGGTGATTTGACCAATTCATGTACATATTCCCAGCCATCAAATTCTGTCGATTTAACTGATCGTATATCACTTTCAGGATCGGAAGTTTTTGAACCTATTAATAAATCTGATCGAATACGAAGTGGATCATCCGATTTAACAAATTCACATTCATTTGGACAATTTAATACTGCAAATGATTCATTGAATGATGTAGAACAATCTTCTGTAAAAGATTTATATGATAAATCAATATCACTGCCATTGCCTTCATCATGTTATTCAAAATCACGGCATTGTAAGATTTTTTTATTTTTTTCAACACATAAATATTGGTACAAAGGGGCACCAGATATATATGCGCCACACAAATCTCCTTCGATTCGTGTGAGGGCTGTGATACTGTCCAGGTGCACAAACTGAAGCAGATGGTTTTCTTAGAGGGCCACACTCGGAGCCTTTTATCTGAAGGCCTGATCCACAAGGCGGTGGAGCATCGTGAGGAGATTCAGTTCAATGGTAGTTGGTGAACAACGATTGATTCATACTTCATTTGTTCCTTTAGGATACTGGAGCCCATGTGCACCATTGATTTGGAATCAGGGTTTTCTAACTCTTCTAAGTGGACTCGCCGTGTCCACCAACCCTGTTAAAGCTCCGGACATTCGCTTTTCGTCCTCTCAGTTTCGTAAATAATACCCCCACCACGAGAAGGCAATGAGTATGTCTTTCCTGACAGAGGCTATATACGCGTTGCCATGTGAGAGCATTTGGAGAGGGAGAGGTGACTCTCCCCACTCTCGGCCGTACCAGGGCATTTGGGGGAATTAGGAACAATAATAATTGTAAGATAGATACACTATTTGTTTTGTTTGTTTCAATACTCTTTTATTTATGTAGACAAAACGATATTGTCCATTTGTGAAGTTTATGGTGGAGGAGAATTAGCTCACGTTTATCATCATTAGTGTTCTCGGGTTGGTTGTTAGATCAGACGACATCACTTGGAGAAACATTTTAGTTAATCTACAGTTATGCATCAGTAGAAATATATCATAATACAACTTGAATGTAATGTTGATATTAATCTTACAAGTCTTTTTGATGTGAAGCAAGTGATTATTAATTTACAGAAGTTATCTGGTAGACTGATTGAAACTGATTATTCATACTTACTAAGTATTCGCTAGTGATGTTCCATTAGATGAGGTTTTCAACTGATCTTAATCATCTGTAGTTCCAGTTTTCGTAGAAAAATGTAGAAAACCTGTCCTTTTGAACATAAATGAAATTCACTTCAACTGATATTGCTTCCAGACTGGTGTCAGGCAAAGTTGCTTACTCTCACCCTTTCTCTTTCTCCTGGTGGTTAACTGGATTATGAAGACGTCAACATCTCGAGGGAAGCATGGGATACAGTGGACAGTCAGGATGCAGCTGGACGATCTAGACTTCGCGGATGATCTGGTTTTTCCATCGTGCACACAACAACAATTGCAGGAGAAGACGACCGGTATAGCAACAGTAGGTCTCAACATACACAAATGGAAAAGCAAGATTCTCCGATACAACACAACTTGCATCAATCGAATTACACTTAACGGAGAAACTTTAGAGGATGTTAAAACCTTAACATATCTGGGCAGCATCATCGATGAACACGATGGATCTGATGCAAATGTGAAGGCACGAATCGGCGAGGCAAGAGCAGCATATTTACAACTGAAGAATATCTGGAACTCAAAATAACTTTCAACCAATACCAACATCAGAATTATCAATACAAACGTCAAGACAGTTCTATTGTATGGGGCGGAAACTTATAGAACTACGGAAATCATCATCCAGAGGTTACAAGTGTTTATTGACAGTTTTCTGGGCAAAATACTTCGTATCCAGACACTATCAGCGACATTCTACTGTGGAAGAGAACAAGCCATATTTCAGTGGAGGAAGAAATCGAGAAATAGTTCTTGAAGTGAGTAGGATACATTGAGGAAAGCAACCAACTGCTTCACAAGGCAAGTCCTCACTTGGAATTCTGAAATCCAAAGTAGAAGAGGAAGACTAAAGAACACATTTCGCCGAGAAATGGAAACAGATATGAGAAGAATAAACAACAATTGGATAGAACTAGAAAGGAAGGCTCAAGATAGTTGGTTGGAGAATGCTGGTCGGTGGCCTTCTGATCCATTGAGGGTAACAGGCGTAAGTAAGTAATCCAGTGAAGCACGATAGCCATTGATAAACCTCGAGAAATGGGTTCGGGCTTTTGCTAATCAAAAACAGTCATTCCAACTGTTTCTCCATGCTGTTTGAAGGAAGCTGTTTAATTAACAAGTATTTCGGAAAATCCAAGAGTAAAATATCGAGTATATTACATATTTTGTAGTTAAATTTATGGATTTTGCTGAATGCTGAGATCATTTAAACTAAGAATGACCTCCACAATCCCTAGTTATATCCATTTTGTTAAAGATAAACTGATGAAGGTGATTTCCCACAAATATTGAAAACTCAACTGATAAAATTCTGTTCTTATTACTAACACAACAACATAACCTATGAGTGAATAAACATGTTTCAGTTTAACAGTCAATAAAATCCATGGATTCATTCCGTTTTGACTTTTTCTTAAATTTTCCCCCTAAATCACCCAACATTAGGCGTCTGAGTATGCGTTAGCTACATCATGTATAAGTTTTATAGTCTCATCGATGAACTAATCTTTCCTTTCTTAAACCCTACTTTTTATTCTGTCATTACTCACCACCTGATGTTTCCATTTTTTAAGGAAGTAGTTTATCGAAGACAACATTTTTTTAAAAAGGTCACGTATTTTCAGCTTTAATCAAAGGTTTTAAATGTTAGAAGATTATTTATTTTATTTGAACACATAAATATTGGTACAGAGGGGGCACCAGATATATATGCGCCACACAAATCGAATGAGATTTATGTGATGGCTACGATACTGTCCGGGTTCCCAAACTGAAACAGGTGGTTTTCTTTTAGGGGGCCAAACCTCGAGTTTTTGAGCTAAATGTCTAATTCACAAGGCGGTGGAGCATCATAAGGAGATGCAGTCCCATGATAGCCGGTGACCAACGGTTGATTCATACGCTATTTGTTCCCTCAAGATACTGGATCCTATGTTCATCATTGATTTGGAATCAGGGTTTTCCAACTCCCCTAGGTGGACGCGCCGTGTTCACCAACCCGGTTAAAGCGCCGGACATTCGCTTTTCATTCTCTCAATTTCGTAAACAATAGGAGAAAGCAGTGAGTAGGACTTCCCTGTCAGAGGCTATATACGCGTGGCCATATGAGAGCATTTGGAGAGGGAGAGCAGACTCTCCCCACTCTCGGCGGTACCATGGCATTTGGGGGCAAATGTTAAAAATAAAATTGTAATCTCTATATTCGTCATCATTTTCATCGTGTCTTAGGATTTGATGTGCACTTGGGAAGGACCTGACATTCATGATGTCGATCACCACCCAGTGATCAATCAATTGTAAATTATCCAACTATGGATAACATGAGATATAATAATAAACTGTAGTATTGTTTTATGTTTCATCCGTCCATGGGTAGCATATCATACTGAACCCCAATTATTTACAAAATATGATTGTTTATTAAAATCTTTCAACTTAAATATTTGTCTTTTTTTATTACTTTCCCACAATATTATAGCATCGGTGAATTTGTTGTCAAATGAAATAACGCGTATCCGAATGCGCAGTGATGTGACGATACAAGCTATTGAGTTATTAACAGAGGTAGTTTTATTTGTCAAATAAAAAAAAACCAATCTTAACCTGTTTTTTTTTTCTTTTCATATCAGTCCTATTTATTTTGCTTTTATTTATCATCATTATAAGTGTGTGTAAGAGTAAGGAGATTTGAGGACCAAATATTGATTAATACTTACTTACGCCTGTTACCCCTCGTCGATGAGCATAGACCGCTTACCAGCATTCTCCATCCAACTCTGTCCTGGGCCTTTCTTTCCGGTTGTTGTTCATCCTTTTCATATCTGCTTCTATTTCTCGACTTAATGTGTTCTTTGGCCTTCCGGATTCCAAGTTATGGCTTTCCTCGTGATGTAGTTTGGGGATTTCCGTAATGTATGTCCGATCCACTTCCAACGTCTTTTCCTAATTTCCTCGTCAGATGGAAGCTGGTTTGTCCTCTCCCATAAAACTCTGTTGCTGATAGTATCCTTCCTAAACTTTCTAAACACCTAAGCAAAAAGTATTTACGATAACTGGATAATAAATCAAACACAGAATCGTCAGGTTATATGGAAAAAAATTCATATGTTAACAAATAAATTCCATAGTTTGTAACTGGAACTCCTACACTATCCCTTAGGTTCATCCAATATTTTTTTAAACAAGAATAACGAACATTGTGGAATGAAGTGAACTCATTTCATACACTTACTGATTTATACAAATAAATGAAATCTTTCGCAACTATAATTCATCATTGAAACTTAACAAAAGGTTATCAAGGGAACGAACTGCATGAAGTCGTCCAGTATTGAACTATATACACTGTCGACTTTCATGTTCTTTGTTCCTGTTACCCAGTCTAGCAAAAGTAACTTAAAACCTAACACATGCACTGGCTCAGTATATAAATAAAAGTTGTATAATATTGCGCGCCTTCTACTGGTATAAATTGAGTTCCAGTTATATACGATGAAGATCTCGGCTAGGTAATTACTATGGTGAGGGAGAACAGCCAGTGTTTTTTTTTCTGTTATTCCTCATTTATATGTTTTGTCCTTTGAAGAAATCTTTTAGTTATGTTCAGTTTTACTATTTTCTAATATGATTTGAAGTTTGTATCATTTCAAAATTACTTCTTTGTTTTTGATTCTTTCCAACCTTTGCGGGGGGGGGCTGTGATCTTTTAAAACTTACACAGAATATGGCTATATTTTTGGATTTAGTATATAAAAGTGATGAAAAAGATCGTGTATCAACATTTTTAAACAATATTTTGTGCAATATTTTTCCTTATCTTCGTGTTCGAACGTAAGTTCATTTTGATTCTATATGATGATGATGTAATTGTGTCATTATTTTTTTATCTCTTTTGAATAAAATATAACTAACAGTTTCTTCGTGGCGGGGGTGTTGATTACGAAATTGAGAAGACAAAAAGCAAATGTTCGGCGCTTTAACTGGGTTGGTGGAGATGAAGTTTCCACATAGGGAAGTTGGAAAACCCTGATTCCAAACCAATGATGCATATGGGCTCGTGATGCAACGAATGGTATATGAACCTATTGTTGGTTACTGGCTACCATGGAAGTGCATCTCCTGACGTTGTTCTACTGCATTTTGGACTAGACCTTCAGGTCATAGGCTCGGGTTTTAGCCCGCTAATAAAACCACCTACTTCGGTTTGGGTACCCGGGTAGTATCTCAACCCTCACACAAATAGAATGATTTATTTAGCGCATATGTATTTGGTGCCTCCTTGTGCCAATGTTTATGTGTTTAAATAAATAAAATATACAACTTATAGTAATGAATTCATGGGCTGGTATCCCAAATTTACTTGTGTGTTTCTGGACATTGTTTTCATTCATCTTCTCGGTAGTGATAAAGATTTCACTGACCCTTCAGTTTAAGGGTATCTGAAATCATCTACGGCTAAGAAGAACCAGAAATATGTATCACAATGTTCAGAGTTGTCTACTTCCAAGTATTATTATTAATATTGCTGCGTTCGTAATTGTTAATCTAGCATACAACAACAGGTTGTGAAATTGTTGATAAAGAGACTTGCTTACTTTTATTGATCGAATGGAAGTGCGTTGGTTAATGTAGGTTGAGATATTTATTGTTCTGATGTTGTTTGAATTTAGTGTTTATAAATTTAAAACTATAATTCAGCATTTTAACTTCCATCATGATGATCTACACTATTATTCACAAAGAGTACAAGCCACTAAATTTTCATGAGCAAAGATGACAACAGCCTAATACACTACCTGTTACCTACTTCACAAAGTGTGGTTCGACTCACTACTTGTAAAAGTTTTACTGTGTAAGAACTAATCAGTTTGTATTATTCTCTTTTCATTCCAACAATTTTCAGTATAATCATTAAAGTTGGATTAACTGACGCCTTCCCAATGCCCTGGTAAGTCCGAAAATGGGGAGAGTCCGCTCTCTCTAGAAATGCTCTCACATGGTCACGCGTATATAGTCTCTGCCAAGGAAGTACTACTCACTACCTTCTCGTGGCATTACTGTTGTTCACAAAAGTGAGAGAACGGAAAGCGAATGTCCAGCGCTTTAACCGGGTTGGTGGACAAGGCGAGTCCACCTAAGGGAGTTGGAAAACCCTGGTTCCAAACCAATGGTGCACATGGGCTCCAATATCCTGAGTGGACAAATGGCGTATGAATCAATCGTTGGTCACCGGCTACATGAGACTGCATCTCCTTATGATGCTCCGCTGCCTTGTGGATCAGATCTTTAGGTCAAACGCTCTGGGTGTGGCCCCCTAAGAAAACCATCTGCTTCAGTTTGGGCACGTGGTCAGTATCACAGTTCTCACACAAACCAAATGAGATTTGTGCGGCGCATATATATCTGGTGCCCCTTTCTACCAATATTCATATGTTTAAATAAATAATAAATGTTTGTATATTGCCTTTTTCTAATCTTGTATTCATTATCTTCCTACATTATATTGTTAATATTTTCCTTCCATTTTCAATGACAACAATTTAATCCTTTTTAGATTGAGTAATTCAGATCATTTTACTGTAGCCAGTAAATTAATTGCATCTATTAGTAGTTATCAATATACACGAAAATCATGGCGTCGTGATGTTTTGGATTTATTTTATGAACCAATATTTTTTCAAATGAGTCCAGTTGCATTACAAAGTTGGAATTTAATTATTGACAATTTAATGACACAAGATAAAAGTACATTTAAAGAAGCATTAGGTATGTGAATTGTTTTTTTTGGAGGGGGGTATATTATGTGAAGTATTTTTGATATGCCTGAGATTCCCCCAAAAAACATCAACTTTACTCATCGTCTTGTTTAACAAAACATATATTTTTCGTTACCTCCTCGAAATCATAGAATCATCGGTTATTAAGACACCATCACATGTCTGTTAGTTACACAGAAGCGAGTAATTTTCACTCCATTTTAGAATGAAGATTTTTTATTTCAATCAATACCTTGGCAAATTCAAGCACCTTCATTTATGAAGTACAGCTAATTTGTTTAAGAAAATCATACTACTCTCAAATATTAAGTAGTGTGATCGTAAATGTTATATCTCGAACTTAGTCTGTCGCGTAATACTTGAGTACTCGAACGCTGGAACCCTCTCAAGTCACAAATCAGAAGACAAGTAGAAGGAAAGTTATTCCGAACATTGTCAATTATGGTACAACACTATCAGGTATTTATAGCCTTCAGTAGAAACGAAATCATCATTATGGTTATCCAATCAGCACACAGGAAGTTGTCAGCATTGTCCAATAGAGAAGCTACACATGGTGATTTTAGAATATTCTTCAAAAAGCTGATTGGATGGAATATGTCCGGCTCCTTCTGGGCTTCTTGGAGCTTCCTCGACTTCACCTGTGGACCATACTCACAATAAACCTATCATATTTCTTGAACTAATCTGTCTTTTCTCATATCACTAAACTTTCGTGCAGAGGGACTTGATTTATGACTGATCGTTCACTGAGGAGTAACTAGATATGTTTTTCTTACCCTTTAGTACTGATATAAGGCTATCAGTTCAGTTTCAATGTGTTTTTTAGTATAAGTGGCTTGATGTCGAGTTCATCATTTCATTCATTTGTGTCAATAGAGTTCATCATTTCATTCATTTGTGGCATCGTGTGTTCGGGCACAGAGACGATAATTCAATTGGTGTCACCATCTTGAAACACCGACTTCGGTGGCTTGGACATGTTTTACGAATGTCGTCCCAGAGACTTCCACGTCGTGCATTATTTGCCGACCCTGGGACTGGTTGGAAAAAGCGGAGAGGAGGTCAGTGTATGACATGGTGTCGTGGCATGAAAGAGAGCTGCAAAGGGCTAGCTTCTGTTGGTCCTTCACGACTCCTTGGTTGGGGTCCGAGAGATGGTGCAACACAGTGGCTAGAGACGTTATCAGATATGGCTCAGAATAGAAGCCAGTGGCGATCCTGCTGCAACCTTCTTTTACTTTCTACATAAAGAATGGTTCTTACTTTCCTATTTGAAAGAGTCTTCTGGTTGTACATTTCAGTCCGCCTTATCTTCTCATCCTTTCTCTTCCTACTTTCATTATTTTATGTGGCGCATATGTACCTGGTGCCCTTTTGTACCAATATATATGTGTTTAAATAAATAAATGTCGAGTTCACTTTGTTGAGATATTAGATGGTTAGAGGTAGTCAACATAAAATCGTGCAATCATTTACTCTTGTGACGGTTAAATACTCTTTTTTTTTCCTTTGCTGTGATAATTGATATTTATGACATCTATTCTTTCTCGAACATCCATCTAAACTTTATTTCCTATAGTATGATGAACCAGAACTTAGGTTGTTCAATCATCAGATTACTTTTTCTAATGTTTGGAGCAGAGATAAGATAGTAAAGCCTTTAAAGTACGAAGCTAACGTCAGACACTACTTGTGAAAAGAGTACGTGTGACCGTCCGCAAGCAGTCTTAGCTTGGGAACTTCGGTCGAACTTCCAGGTTAACTTCCTCTTCAGATAATTAAACAAGAATTATGATTTCACTTTGTGTCATTCTGGGATTGTAAACCGACTATACACCCCTAACAACACTTGAGACCAACATTTCGTAATCAAATCCTTACTTCAATTACTGTTTGCTTTATACCTAAGATAGCAAGTCGATGAAGTATACAGTATCCTTTTTTTTTAATTTCCTTCCAGCTCGTCTTGTATTCGCTCAACCGGGTGGTTTAAATTTATTTACTAGTAAAGAGAGTGAATATGATCAACGTGCTGCCTGTTTGAAAAAATTATCTTATCTAGTCTATGCAAGCGAACCGGATCAATATGCGAAAGCAATGCCTGATTTATTAGGTATGTGTGTGGTTGTCAAAATAATTTTTCAATGTTTTTCATTCATTCCCTCCGTCCATTAATAGTTGTTTTAGCTAGCTAGTTAACAAGATGATAACCTTGAATAATTAACTAGACCTTATCCTCTCTGTCAGAATATTTTCCACTTATATCATCCATTCTGTTACTATTATTACAATTATCTCTTTGATAAATTGGGACAATGCTATAAAAAGACAAAAATTACTAGAGCTATGCTACATATATGAGCACAACACATTTCGAACAGTCTGATGTATTGCGCTAATATATCACATAGTTCCGATAATTTACACTATCCAAATTACAACTATTCTCGAAGCTGGTTGGTCCTGGATTTGAATCTCGCGGGTGCGGGATCGTGGATGCGCACTGCTGAGGAGTCCCATAATTAGACGAAACGGCCATCCAGTGCTTCCACGTTTTCCATCGTGGTCTAGCTTCAACTGATTTCTATGAAAATAATGATCTGTCTAAAAATCTATTTGGAGTCCTCGATACTTCTGTTTTCCAGTAATAATTTGTGGATGTAGTACAGGAACTTTGATCAAAACATGTTGTGTTGTCATTATAACTTTTACATTGTTCAATATATCAACTAGATCATTTTTACTCTTTGTCTGATTGTTCTATTATTTCCTTTTCTCTACAGAACGTCTTGCTGAATGTTTACGTTTAGGTCAAGGCATCATTCCAGTAGTTCATACTCAAGTATTTTTATTTGCTCGTGTCTTAATATCTCGTATGTCAGCTATACAACTGAATTCTTTATGGCCTATAGTTGTACCGGAATTGGTCAGTTTAATAACTTTGCTTCTTTTTCTTTTCTACCTAATTATTTGTTTTAATGAATGAATATATTTCCTTAAACGTCGTATCTCTTGCCATTTAGTAATGCCTGAATGTATATCTGTGTACTTGTTGCCTATGATCATCTATCGTTGTGGAAGACTCCTCATAAATAGTTTGGCTGTATTTCTCATATGAAATGTATCATTTTTTTTTAGTTAGTTGTACCTTTCACTACTATTGTAAATTTCAGTATTTTATTTATTTTTATTTAAACACATAAATATTGGTACCAAGGGGGCACCAGATATATATGCGCCGCGCAAATCTCATTTGATTTGTATGAGGGCTGTTATACTGCCCAGGTGCCAAAACTGAAGCAGGTGGTTTTCTTAGGGGACCACACCCCGAGCCTTTGACCTAAAGGTCTGATCCACAAGGCAGTGGAGCATCGTGAGGAGATGCAGTCTCATGTAGCCGATGACCAACGATTGATTCATACACCATTTGTTCCCTCAGGATCCTGGAGACCATGTACACCATTGGTTTGGAATAAGGGTTTTACAACTCCCCTTAATGGACACTCCACATCCACCAACCCTGTTAAAGCGCCGGACGTTCGCTTTCGTCCTCTCAATTGCATAAACAACACTCCCGCCGCGAGAAGTCGGTGAGTAGGACTTCCCTGACAGAGGTTATATACGCGTGGCCATATGAGAGCATTTGGAGAGGGAGAGCGGACTCTCCCCACTCTCAGCCATACCAGGTCATTCGGGGGCGCAGTAACCAAAATATGACTTTAAAATTTAAAACAAATTAAGAACTGATTACACAGTTTAATCAGAACACATATTTGGCCCACCTATATACATGATTTGTTTAGTATAGCTAGAAAGATATCTTTAAAGAACCTAATCAGCTACTTATAAACTGATATTTTCACTGATGTTTCCATGATAATTGTTATAAGATGATTTTGATTATGATATTCAAACTGCGTATCGGAAGTACTTCCCACCCTCAATCAGTTTGTTCACAACGAGTTAAACAGTTTAAAGACAGTGACCACTGGGTTTTTTTTCACCTTCCAATTGCTATGATGTTCTCCTTTTTCATATTGTAAGTTCTTTTTCTTTTATATTTATTATATATTTTGTAGTTCCTCACATTCAAATCCTTATCTCAAGCAATTCAAGAATGGTGAGTTCTTTTCCTGTGAATTTTTTTCTCTAGTATAGAGTGAACCTTCTAATTAAAATCTATGTTCACATTTCATAGCTAACAGTTACTTATTATATCATTCATTGAACGATTTAGGACTCACGCTTTCAACTATGAAAATACTAAATCTCCACAAAACCCTTCTGATAATAATAATAATAATATGCTCACTAGTGACTGACTTCGTGAGGTATTTCTTGAAGTTCTAGTGAGAAGCAGTGACTAGTGGAGTTCAAACCACGTCTGTTGTGAGATATCAACTCACTGAAGACAATTGGTGAATGGTTGTTCAACTTCGTGGATTGGTTGAAGTTAGACATTAACACCGTCGGATGCCGACCAGCTCAGTGGTCTATCGGTTAAAGGCTCTGGTGCGAGACTGGTAGTTCCTAGGTTCTAATCTCACGAGTGAGGGATCGTGGATGCACACTGCTGAAGAGTCCCATAATAGGACGAGACGGTCGTCTAGTGCTTCCAGGTTCTCCATGGTGGTCTAGCTTCAATTGACTCACGTTTTCAACTATGAAAATACTAAATCTCCACAAAACGCCTTCTGATAATAAGAAAATAAGGTTATCTATTATATACATGACATTTAACGTTCTATAATTTCTTTATAACCTTCGGCCACAATGTCTTGTTAGAATTCGTCTACTTTCCTTTCAATCTATTCCATTCATCGATTTATGAATGGTTTAACTCGACCGTTTTGACCTTTAGATTGGCATCTATATTTATGTGTGTGCTATGAAATGCTTAGGTGAATTTGAATTGTGTGTTTTAATTACACGAAGGAAACATGAGACAACTGTATGATACAACAAAGAAACTTGCTGGAAATTACCGTCAACCAGAAAGACCAGTGAAAAACAAGGAAGGCAAAGTAATCAACGATATTGAAGAACAACGAAACAGGTGGGTAGAACACTTCAAAGAACTCTTGAATCGACCAGCCCCACTGAACCCACCCAACATCGAAGCAGCACCCACAGACCTCCCAATCGATATTGGCCCACCAACAATTGAAGAGATCAGCATGGCCATTAGACAAATCAAGAGTGGCAAAGCAGCGGGACCAGACAACATCCCGGCAGAGGCACTGAAAGCAAATGTAACAGCAACTGCCAAGATACTCCACATCCTCTTCGGTAAGATTTGGGACGAAGAACATGTACCAACAGACTGGAAAGAAGGACTTCTGATCAAGATACCAAAGAAAGGCGATCTGAGCAAGTGCGACAACTACAGGGGCATCACTCTCCTCTCAATACCAGGAAAAGTCTTCAACAGGGTATTGTTAAATAGGATGAAGGATTCCGTGGACGCTCAACTTCGAGATCAACAAGCTGGATTTCGTAAGGATAGATCGTGCACAGATCAAATCGCAACTCTACGTATCATTGTGGAACAATCAATCGAATGGAATTCATCACTGTACATCAACTTCATCGACTACGAGAAGGCATTTGATAGCGTGGACAGGACGACACTATGGAAGCTTCTTCGACACTACGGCGTGCCTGAGAAGATAGTCAACATCCTACGGAACTCCTATGATGGACTAAACTGCCAAATCGTCCACGGAGGACAACTCACCGACTCGTTCGAGGTAAAGACCGGTGTTAGGCAAGGTTGCCTACTCTCACCCTTTCTCTTTCTCCTGGTGATCGACTGGATCATGAAGACGTCAACATCTGGAGGAAATCACGGGATACAGTGGACAGGCAGGATGCAGCTTGATGATTTAGACTTCGCGGATGATCTGGCTCTTCTATCACAAACGCAACAACAAATGCAGGAGAAAGCGACCAGTGTAGCAGCAGCCTCAGCAGCAGTAGGTCTCAATATAAACAAAGGGAAAAGCAAGACTCTCCGATACAATACAATATGCACCAATCCAATTACACTTGACGGAGAAGCTTTGGATGATGTGGAAATCTTTACATATCTGGGCAGCATCATTGATGAACACGGTGGATCAGATGCAGATGTGAGGGCGCGGATCGGCAAAGCAAGAGCAGCATACGTACAACTGAAAAGCATCAGGAGCTCAAAACAATTGTCAACCAACACCAAGGTTAGAATTTTCAATACAAATGTCAAGACAGTTCTTCTGTATGGGGCAGAGACGTGGAGAACTACGAAAGCCATTATCCAGAAGATACAAGTGTTTATTAACAGCTGTCTACGCAAGATAATTCGGATCCGTTGGCCAGACACTATCAGCAACGAGTTACTGTGGGAGACAACAAACCAGATTCCAGCGGAGGAAGAAATCAGGAGGAAGCGCTGGAAGTGGATTGGGCACACTTTGAGGAAATCACCCAATTGTGTCACAAGACAAGCCCTCACATGGAATCCTGAAGGTCGAAGGAGAAGAGGAAGACCAAAGAACACATTACGCCGAGAAATAGAGACAGACATGAGAAGAATGAACAAGAACTGGAAAGAACTAGAAAAGAAGGCCCAGGACAGAGTGGGTTGGAGAAAGCTGGTCGGCGGCCCATGCTCCATTGGGAGTAACAGGCGAAAGTAAGTAAGTTTTAATTACACATGCAGTGTATACTTGCCAAAAAGAGCAATTTACATCTGTCCCTCTCAAATGTCTTATTCACCTGCATCTTTTCTTGATATCCTCTTTGGATGGAAGCTGACTTGTTCTAATGGTATCCGGCCAACGGATATCGAGTATCATGCATAGACAACTATTTATAAATATATGTATATGTTTTATGGTAGTTTTAGTAGTTCTCCAACTTTTAGCCCCGTACAATGGAACTGTCTTAAAGTTTGTACTCAAAAAATTCGACTTTGATGTTGGTTGACAGTTCTCTCGAGTTCTATATGTTTTTTTAACTGTAGGAATGTTGCCTTTTTTTATTTGCCAGTTCGTGCCTTCACATCTGCATCAGAGTTAGAATTACTATAGTTACAAGGAATATAGTCATATAAAACAATCGTTTGCAGCAAAAATGTATTAATTTTCAGTCTAATTGTTCTTTATCATGCTGAACATGTTTATTTCAACGTTATCGCGATCATTTGAAATCTTCATTCGTTAACAAGTTCTGCCCCCCTCCCGCTTTTTTTTTTACACTTTTAGCGTTTCTAAAATTCAATCAAGAAAAGTTAAACCTGATACCTCCACGTCATCATCATCATCGTTTCTGTCTACTTCACAAATGAATTTATATATTAGTGCATGTAAATTATTGGCTACCAGTTTATTATATCCAGAATATAGATTGCCACAATTTTCCTAGTAAGTAATAATCTGTATTTAATAAATGTGAATTGTTGGATTCAATCAATTCATACCAGAATCCATATTGTATGATATAGATACAACAGTTCTTTGAATATTCCTTTTTTTATTACCGGTGATAGATGTAATCATTCTAGGGCATAGTACACGTCTGAACATTATAATATGTTCATCATATTTTTTGAAACACTCATTATGGGTATATATTAATACACATCATCATTTGGGACTCTTCAGCACCGTTGGATGCCAGCTCAGTGGTCTATAAGTTAAGCGCTCGCACGTGAGACTGTTAGGTCCTTGGTTCGAACCTCGCTAGACAGGATCGTGGATGCCCACTGCTGAGGAGTTCGACATTAGGACGAAACGGCTTTTCATTGATTAAAGGTTTTCTATGGTGGTCTAGCTTCAATTGACTCATGAATTCAAACATAAAATTACAATCAGTGTTTAGTTTTTCTGCATATTTATTTTAAATTAAGGGCTGGTTTATCTTTTTAAGCAAAGTTATTCAGAATATTATCAATGTTCAATACACATATTGTATTCAGTACTTTTAGGTGTTCTTCATTTAGTGTTTTAGTACTGCATATCAAAGATTTTATTTCGAGCTCATAGAGTGATATATATATATATATATTGTTATGTCCTATGGCCCTATCAATTATCGACTTCTATGACTTTGTCCTTGTGAAAGGTCAACCAGCCCCAATAGTCTTGCGTCAACTCTGAGTCTTTATTAGTCCTCTGTGTTAATGACTTCTTGTCTAATCCAGCCCGTTCAGTTCAGAACACAAATATAAATATCAGCTTTCGTTACATGAATTGTATATTTCAAACATAAGTTGTTTATATAAAAGCAGATCAGATCGCATGAAGGATAATAATTATAGAGGACACCAAGCCAAAACTGTCTATGAGTATAGGTAACTGTAACTAATAGATTGGAAATAGAAAAAGAATGGCAAATAACCAATAGGTCAAATAAATGGTTTTGATTAAAGGTTATTTAATAATTATCCAACAGGAATATGTATAATAATAGTCTATCAGTCAGTCACAACGTAGAACTTCGTACGTACGTACATCAGTTCGAGTTGCCATACCACATTAGCACAGAGATTCAATTGTCGATTCAAATCCCATAGTGGTAGAAGTAGTAAGAGTATAAGCAGTAATCGGAAAGATTATGGTTTGAAGATGATATTCAAGGAGTATAATCCAGTGAAATAAATTTGGAAAGAGAAAAAAGATAGGGACATGAGGAATTCAGAAGTTTAGAATTTGGTAGAACACAAAGAGTGGATGCACCTTTGCCATTGCAAACGATTTTGAATCACGTCATTCAAGGTCTCTAACCATCGATTGCTATCATTTCGCGGATCCTAACCAGGTATTGTGCACCTACCAAAATGACTCAGTCCATAGATAACTCTTAGTAGTTATCATTCATTGAATGCTTCATTTGGATGTTATATGTTTATACAATAACATCTCTCTTTTTAATGTTCATATTACAAAGTTTTGTTTACCTGATCTTCTTTTTTTTTTAATTTCAGTTATCAATGGGCATTTGTCAAAGATTTAAATTTTGATCATTTAACTAATCAAGAAGAAATGACAAATGTTACCATATTGAATAACAACAACAATAGAAGAACATCATTTCTTCCATTCCTTTCTGATGTTCTAATACAAATTGAAGTAAATTTTATCAAAATGATTACATTTCATTTGTGATTGAAAGTGTTGTGATAAGCATCTCTTATTGGGATATGTGCATACTGTGCACAGGTACATCCAGCTGACGAGTCCCAAATAGGACGAAACGCACGTCCTGGATTCCACTACTAACCACGATCCATCTTTGCTTACAATGCTTGTGAATTAAGGCTATATCGAGGCAATACGCATAATATGCACATATGCCAATAAGAGACTCACCAGTTGCAGTCCTAAGCGTCAATGGGAAGTTTCAAACAAGTAATATTAAGAGAATTTCAACTTCACTCCATCGCACAAGCAATTGGCTATCAAGACTCAGTAGCTAAGTGGATAACGTGATAACGTTTGAAGCGAACGGTACTGAGTTCGAGTCTCGGAGTGAACATCAACTCTGGGATGCAGGTTACATCCAGCTGACGAGTCCCAAGTAGGACGAAACGCGTGTCCTGGATTCCACTGCTAACCACTATCCATCTTTGCTTACAAATAAAATTTAGTTCGAAAACTGTTTGCAAATAAATCTGTTCTTATTTTTTTAGCCTGATATATAAGTTTTCGTAGGTTTATTCATTGATAGTGTCATCGGTACATACTAGGAAGGAGTCTTGATGTAACATGAAACATCTATTCAGTAAATTCTCATTTTCAATGTTTATCCAAATAAAGTCAGTCCATATTGAAAATAAGTGTCCCCAAACTTCATTTCTTGATGGTAAATATTATTGTTAGAATGAAAAAATCCATACGAGTATAATTTTGCTTCAAAATCAGAATAATTACTTATTACCACAATGGGAAATGACAAATACAAGAGGAGTAGACATGTTATTGTAACGAAGCAAGTTAATCACCTACTCAAGGTCACCATCATATACAATTTATGCACATAAATAATCGGTTTTATAATTAAAGCTTCCTATGCATTCTAGGCACTTACTATCATGTAACTGGTCGGGTCAAGCCCCCAAACGCCCTGGTACGGCCGAGAGTGGGAAGAGTCCGCTCTCCCTCTCGAAATGCTCTAACATGGCCACGCGTATATAGCCTCTACCAGGGAAGTCCTACTCACTGTCTTCTCATGGCACCGGTGTTGTTTACGAAATTGAAAGGATGAAAAGCGAATTTCCGGTACATTAACCGAGATAGTGGATATAGAGTGTCCACCTAAGGGAGTTGTAAAACCCTTATTCCAAACCAATGGTGCACATGGGCTCCGGTATCCCGATGGAACAAATGGCGTATAAATCAATCGTTGGTGACCGGCTACCATAGGACCGCATCTTTTCACGATGCTCCACTGCCTTGTGGATCAGACCTTTAGGTCAAAGACTTATCTACACTATCTGGTTTCCTTTTTTTTCTTTTATCAATTATCGATCTGTTTTCTTTTAAGTGTTTCTTTTAATTTTTTTGTTTTCTATGTTAATTTGTATTTTCGTACTTATTTTTTTGGTGAAAACATTTTATATTACCATAGAGATTACAAGAAGTTGATCTATCCAATGGTATTGATGTGATATCCACAGAAGCGTCATCTAATTTATATCAAAGTTGTTTCAGTATATTAGCTTTAGATAAACTTGTAAACATTTATTCACTTAAACCATTCTTTGAAAGGTAAGCTTAATTGAACATATTTTACTCTTTTTTGTAATGTTAGTTCCCTTTTTCCAAGCCTTACTGAAATATATATACAGGATAATAATGAATAACAGCATTTGATTAATCAGGTCTTAGTGATTAATCACTATAGACATTTCAGTTCTATAAGCGGAGGTCAGTGATGCATCAAATATCTTAGCGATATGGTCTCAGACTGGTGGTCAGGCTTGCCTATCGTAATGAACCAATCGAGCTATACTGGCTGGAACAATCGTTCCTTAAGATCCTACCATGCCAGGCAAGTCAGTTGAAGAGCGGTAAGACTAAAAGCAGCAAACCCAAGGTCCGAAGGCGAAGTCGTACTGCTGACTGTATAGAGGTGTGATGGCAGTAAGGTGTTTCCTTCAGACAATCAGCATAACAGCGATGCTGCCTTCCCACAAGGAGGGGTGGGGTTAGAAAACGTCGACCCCAACAATACACACCTCGCCTTATCCCACGGATATCCATCTCCGGCGGTAAGGTCCCAACAAGTACGGAGCTAACACAAAAATGACCCACAAAAAGGTCGTGTGTGACCGACCTCAAGCAGTTGTCCGCTGGGCACTGCGGTCACGCTCTCAGGTCATTAAGACCACTTCTAATCCAATTTCGTTTTCAGGTACCCCTAGAAGAACCCTTCCACGGTGTGGGCAACCGGGAAGTGATAACTGCCCTTATACCTCTAACAGCACTCAAGCTCACTGTATTCATAATCAATCTCCCTCAGACTATGGAACTGGGTGACCCAGTTTGAAATCTTAAAGATCATAGGTTCCTTCCATATTACAAGTACGCCTTGCAGAGGAGTACCGCCTACTATGAAACCTAGGTTGACTAGGGTTTTTTACCTAGCGATTTAAATATCCTTAAAACATAATGCTAATGAATAAAACTCTTAAATGAGCGGTTTTATTTTCATAAATGTAAGGAAACAGTGATATGTAAAATGTGGAATTTAGATTTGAAGATAAACTAGATTATGTATTAGGTTTTTGTTAGTCATGGAAACTATAAAACCCGTAAAACGTTTTTTACAATACAAAGATTAGGTTATATGAACTTGCACTTTTATGATGTTTACATGGTATCAGGGATGAGTTTAACAAAGATCAAAATAAATTACACAAGGAACAGAAAGCTGTCTATACGCGGTTTCATTCTATGGTAAAACTCATTATTAACAAGCGTTAAGAAGTAGCTTTCTGAATTCAACTCCTCAGATTTCTGATTTCTTCGATAGGAGATTGTTATGCACTTAGAGTATTTGAACTTCGAAGATGACCTGACCCTTCTATATACACGAACCAATGTAATACAGGTTAAGACAACCAGTGTAGCAGCAGCCTCTGCATCAGCAGGCCTCATTGTTCACAAGGGAAAAATCAAGATCCTGAAATACAACACGGGAGAACACTAACCGAATCATACTTGATGAAGAAACTCTGGAAGAAGTGAAAGCATTCATACTAGGATGTGACAGTCGTCCAGTGCTCCAAGGTTTCCAACGATGGTCTTCGTGTTTAGAAGAGTTACTAATGACCTTGACGACAATGATGATGATGATAATGATAAATTAACTACATTTTCTGTTAGTTCATATTTGATATTCTGATCATTTGTAACATAAATTTCACTATTTTCTATATTTATCTTTTAGTTTACATAACAGTTCAAATATTGACTCATCACAAAATTCATTCAATGATATTCCAATACTTGATAGTTTCCTTCTTGAACTAGCTATTGAAGCATCTTTAGCTCAAGAATTCCCTGAAATGATTCCATCTAGATAATAATAATAATAATCACATCCATGATCATCTTGATTATATAGATTTATACCTACCTCTTATTCAACTAATGAAAATTAAAGAGAACAACATTGAATATTTATGTTTATGATTTAACTTGTCTATGAACAAGTCGAAAGGATGCACCTATTGTCTTTCTAATTTATCACCTTCCCTTATGTTTTTGTATACAAATTTTTGTTATTCATTGTGTTTGTTTTAGAATTATTGAATTGTTTCCATTCATTGAAACAAACCTTAGATCATCTTAATCATCTATATATTCAAGGCTGTGGCTTTCTTTTTCTTTCTCTTTGTTTTGTTTGTTTTCTTCTTATCACATCCCTACTTGTCAATGTTTCTTTTTCCCATACTACTTATATCTGATTGTAAAATTGTTTTCTTTCTTCACCCTTTGATGTTGTCATTTATCCATCATAAACATTCACCAATACAAGACTATAATAAGTAGTTCCATTGTAATTGATGTTCTTGTTAAACATCATGTGGTTTATGTAGTAGGATAGGAAAACATCAGAGGTTTTTTTTCAACGAACACCAGAAAATGCAAAGAGACTATAATTCCTTAATTCTTTGAAGAAAAATGTAATCCATAAGGCTTCTATCTTGTTCCATTCAACACTTTTGTTACATTTCAATGTTTATCTATGTGATTGTATGTTATTACATTATTGAATACATATATATGATTACGTTTTATGATGAAGTGTTCATGCTTCTTGTAAGAAGAATGATATCCCTTCAAAACATTATTTGATAATACTCTAATATATGAAATGATATAGGCATCCTATTATCCCCAATTACCAAATTCAAACACCATTGATATACATTACAACATATCACAAACTAAGTAGAACAAACTAAATCGAAAACAAGTTACAACAAACAAAAACAAAACAATCGAGAAAAATAACTGCAATAGAAATTATGAATGTAGATAAGCATCGAATATCAGGAAATTAAATCAAATCATAAGTTTTCATCACAATTCTGGAAAAAGTTGGAAAAAAAGTAGGTGGAATTGTACTAAGTACATTGCAGATACCTCGTGGGTATAATCAGAATGTGTGGTGTTGTGCGTGCGGTAGCGACGCGAACGTGGCCTCGTGGTGTAGCGGTGAGCACTTCGGACTTTGAATCCGGCAACCCGAGTTCGAATCTCGGCGAGGCCTCACGATGTGGGCACTTTTGAAATCATCACTAACCATGTGCATCACTTCGATCACGTCGTCCCAATCACACCTCACCGGTCCACACAACACAAACACTCCTCAGTCTGATCAGTCAACTGGGCAGTCAACGACATGCTGGGATTCACAAACTCCGTCATCTGTGTTCGACCGATTCCGGTCACACACTCACCACTACGTACGCATGTCCAAATCACACATGTTCATCAACCTACCACATATCCACACCGATTCATCCTACTCTACACTTGTACACCTACATGTGACTATGGACATGTGTAATTCAGTCATTGTATTTCACAGACTGTTCCAGTATTGATGCTTGTGTGTGTATGTGATTGCAGTGTTGCGTGCACTGTTGGATATTTTGTGCGAGCGAAACAATGTTGTTGGTGGCATCACGTGTCGTTTGTATGTGTGGTGTGAATGTGTGATGTTATGTATGTGGTGAGCGTGGAACTACGGTGTGGTGGTGTGGAGGTTGGCACTCTGACCTGTGAATTCACTGACCCGAGTTCCAGTCTGGGAGGAGCCTCGTCCTGTCAGGTGTCTTCAAACTACCACTGACCACCATGTGAAACACTTCAACATGCCTTCCTCCGACCACATCACACCACTCACACTCGACCAGTGCACACTGCTACTTCTCAGTCGGCACGTTTGTCCAACCGTTTCGTCTGACCGGAATAGTGGTCGTGATGTCCGTGAGACGATCGAATGGCACACCAGCAAAACACACAGTGTACCGAATCACATGTTGATGTTGTCCTGAATAGCTTGGTGTATTGGATGACATAGATCGACGCTTCACTAATGTCAATGTGTCGGTGCTAGTGTGTTGGTGCACGTGTGAGTGAGTGAGTGAGTGAGTGATATATGAATTCAGTAGGCGATTCGTTTGTTTGTTTGTCTGACTGTCAGTTTGCTCCACATGTATGCACGTGGATGTCAGGGAGAGTGAGTGGTTCAGTTTTGTTGTGTGTAGGTGTAGATGTAGGTGACGGTGAATGTGAAGGAGAAGATGGGGATGAATATGTGAGTGACGTGTTGTAGATGCTGATAATGGAATGGATAATTGTATGTGGAATTGTTGTTGATACATGGTAGATAAGATGTAGTAATGATGTAGGTATGATCAGAATGTGTGGTGTTGTGCGTGCGGTAGCGACGCGAACGTGGCCTCGTGGTGTAGCGGTGAGCACTTCGGACTTTGAATCCGGCAACCCGAGTTCGAATCTCGGCGAGGCCTCACGATGTGGGCACTTTTGAAATCATCACTAACCATGTGCATCACTTCGATCACGTCGTCCCAATCACACCTCACCGGTCCACACAACACAAACACTCCTCAGTCTGATCAGTCAACTGGGCAGTCAACGACATGCTGGGATTCACAAACTCCGTCATCTGTGTTCGACCGATTCCGGTCACACACTCACCACTACGTACGCATGTCCAAATCACACTTGTTCATCAACCTACCACATATCCACACCGATTCATCCTACTCTACACTTGCACACCTACATGTGACTATGGACATGCGTAATTCAGTCATTGTATTTCACAGACTGTTCCAGTATTGATGCTTGTGTGTGTATGTGATTGCAGTGTTGCGTGCACTGTTGGATATTTTGTGCGAGCGAAACAATGTTGTTGGTGGCATCACGTGTCGTTTGTATGTGTGGTGTGAATGTGTGATGTTATGTATGTGGTGAGCGTGGAACTACGGTGTGGTGGTGTGGAGGTTGGCACTCTGACCTGTGAATTCACTGACCCGAGTTCCAGTCTGGGAGGAGCCTCGTCCTGTCAGGTGTCTTCAAACTACCACTGACCACCATGTGAAACACTTCAACATGCCTTCCTCCGACCACATCACACCACTCACACTCGACCAGTGCACACTGCTACTTCTCAGTCGGCACGTTTGTCCAACCGTTTCGTCTGACCGGAATAGTGGTCGTGATGTCCGTGAGACGATCGAATGGCACACCAGCAAAACACACAGTGTACCGAATCACATGTTGATGTTGTCCTGAATAGCTTGGTGTATTGGATGACATAGATCGACGCTTCACTAATGTCAATGTGTCGGTGCTAGTGTGTTGGTGCACGTGTGAGTGAGTGAGTGAGTGAGTGATATATGAATTCAGTAGGCGATTCGTTTGTTTGTCTGACTGTCAGTTTGCTCCACATGTATGCACGTGGATGTCAGGGAGAGTGAGTGGTTCAGTTTTGTAGTGTGTAGGTGTAGATGTAGGTGACGGTGAATGTGAAGGAGAAGATGGGGATGAATATGTGAGTGACGTGTTGTAGATGCTGATAATGGGATGGATAATTGTATGTGGAATTGTTGTTGATACATGGTAGATAAGATGTAGTAATGATGTAGGTATGATCAGAATGTGTGGTGTTGTGCGTGCGGTAGCGACGCGAACGTGGCCTCGTGGTGTAGCGGTGAGCACTTCGAAGCTTCAATAATGTCAATGTGTCGGTGCTAGTGTGTTGGTGCACGTGTGAGTGAGTGAGTGAGTGATATATGAATTCAGTAGGCGATTCGTTTGTTTGTTTGTCTGACTGTCAGTTTGCTCCACATGTATGCACGTGGATGTCAGGGAGAGTGAGTGGTTCAGTTTTTTTGTGTGTAGGCGTAGATGTAGGTGACGGTGAATGTGAAGGAGAAGATGGGGATGAATATGTGAGTGACGTGTTGTAGATGCTGATAATGGGATGGATAATTGTATGTGGAATTGTTGTTGATACATGGTAGATAAGATGTAGTAATGATGTAGGTATGATCAGAATGTGTGGTGTTGTGCGTGCGGTAGCGACGCGAACGTGGCCTCGTGGTGTAGCGGTGAGCACTTCGGACTTTGAATCCGGCAACCCGAGTTCGAATCTCGGCGAGGCCTCACGATGTGGGCACTTTTGAAATCATCACTAACCATGTGCATCACTTCGATCACGTCGTCCCAATCACACCTCACCGGTCCACACAACACAAACACTCCTCAGTCTGATCAGTCAACTGGGCAGTCAACGACATGCTGGGATTCACAAACTCCGTCATCTGTGTTCGACCGATCCCGGTCACACACTCACCACTACGTACGCATGTCCAAATCACACTTGTTCATCAACCTACCACATATCCACACCGATTCATCCTACTCTACACTTGTACACCTACATGTGACTATGGACATGTGTAATTCAGTCATTGTATTTCACAGACTGTTCCAGTATTGATGCTTGTGTGTGTATGTGATTGCAGTGTTGCGTGCACTGTTGGATATTTTGTGCGAGCGAAACAATGTTGTTGGTGGCATCACGTGTCGTTTGTATGTGTGGTGTGAATGTGTGATGTTATGTATGTGGTGAGCGTGGAACTACGGTGTGGTGGTGTGGAGGTTGGCACTCTGACCTGTGAATTCACTGACCCGAGTTCCAGTCTGGGAGGAGCCTCGTCCTGTCAGGTGTCTTCAAACTACCACTGACCACCATGTGAAACACTTCAACATGCCTTCCTCCGACCACATCACACCACTCACACTCGACCAGTGCACACTGCTACTTCTCAGTCGGCACGTTTGTCCAACCGTTTCGTCTGACCGGAATAGTGGTCGTGATGTCCGTGAGACGATCGAATGGCACACCAGCAAAACACACAGTGTACCGAATCACATGTTGATGTTGTCCTGATTAGCTTGGTGTATTGGATGACATAGATCGACGCTTCACTAATGTCAATGTGTCGGTGCTAGTGTGTTGGTGCACGTGTGAGTGAGTGAGTGAGTGAGTGATATATGAATTCAGTAGGCGATTCGTTTGTTTGTCTGACTGTCAGTTTGCTCCACATGTATGCACGTGGATGTCAGGGAGAGTGAGTGGTTCAGTTTTGTAGTGCGTAGGTGTTGATGTAGGTGACGGTGAATGTGAAGGAGAAGATGGGGATGAATATGTGAGTGACGTGTTGTAGATGCTGATAATGGGATGGATAATTGTATGTGGAATTGTTGTTGATACATGGTAGATAAGATGTAGTAATGATGTAGGTATGATCAGAATGTGTGGTGTTGTGCGTGCGGTAGCGACGCGAACGTGGCCTCGTGGTGTAGCGGTGAGCACTTCGAAGCTTCAATAATGTCAATGTGTCGGTGCTAGTGTGTTGGTGCACGTGTGAGTGAGTGAGTGAGTGATATATGAATTCAGTAGGCGATTCGTTTGTTTGTTTGTCTGACTGTCAGTTTGCTCCACATGTATGCACGTGGATGTCAGGGAGAGTGAGTGGTTCAGTTTTGTTGTGTGTAGGTGTAGATGTAGGTGACGGTGAATGTGAAGGAGAAGATGGGGATGAATATGTGAGTGACGTGTTGTAGATGCTGATAATGGAATGGATAATTGTATGTGGAATTGTTGTTGATACATGGTAGATAAGATGTAGTAATGATGTAGGTATGATCAGAATGTGTGGTGTTGTGCGTGCGGTAGCGACGCGAACGTGGCCTCGTGGTGTAGCGGTGAGCACTTCGGACTTTGAATCCGGCAACCCGAGTTCGAATCTCGGCGAGGCCTCACGATGTGGGCACTTTTGAAATCATCACTAACCATGTGCATCACTTCGATCACGTCGTCCCAATCACACCTCACCGGTCCACACAACACAAACACTCCTCAGTCTGATCAGTCAACTGGGCAGTCAACGACATGCTGGGATTCACAAACTCCGTCATCTGTGTTCGACCGATTCCGGTCACACACTCACCACTACGTACGCATGTCCAAATCACACTTGTTCATCAACCTACCACATATCCACACCGATTCATCCTACTCTACACTTGTACACCTACATGTGACTATGGACATGTGTAATTCAGTCATTGTATTTCACAGACTGTTCCAGTATTGATGCTTGTGTGTGTATGTGATTGCAGTGTTGCGTGCACTGTTGGATATTTTGTGCGAGCGAAACAATGTTGTTGGTGGCATCACGTGTCGTTTGTATGTGTGGTGTGAATGTGTGATGTTATGTATGTGGTGAGCGTGGAACTACGGTGTGGTGGTGTGGAGGTTGGCACTCTGACCTGTGAATTCACTGACCCGAGTTCCAGTCTGGGAGGAGCCTCGTCCTGTCAGGTGTCTTCAAACTACCACTGACCACCATGTGAAACACTTCAACATGCCTTCCTCCGACCACATCACACCACTCACACTCGACCAGTGCACACTGCTACTTCTCAGTCGGCACGTTTGTCCAACCGTTTCGTCTGACCGGAATAGTGGTCGTGATGTCCGTGAGACGATCGAATGGCACACCAGCAAAACACACAGTGTACCGAATCACATGTTGATGTTGTCCTGAATAGCTTGGTGTATTGGATGACATAGATCGACGCTTCACTAATGTCAATGTGTCGGTGCTAGTGTGTTGGTGCACGTGTGAGTGAGTGAGTGAGTGAGTGAGTGATATATGAATTCAGTAGGCGATTCGTTTGTTTGTTGTCTGACTGTCAGTTTGCTCCACATGTATGCACGTGGATGTCAGGGAGAGTGAGTGGTTCAGTTTTGTAGTGTGTAGGTGTAGATGTAGGTGACGGTGAATGTGAAGGAGAAGATGGGGATGAATATGTGAGTGACGTGTTGTAGATGCTGATAATGGAATGGATAATTGTATGTGGAATTGTTGTTGATACATGGTAGATAAGATGTAGTAATGATGTAGGTATGATCAGAATGTGTGGTGTTGTGCGTGCGGTAGCGACGCGAACGTGGCCTCGTGGTGTAGCGGTGAGCACTTCGGACTTTGAATCCGGCAACCCGAGTTCGAATCTCGGCGAGGCCTCACGATGTGGGCACTTTTGAAATCATCACTAACCATGTGCATCACTTCGATCACGTCGTCCCAATCACACCTCACCGGTCCACACAACACAAACACTCCTCAGTCTGATCAGTCAACTGGGCAGTCAACGACATGCTGGGATTCACAAACTCCGTCATCTGTGTTCGACCGATTCCGGTCACACACTCACCACTACGTACGCATGTCCAAATCACACTTGTTCATCAACCTACCACATATCCACACCGATTCATCCTACTCTACACTTGTACACCTACATGTGACTATGGACATGTGTAATTCAGTCATTGTATTTCACAGACTGTTCCAGTATTGATGCTTGTGTGTGTATGTGATTGCAGTGTTGCGTGCACTGTTGGATATTTTGTGCGAGCGAAACAATGTTGTTGGTGGCATCACGTGTCGTTTGTATGTGTGGTGTGAATGTGTGATGTTATGTATGTGGTGAGCGTGGAACTACGGTGTGGTGGTGTGGAGGTTGGCACTCTGACCTGTGAATTCACTGACCCGAGTTCCAGTCTGGGAGGAGCCTCGTCCTGTCAGGTGTCTTCAAACTACCACTGACCACCATGTGAAACACTTCAACATGCCTTCCTCCGACCACATCACACCACTCACACTCGACCAGTGCACACTGCTACTTCTCAGTCGGCACGTTTGTCCAACCGTTTCGTCTGACCGGAATAGTGGTCGTGATGTCCGTGAGACGATCGAATGGCACACCAGCAAAACACACAGTGTACCGAATCACATGTTGATGTTGTCCTGAATAGCTTGGTGTATTGGATGACATAGATCGACGCTTCACTAATGTCAATGTGTCGGTGCTAGTGTGTTGGTGCACGTGTGAGTGAGTGAGTGAGTGAGTGATATATGAATTCAGTAGGCGATTCGTTTGTTTGTTTGTCTGACTGTCAGTTTGCTCCACATGTATGCACGTGGATGTCAGGGAGAGTGAGTGGTTCAGTTTTGTAGTGTGTAGGTGTAGATGTAGGTGACGGTGAATGTGAAGGAGAAGATGGGGATGAATATGTGAGTGACGTGTTGTAGATGCTGATAATGGAATGGATAATTGTATGTGGAATTGTTGTTGATACATGGTAGATAAGATGTAGTAATGATGTAGGTATGATCAGAATGTGTGGTGTTGTGCGTGCGGTAGTGACGCGAACGTGGCCTCGTGGTGTAGCGGTGAGCACTTCGGACTCTGAATCCGGCAACCCGAGTTCGAATCTCGGCGAGGCCTCACGATGTGGGCACTTTTGAAATCATCACTAACCATGTGCATCACTTCGATCACGTCGTCCCAATCACACCTCACCGGTCCACACAACACAAACACTCCTCAGTCTGATCAGTCAACTGGGCAGTCAACGACATGCTGGGATTCACAAACTCCGTCATCTGTGTTCGACCGATTCCGGTCACACACTCACCACTACGTACGCATGTCCAAATCACACTTGTTCATCAACCTACCACATATCCACACCGATTCATCCTACTCTACACTTGTACACCTACATGTGACTATGGACATGTGTAATTCAGTCATTGTATTTCACAGACTGTTCCAGTATTGATGCTTGTGTGTGTATGTGATTGCAGTGTTGCGTGCACTGTTGGATATTTTGTGCGAGCGAAACAATGTTGTTGGTGGCATCACGTGTCGTTTGTATGTGTGGTGTGAATGTGTGATGTTATGTATGTGGTGAGCGTGGAACTACGGTGTGGTGGTGTGGAGGTTGGCACTCTGACCTGTGAATTCACTGACCCGAGTTCCAGTCTGGGAGGAGCCTCGTCCTGTCAGGTGTCTTCAAACTACCACTGACCACCATGTGAAACACTTCAACATGCCTTCCTCCGACCACATCACACCACTCACACTCGACCAGTGCACACTGCTACTTCTCAGTCGGCACGTTTGTCCAACCGTTTCGTCTGACCGGAATAGTGGTCGTGATGTCCGTGAGACGATCGAATGGCACACCAGCAAAACACACAGTGTACCGAATCACATGTTGATGTTGTCCTGAATAGCTTGGTGTATTGGATGACATAGATCGACGCTTCACTAATGTCAATGTGTCGGTGCTAGTGTGTTGGTGCACGTGTGAGTGAGTGAGTGAGTGAGTGAGTGATATATGAATTCAGTAGGCGATTCGTTTGTTTGTTTGTCTGACTGTCAGTTTGCTCCACATGTATGCACGTGGATGTCAGGGAGAGTGAGTGGTTCAGTTTTGTAGTGTGTAGGTGTAGATGTAGGTGACGGTGAATGTGAAGGAGAAGATGGGGATGAATATGTGAGTGACGTGTTGTAGATGCTGATAATGGAATGGATAATTGTATGTGGAATTGTTGTTGATACATGGTAGATAAGATGTAGTAATGATGTAGGTATGATCAGAATGTGTGGTGTTGTGCGTGCGGTAGTGACGCGAACGTGGCCTCGTGGTGTAGCGGTGAGCACTTCGGACTTTGAATCCGGCAACCCGAGTTCGAATCTCGGCGAGGCCTCACGATGTGGGCACTTTTGAAATCATCACTAACCATGTGCATCACTTCGATCACGTCGTCCCAATCACACCTCACCGGTCCACACAACACAAACACTCCTCAGTCTGATCAGTCAACTGGGCAGTCAACGACATGCTGGGATTCACAAACTCCGTCATCTGTGTTCGACCGATTCCGGTCACACACTCACCACTACAGTACGCATGTCCAAATCACACTTGTTCATCAACCTACCACATATCCACACCGATTCATCCTACTCTACACTTGTACACCTACATGTGACTATGGACATGTGTAATTCAGTCATTGTATTTCACAGACTGTTCCAGTATTGATGCTTGTGTGTGTATGTGATTGCAGTGTTGCGTGCACTGTTGGATATTTTGTGCGAGCGAAACAATGTTGTTGGTGGCATCACGTGTCGTTTGTATGTGTGGTGTGAATGTGTGATGTTATGTATGTGGTGAGCGTGGAACTACGGTGTGGTGGTGTGGAGGTTGGCACTCTGACCTGTGAATTCACTGACCCGAGTTCCAGTCTGGGAGGAGCCTCGTCCTGTCAGGTGTCTTCAAACTACCACTGACCACCATGTGAAACACTTCAACATGCCTTCCTCCGACCACATCACACCACTCACACTCGACCAGTGCACACTGCTACTTCTCAGTCGGCACGTTTGTCCAACCGTTTCGTCTGACCGGAATAGTGGTCGTGATGTCCGTGAGACGATCGAATGGCACACCAGCAAAACACACAGTGTACCGAATCACATGTTGATGTTGTCCTGAATAGCTTGGTGTATTGGATGACATAGATCGACGCTTCACTAATGTCAATGTGTCGGTGCTAGTGTGTTGGTGCACGTGTGAGTGAGTGAGTGAGTGAGTGATATATGAATTCAGTAGGCGATTCGTTTGTTTGTCTGTCTGTAATGTCAGTTCGCTCCACATGTATGCACGTGGATGTCAGGGAGAGTGAGTGGTTCAGTTTTGTAGTGTGTAGGTGTAGATGTAGGTGACGGTGAATGTGGAGGAGAAGATGGGGATGAATATGTGAGTGACGTGTTGTAGATGCTGATAATGGGATGGATAATTGTATGTGGAATTGTTGTTGATACATGGTAGATAAGATGTAGTAATGATGTAGGTATGATCAGAATGTGTGGTGTTGTGCGTGCGGTAGCGACGCGAACGTGGCCTCGTGGTGTAGCGGTGAGCACTTCGGACTCTGAATCCGGCAACCCGAGTTCGAATCTCGGCGAGGCCTCACGATGTGGGCACTTTTGAAATCATCACTAACCATGTGCATCACTTCGATCACGTCGTCCCAATCACACCTCACCGGTCCACACAACACAAACACTCCTCAGTCTGATCAGTCAACTGGGCAGTCAACGACATGCTGTGATTCACAAACTCCGTCATCTGTGTTCGACCGATTCCGGTCACACACTCACCACTACATACGCATGTCCAAATCACACTTGTTCATCAACCTACCACATATCCACACCGATTCATCCTACTCTACACTTGTACACCTACATGTGACTATGGACATGTGTAATTCAGTCATTGTATTTCACAGACTGTTCCAGTATTGATGCTTGTGTGTGTATGTGATTGCAGTGTTGCGTGCACTGTTGGATATTTTGTGCGAGCGAAACAATGTTGTTGGTGGCATCACGTGTCGTTTGTATGTGTGGTGTGAATGTGTGATGTTATGTATGTGGTGAGCGTGGAACTACGGTGTGGTGGTGTGGAGGTTGGCACTCTGACCTGTGAATTCACTGACCCGAGTTCCAGTCTGGGAGGAGCCGCATCCTGTCAGGTGTCTTCAAACTACCACTGACCACCATGTGAAACACTTCAACATGCCTCCCTCCGACCACATCACACCACTCACACTCGACCAGTGCACACTGCTACTTCTCAGTCGGCACGTTTGTCCAACCGTTTCGTCTGACCGGAATAGTGGTCGTGATGTCCGTGAGACGATCGAATGGCACACCAGCAAAACACACAGTGTACCGAATCACATGTTGATGTTGTCCTGAATAGCTTGGTGTATTGGATGACATAGATCGACGCTTCACTAATGTCAATGTGTCGGTGCTAGTGTGTTGGTGCACGTGTGAGTGAGTGACTGAGTGAGTGAGTGAGTGAGTGAGTGAGTGAGTGAGTGGTATATGAATTCAGTAGGCGATTCGTTTGTTTGTCTGTCTGTCTGTCAGTTCGCTCCACATGTATGCACGTGGATGTCAGGGAGAGTGAGTGGTTCAGTTTTGTAGTGTGTAGGTGTAGATGTAGGTGACGGTGAATGTGGAGGAGAAGATGGGGATGAATATGTGAGTGACGTGTTGTAGATGCTGATAATGGAATGGATAATTGTATGTGGAATTGTTGTTGATACATGGTAGATAAGATGTAGTAATGATGTAGGTATGATCAGAATGTGTGGTGTTGTGCGTGCGGTAGCGACGCGAACGTGGCCTCGTGGTGTAGCGGTGAGCACTTCGGACTCTGAATCCGGCAACCCGAGTTCGAATCTCGGCGAGGCCTCACGATGTGGGCACATTTGAAATCATCACTAACCATGTGCATCACTTCGATCACGTCGTCCCAATCACACCTCACCGGTCCACACAACACAAACACTCCTCAGTCTGATCAGTCAACTGGGCAGTCAACGACATGCTGTGATTCACAAACTCCGTCATCTGTGTTCGACCGATTCCGGTCACACACTCACCACTACATACGCATGTCCAAATCACACTTGTTCATCAACCTACCACATATCCACACCGATTCATCCTACTCTACACTTGTACACCTACATGTGACTATGGACATGTGTAATTCAGTCATTGTATTTCACAGACTGTTCCAGTATTGATGCTTGTGTGTGTATGTGATTGCAGTGTTGCGTGCACTGTTGGATATTTTGTGCGAGCGAAACAATGTTGTTGGTGGCATCACGTGTCGTTTGTATGTGTGGTGTGAATGTGTGATGTTATGTATGTGGTGAGCGTGGAACTACGGTGTGGTGGTGTGGAGGTTGGCACTCTGACCTGTGAATTCACTGACCCGAGTTCCAGTCTGGGAGGAGCCGCATCCTGTCAGGTGTCTTCAAACTACCACTGACCACCATGTGAAACACTTCAACATGCCTCCCTCCGACCACATCACACCACTCACACTCGACCAGTGCACACTGCTACTTCTCAGTCGGCACGTTTGTCCAACCGTTTCGTCTGACCGGAATAGTGGTCGTGATGTCCGTGAGACGATCGAATGGCACACCAGCAAAACACACAGTGTACCGAATCACATGTTGATGTTGTCCTGAATAGCTTGGTGTATTGGATGACATAGATCGACGCTTCACTAATGTCAATGTGTCGGTGCTAGTGTGTTGGTGCACGTGTGAGTGAGTGAGTGAGTGAGTGAGTGAGTGAGTGGTATATGAATTCAGTAGGCGATTCGTTTGTTTGTCTGTCTGTCTGTCAGTTCGCTCCACATGTATGCACGTGGATGTCAGGGAGAGTGAGTGGTTCAGTTTTGTAGTGTGTAGGTGTAGATGTAGGTGACGGTGAATGTGGAGGAGAAGATGGGGATGAATATGTGAGTGACGTGTTGTAGATGCTGATAATGGAATGGATAATTGTATGTGGAATTGTTGTTGATACATGGTAGATAAGATGTAGTAATGATGTAGGTATGATCAGAATGTGTGGTGTTGTGCGTGCGGTAGCGACGCGAACGTGGCCTCGTGGTGTAGCGGTGAGCACTTCGGACTCTGAATCCGGCAACCCGAGTTCGAATCTCGGCGAGGCCTCACGATGTGGGCACATTTTGAAATCATCACTAACCATGTGCATCACTTCGATCACGTCGTCCCAATCACACCTCACCGGTCCACACAACACAAACACTCCTCAGTCTGATCAGTCAACTGGGCAGTCAACGACATGCTGTGATTCACAAACTCCGTCATCTGTGTTCGACCGATTCCGGTCACACACTCACCACTACATACGCATGTCCAAATCACACTTGTTCATCAACCTACCACATATCCACACCGATTCATCCTACTCTACACTTGTACACCTACATGTGACTATGGACATGTGTAATTCAGTCATTGTATTTCACAGACTGTTCCAGTATTGATGCTTGTGTGTGTATGTGATTGCAGTGTTGCGTGCACTGTTGGATATTTTGTGCGAGCGAAACAATGTTGTTGGTGGCATCACGTGTCGTTTGTATGTGTGGTGTGAATGTGTGATGTTATGTATGTGGTGAGCGTGGAACTACGGTGTGGTGGTGTGGAGGTTGGCACTCTGACCTGTGAATTCACTGACCCGAGTTCCAGTCTGGGAGGAGCCTCGTCCTGTCAGGTGTCTTCAAACTACCACTGACCACCATGTGAAACACTTCAACATGCCTCCCTCCGACCACATCACACCACTCACACTCGACCAGTGCACACTGCTACTTCTCAGTCGGCACGTTTGTCCAACCGTTTCGTCTGACCGGAATAGTTGTCGTGATGTCCGTGAGACGATCGAATGGCACACCAGCAAAACACACAGTGTACCGAATCACATGTTGATGTTGTCCTGAATAGCTTGGTGTATTGGATGACATAGATCGACGCTTCACTAATGTCAATGTGTCGGTGCTAGTGTGTTGGTGCACGTGTGAGTGAGTGAGTGAGTGAGTGAGTGAGTGAGTGAGTGGTATATGAATTCAGTAGGCGATTCGTTTGTTTGTCTGTCTGTCTGTCAGTTTGCTCCACATGTATGCACGTGGATGTCAGGGAGAGTGAGTGGTTCAGTTTTGTAGTGTGTAGGTGTAGATGTAGGTGACGGTGAATGTGAAGGAGAAGATGGGGATGAATATGTGAGTGACGTGTTGTAGATGCTGATAATGGGATGGATAATTGTATGTGGAATTGTTGTTGATACATGGTAGATAAGATGTAGTAATGATGTAGGTATGATCAGAATGTGTGGTGTTGTGCGTGCGGTAGTGACGCGAACGTGGCCTCGTGGTGTAGCGGTGAGCACTTCGGACTCTGAATCCGGCAACCCGAGTTCGAATCTCGGCGAGGCCTCACGATGTGGGCACTTTTGAAATCATCACTAACCATGTGCATCACTTCGATCACGTCGTCCCAATCACACCTCACCGGTCCACACAACACAAACACTCCTCAGTCTGATCAGTCAACTGGGCAGTCAACGACATGCTGTGATTCACAAACTCCGTCATCTGTGTTCGACCGATTCCGGTCACACACTCACCACTACATACGCATGTCCAAATCACACTTGTTCATCAACCTACCACATATCCACACCGATTCATCCTACTCTACACTTGTACACCTACATGTGACTATGGACATGTGTAATTCAGTCATTGTATTTCACAGACTGTTCCAGTATTGATGCTTGTGTGTGTATGTGATTGCAGTGTTGCGTGCACTGTTGGATATTTTGTGCGAGCGAAACAATGTTGTTGGTGGCATCACGTGTCGTTTGTATGTGTGGTGTGAATGTGTGATGTTATGTATGTGGTGAGCGTGGAACTACGGTGTGGTGGTGTGGAGGTTGGCACTCTGACCTGTGAATTCACTGACCCGAGTTCCAGTCTGGGAGGAGCCGCATCCTGTCAGGTGTCTTCAAACTACCACTGACCACCATGTGAAACACTTCAACATGCCTCCCTCCGACCACATCACACCACTCACACTCGACCAGTGCACACTGCTACTTCTCAGTCGGCACGTTTGTCCAACCGTTTCGTCTGACCGGAATAGTTGTCGTGATGTCCGTGAGACGATCGAATGGCACACCAGCAAAACACACAGTGTACCGAATCACATGTTGATGTTGTCCTGAATAGCTTGGTGTATTGGATGACATAGATCGACGCTTCACTAATGTCAATGTGTCGGTGCTAGTGTGTTGGTGCACGTGTGAGTGAGTGACTGAGTGAGTGAGTGAGTGAGTGAGTGGTATATGAATTCAGTAGGCGATTCGTTTGTTTGTCTGTCTGTCTGTCAGTTCGCTCCACATGTATGCACGTGGATGTCAGGGAGAGTGAGTGGTTCAGTTTTGTAGTGTGTAGGTGTAGATGTAGGTGACGGTGAATGTGGAGGAGAAGATGGGGATGAATATGTGAGTGACGTGTTGTAGATGCTGATAATGGAATGGATAATTGTATGTGGAATTGTTGTTGATACATGGTAGATAAGATGTAGTAATGATGTAGGTATGATCAGAATGTGTGGTGTTGTGCGTGCGGTAGCGACGCGAACGTGGCCTCGTGGTGTAGCGGTGAGCACTTCGGACTCTGAATCCGGCAACCCGAGTTCGAATCTCGGCGAGGCCTCACGATGTGGGCACATTTGAAATCATCACTAACCATGTGCATCACTTCGATCACGTCGTCCCAATCACACCTCACCAGTCCACACAACACAAACACTCCTCAGTCTGATCAGTCAACTGGGCAGTCAACGACATGCTGTGATTCACAAACTCCGTCATCTGTGTTCGACCGATTCCGGTCACACACTCACCACTACATACGCATGTCCAAATCACACATGTTCATCAACCTACCACATATCCACACCGATTCATCCTACTCTACACTTGTACACCTACATGTGACTATGGACATGTGTAATTCAGTCATTGTATTTCACAGACTGTTCCAGTATTGATGCTTGTGTGTGTATGTGATTGCAGTGTTGCGTGCACTGTTGGATATTTTGTGCGAGCGAAACAATGTTGTTGGTGGCATCACGTGTCGTTTGTATGTGTGGTGTGAATGTGTGATGTTATGTATGTGGTGAGCGTGGAACTACGGTGTGGTGGTGTGGAGGTTGGCACTCTGACCTGTGAATTCACTGACCCGAGTTCCAGTCTGGGAGGAGCCGCGTCCTGTCAGGTGTCTTCAAACTACCACTGACCACCATGTGAAACACTTCAACATGCCTTCCTCCGACCACATCACACCACTCACACTCGACCAGTGCACACTGCTACTTCTCAGTCGGCACGTTTGTCCAACCGTTTCGTCTGACCGGAATAGTGGTCGTGATGTCCGTGAGACGATCGAATGGCACACCAGCAAAACACACAGTGTACCGAATCACATGTTGATGTTGTCCTGAATAGCTTGGTGTATTGGATGACATAGATCGACGCTTCACTAATGTCAATGTGTCGGTGCTAGTGTGTTGGTGCACGTGTGAGTGAGTGACTGAGTGAGTGAGTGAGTGAGTGAGTGGTATATGAATTCAGTAGGCGATTCGTTTGTTTGTCTGTCTGTCTGTCAGTTCGCTCCACATGTATGCACGTGGATGTCAGGGAGAGTGAGTGGTTCAGTTTTGTAGTGTGTAGGTGTAGATGTAGGTGACGGTGAATGTGAAGGAGAAGATGGGGATGAATATGTGAGTGACGTGTTGTAGATGCTGATAATGGGATGGATAATTGTATGTGGAATTGTTGTTGATACATGGTAGATAAGATGTAGTAATGATGTAGGTATGATCAGAATGTGTGGTGTTGTGCGTGCGGTAGCGACGCGAACGTGGCCTCGTGGTGTAGCGGTGAGCACTTCGGACTCTGAATCCGGCAACCCGAGTTCGAATCTCGGCGAGGCCTCACGATGTGGGCACTTTTGAAATCATCACTAACCATGTGCATCACTTCGATCACGTCGTCCCAATCACACCTCACCGGTCCACACAACACAAACACTCCTCAGTCTGATCAGTCAACTGGGCAGTCAACGACATGCTGTGATTCACAAACTCCGTCATCTGTGTTCGACCGATTCCGGTCACACACTCACCACTACATACGCATGTCCAAATCACACTTGTTCATCAACCTACCACATATCCACACCGATTCATCCTACTCTACACTTGTACACCTACATGTGACTATGGACATGTGTAATTCAGTCATTGTATTTCACAGACTGTTCCAGTATTGATGCTTGTGTGTGTATGTGATTGCAGTGTTGCGTGCACTGTTGGATATTTTGTGCGAGCGAAACAATGTTGTTGGTGGCATCACGTGTCGTTTGTATGTGTGGTGTGAATGTGTGATGTTATGTATGTGGTGAGCGTGGAACTACGGTGTGGTGGTGTGGAGGTTGGCACTCTGACCTGTGAATTCACTGACCCGAGTTCCAGTCTGGGAGGAGCCGCATCCTGTCAGGTGTCTTCAAACTACCACTGACCACCATGTGAAACACTTCAACATGCCTCCCTCCGACCACATCACACCACTCACACTCGACCAGTGCACACTGCTACTTCTCAGTCGGCACGTTTGTCCAACCGTTTCGTCTGACCGGAATAGTGGTCGTGATGTCCGTGAGACGATCGAATGGCACACCAGCAAAACACACAGTGTACCGAATCACATGTTGATGTTGTCCTGAATAGCTTGGTGTATTGGATGACATAGATCGACGCTTCACTAATGTCAATGTGTCGGTGCTAGTGTGTTGGTGCACGTGTGAGTGAGTGACTGAGTGAGTGAGTGAGTGAGTGAGTGGTATATGAATTCAGTAGGCGATTCGTTTGTTTGTCTGTCTGTCTGTCAGTTCGCTCCACATGTATGCACGTGGATGTCAGGGAGAGTGAGTGGTTCAGTTTTGTAGTGTGTAGGTGTAGATGTAGGTGACGGTGAATGTGGAGGAGAAGATGGGGATGAATATGTGAGTGACGTGTTGTAGATGCTGATAATGGAATGGATAATTGTATGTGGAATTGTTGTTGATACATGGTAGATAAGATGTAGTAATGATGTAGGTATGATCAGAATGTGTGGTGTTGTGCGTGCGGTAGCGACGCGAACGTGGCCTCGTGGTGTAGCGGTGAGCACTTCGGACTCTGAATCCGGCAACCCGAGTTCGAATCTCGGCGAGGCCTCACAATGTGGGCACATTTGAAATCATCACTAACCATGTGCATCACTTCGATCACGTCGTCCCAATCACACCTCACCGGTCCACACAACACAAACACTCCTCAGTCTGATCAGTCAACTGGGCAGTCAACGACATGCTGTGATTCACAAACTCCGTCATCTGTGTTCGACCGATTCCGGTCACACACTCACCACTACATACGCATGTCCAAATCACACATGTTCATCAACCTACCACATATCCACACCGATTCATCCTACTCTACACTTGTACACCTACATGTGACTATGGACATGTGTAATTCAGTCATTGTATTTCACAGACTGTTCCAGTATTGATGCTTGTGTGTGTATGTGATTGCAGTGTTGCGTGCACTGTTGGATATTTTGTGCGAGCGAAACAATGTTGTTGGTGGCATCACGTGTCGTTTGTATGTGTGGTGTGAATGTGTGATGTTATGTATGTGGTGAGCGTGGAACTACGGTGTGGTGGTGTGGAGGTTGGCACTCTGACCTGTGAATTCACTGACCCGAGTTCCAGTCTGGGAGGAGCCGCATCCTGTCAGGTGTCTTCAAACTACCACTGACCACCATGTGAAACACTTCAACATGCCTCCCTCCGACCACATCACACCACTCACACTCGACCAGTGCACACTGCTACTTCTCAGTCGGCACGTTTGTCCAACCGTTTCGTCTGACCGGAATAGTTGTCGTGATGTCCGTGAGACGATCGAATGGCACACCAGCAAAACACACAGTGTACCGAATCACATGTTGATGTTGTCCTGAATAGCTTGGTGTATTGGATGACATAGATCGACGCTTCACTAATGTCAATGTGTCGGTGCTAGTGTGTTGGTGCACGTGTGAGTGAGTGACTGAGTGAGTGAGTGAGTGAGTGAGTGGTATATGAATTCAGTAGGCGATTCGTTTGTTTGTCTGTCTGTCTGTCAGTTCGCTCCACATGTATGCACGTGGATGTCAGGGAGAGTGAGTGGTTCAGTTTTGTAGTGTGTAGGTGTAGATGTAGGTGACGGTGAATGTGGAGGAGAAGATGGGGATGAATATGTGAGTGACGTGTTGTTGATGCTGATAATGGAATGGATAATTGTATGTGGAATTGTTGTTGATACATGGTAGATAAGATGTAGTAATGATGTAGGTATGATCAGAATGTGTGGTGTTGTGCGTGCGGTAGTGACGCGAACGTGGCCTCGTGGTGTAGCGGTGAGCACTTCGGACTCTGAATCCGGCAACCCGAGTTCGAATCTCGGCGAGGCCTCACGATGTGGGCACATTTGAAATCATCACTAACCATGTGCATCACTTCGATCACGTCGTCCCAATCACACCTCACCGGTCCACACAACACAAACACTCCTCAGTCTGATCAGTCAACTGGGCAGTCAACGACATGCTGTGATTCACAAACTCCGTCATCTGTGTTCGACCGATTCCGGTCACACACTCACCACTACATACGCATGTCCAAATCACACTTGTTCATCAACCTACCACATATCCACACCGATTCATCCTACTCTACACTTGTACACCTACATGTGACTATGGACATGTGTAATTCAGTCATTGTATTTCACAGACTGTTCCAGTATTGATGCTTGTGTGTGTATGTGATTGCAGTGTTGCGTGCACTGTTGGATATTTTGTGCGAGCGAAACAATGTTGTTGGTGGCATCACGTGTCGTTTGTATGTGTGGTGTGAATGTGTGATGTTATGTATGTGGTGAGCGTGGAACTACGGTGTGGTGGTGTGGAGGTTGGCACTCTGACCTGTGAATTCACTGACCCGAGTTCCAGTCTGGGAGGAGCCGCATCCTGTCAGGTGTCTTCAAACTACCACTGACCACCATGTGAAACACTTCAACATGCCTCCCTCCGACCACATCACACCACTCACACTCGACCAGTGCACACTGCTACTTCTCAGTCGGCACGTTTGTCCAACCGTTTCGTCTGACCGGAATAGTTGTCGTGATGTCCGTGAGACGATCGAATGGCACACCAGCAAAACACACAGTGTACCGAATCACATGTTGATGTTGTCCTGAATAGCTTGGTGTATTGGATGACATAGATCGACGCTTCACTAATGTCAATGTATGGTTCTTTGAAAAGATCTATCTTTAGAAAGCAAACATGGAACGGCCAACTAACCAACTTCTATAGCTGGGTTCCGTTAAATAGAAAGAGAAATTTGATTCATTCTTTATGCTATCGTATACATCGGATATGTAGTACTGAATGCATTAACGAAGAACTCGAGTTCCTCAAGAAAACCTTGATGAAAAATGGCTACCCAGACCGATTCATAGAGAAGAATATGAATAGAAGTAGCGTCGATAGGAATCTTAGTTATTCAGTCCCAAAGAAAAGCCTTTATATAAGTCTGGAATTTAAAGGTGATCGAACATCAGACATAATTAAAAATCGTTTAACAACAACGATTAAAAGGACATTTAACGCTGCTAAACTACGAATAACCTTCACTAGTAAGAACTTATTCTCTGTGTCCATAAAAGATAAGCTCCCTCGTTTGGTCGCCTCAATGTGCATCTACCAGTTCACCTGCTCTTGTGGAGCAAGGTACATCGGCCGTAGCCAACGATCGCTTTCAACTCGGATACGAGAACATATACCAGTTTGGTTCTACAAGGGTGAAAGGAAATCAGTTAGAAGTTCTATACTTGAACACTTAATCGACTGTAATCATTCGACGAATCCACAGTCTGATTTTAAGGTTGTTTATATGATTCGTTCAAATCTACCAAGATTTCTTCGTATCAAACTCTTAAAAATAGCCGAAGCTCTTACCATCCATGAGCTCAAACCAGAACTATGCGTACAAAAGAAGTACGTTTTATCATTATCGTTACCATGGCCTTAAGATTATTATTATTATTATCATTCTTTTATTATTACTCCATTCCCCTTTACTTATGTTTTATATTCTTATTATTTTATTCATGAATACTCATCACCTTATTTATTTATTTATTTTACACCTCTATGACCTTTAATGACCTTTAATTATTGTAACCAAAACATTTTATCCGTCTTACTATATTCACTAAATCTATTGTTGTTATTCATATTACGTAATCCAGTATTATAATCTTGGTTATTAGTGTTCACATTTCCTCACGGAATTAGTACTTTAACAAAACTTTTTCATATATATATATACGATTGTACAGCTTGATAATAAATTCGTTGAAAAGAGATCCCTTCGCTGAAATTCGTGTTTTTAATTTTAATGTTAAATGGGAATTATATGCCAATTGAAGAAATGCAAGGACCATATGACGATGAAAGAACTCAATGGGTTCTTACGTTACACCGTCAAGCTTGCGCTAGTGAAATATGAGATCAATTTTCTCGAAAGCTGTATCGAAAGTAATGATTACCCTAAACTCTTCTGGAAGGCACTAAGACGAAACCACATTCATCCCAATGCAAAAACTCTCAAACGTCATGCACTCAATTGTATCGATGCTATTAAATCTCGAATAGTTGAACTAGATCGCAATATATCTCTAAGAAGTCACGCATTGTTTGAACTGTCGGTAGATGAACGTAAACAATTTGAGGATTATGTTACTGATGTTACTGAAAAACAGTCACAAAAAAGCTAAACGTAAACATTTAGAAACATTGCAACATGTAGACGTGATTAAGAAGTTTCCAGAACATCCCGAAAACTATGTATTTAATCATTCCTCTATTGAACTTTCGACAATCCAATTGCAGGCCCTATCATTGGGTCCCAAATTCTGTAATAGCACCTCAAATAGCAGTAGACTTTATACGCAAATTCAATTCGAAAATCTATCGAACCAAACTCATGATCTTATGCCGACATCCCCACAAAATCTTCAGCATTTCAAATCCACACTACTGGACTGTAGTCATGGGTATGTTAATATACAATGTGCTAAGAATAACTTATTAACTAAGAACCACCTGGATCAGCTGATTCTCCTGAAAAGAAATAATGATTTAATCTTAAGTAAACCCGACAAAGGAGCCGGTGTAGTATTACTTGACCGTCAAGAATATTTGTATAAAATGAGGTTAATCCTAGAGGATGCCACTAAATTCTACAAACCTAAAGGAGAACGTGACAAAACACTGCAGATTGAAAAACAACTAACGGATATTGTTAAAAATCTTAAAAATAAGGGGATAATAACCCAGGATTTATACGATCACATACGCCCAATGGGTTCAATCATCCCACGCTTATACGGACTACCTAAAGTACATAAAGCTGGTTTACCATTACGACCCATTTTGGATATGTCAAGCTCACCATACCACCGATTAGCCCAGTGGTTAGCTGAAAAATTGGAACCAGTTAGAAGGCAAGTATCTAAATATTCTATTCATGATACTTTTCAATTTATTGATCGTATTAAGGATGTTAATACTTCCGGAAAACACATGTTCTCGCTTGACGTTAATTCTTTATTCACTAGTGTACCATTAACGGAAACGATTTGTTATATTTGTGAGTATATTGACTCTAACAACATAGATCTAGTTATTCCAACTGAACTCTTAAAAGAATTAATGTTACGTTGTACCTTTAATGTCCAGTTTAGTTTCAACAATGAAATATATCGACAAAGAGATGGGATTGCAATGGGATCTCCATTAGGTCCAATTCTAGCAGACTGCTTCATGGCAAAACTAGAAAACAATCAACTCAGTTCAATGATAAATCGATTCCAACTATACGTAAGATACATAGACGACACATTTGTCGTTTGTGACGATAACTTTGATTTGGACGATATCTTACATTCCTTTAACTCATGCCACCCTTCCATAGACTTTACATTAGAAAGAGAGAAAGACCAATCAATCCCTTTTCTTGATGTACATCTATTGAGAAGAAGTAATGGTTCTTTGAAAAGATCTATCTTTAGAAAGCAAACATGGAACGGCCAACTAACCAACTTCTATAGCTGGGTTCCGTTAAATAGAAAGAGAAATTTGATTCATTCTTTATGCTATCGTATACATCGGATATGTAGTACTGAATGCATTAACGAAGAACTCGAGTTCCTCAAGAAAACCTTGATGAAAAATGGCTACCCAGACCGATTCATAGAGAAGAATATGAATAGAAGTAGCGTCGATAGGAATCTTAGTTATTCAGTCCCAAAGAAAAGCCTTTATATAAGTCTGGAATTTAAAGGTGATCGAACATCAGACATAATTAAAAATCGTTTAACAACAACGATTAAAAGGACATTTAACGCTGCTAAACTACGAATAACCTTCACTAGTAAGAACTTATTCTCTGTGTCCATAAAAGATAAGCTCCCTCGTTTGGTCGCCTCAATGTGCATCTACCAGTTCACCTGCTCTTGTGGAGCAAGGTACATCGGCCGTAGCCAACGATCGCTTTCAACTCGGATACGAGAACATATACCAGTTTGGTTCTACAAGGGTGAAAGGAAATCAGTTAGAAGTTCTATACTTGAACACTTAATCGACTGTAATCATTCGACGAATCCACAGTCTGATTTTAAGGTTGTTTATATGATTCGTTCAAATCTACCAAGATTTCTTCGTATCAAACTCTTAAAAATAGCCGAAGCTCTTACCATCCATGAGCTCAAACCAGAACTATGCGTACAAAAGAAGTACGTTTTATCATTATCGTTACCATGGCCTTAAGATTATTATTATTATTATCATTCTTTTATTATTACTCCATTCCCCTTTACTTATGTTTTATATTCTTATTATTTTATTCATGAATACTCATCACCTTATTTATTTATTTATTTTACACCTCTATGACCTTTAATGACCTTTAATTATTGTAACCAAAACATTTTATCCGTCTTACTATATTCACTAAATCTATTGTTGTTATTCATATTACGTAATCCAGTATTATAATCTTGGTTATTAGTGTTCACATTTCCTCACGGAATTAGTACTTTAACAAAACTTTTTCATATATATATATACGATTGTACAGCTTGATAATAAATTCGTTGAAAAGAGATCCCTTCGCTGAAATTCGTGTTTTTAATTTTAATGTTAAATGGGAATTATATGCTAATGTCAATGTGTCGGTGCTAGTGTGTTGGTGCACGTGTGAGTGAGTGAGTGAGTGAGTGGTATATGAATTCAGTAGGCGATTCGTTTGTTTGTCTGTCTGTCTGTCAGTTCGCTCCACATGTATGCACGTGGATGTCAGGGAGAGTGAGTGGTTCAGTTTTGTAGTGTGTAGGTGTAGATGTAGGTGACGGTGAATGTGGAGGAGAAGATGGGGATGAATATGTGAGTGACGTGTTGTAGATGCTGATAATGGAATGGATAATTGTATGTGGAATTGTTGTTGATACATGGTAGATAAGATGTAGTAATGATGTAGGTATGATCAGAATGTGTGGTGTTGTGCGTGCGGTAGCGACGCGAACGTGGCCTCGTGGTGTAGCGGTGAGCACTTCGGACTCTGAATCCGGCAACCCGAGTTCGAATCTCGGCGAGGCCTCACAATGTGGGCACTTTTGAAATCATCACTAACCATGTGCATCACTTCGATCACGTCGTCCCAATCACACCTCACCAGTCCACACAACACAAACACTCCTCAGTCTGATCAGTCAACTGGGCAGTCAACGACATGCTGTGATTCACAAACTCCGTCATCTGTGTTCGACCGATTCCGGTCACACACTCACCACTACATACGCATGTCCAAATCACACTTGTTCATCAACCTACCACATATCCACACCGATTCATCCTACTCTACACTTGTACACCTACATGTGACTATGGACATGTGTAATTCAGTCATTGTATTTCACAGACTGTTCCAGTATTGATGCTTGTGTGTGTATGTGATTGCAGTGTTGCGTGCACTGTTGGATATTTTGTGCGAGCGAAACAATGTTGTTGGTGGCATCACGTGTCGTTTGTATGTGTGGTGTGAATGTGTGATGTTATGTATGTGGTGAGCGTGGAACTACGGTGTGGTGGTGTGGAGGTTGGCACTCTGACCTGTGAATTCACTGACCCGAGTTCCAGTCTGGGAGGAGCCGCATCCTGTCAGGTGTCTTCAAACTACCACTGACCACCATGTGAAACACTTCAACATGCCTTCCTCCGACCACATCACACCACTCACACTCGACCAGTGCACACTGCTACTTCTCAGTCGGCACGTTTGTCCAACCGTTTCGTCTGACCGGAATAGTGGTCGTGATGTCCGTGAGACGATCGAATGGCACACCAGCAAAACACACAGTGTACCGAATCACATGTTGATGTTGTCCTGAATAGCTTGGTGTATTGGATGACATAGATCGACGCTTCACTAATGTCAATGTGTCGGTGCTAGTGTGTTGGTGCACGTGTGAGTGAGTGAGTGAGTGAGTGAGTGAGTGAGTGAGTGGTATATGAATTCAGTAGGCGATTCGTTTGTTTGTCTGTCTGTCTGTCAGTTCGCTCCACATGTATGCACGTGGATGTCAGGGAGAGTGAGTGGTTCAGTTTTGTAGTGTGTAGGTGTAGATGTAGGTGACGGTGAATGTGGAGGAGAAGATGGGGATGAATATGTGAGTGACGTGTTGTAGATGCTGATAATGGAATGGATAATTGTATGTGGAATTGTTGTTGATACATGGTAGATAAGATGTAGTAATGATGTAGGTATGATCAGAATGTGTGGTGTTGTGCGTGCGGTAGCGACGCGAACGTGGCCTCGTGGTGTAGCGGTGAGCACTTCGGACTCTGAATCCGGCAACCCGAGTTCGAATCTCGGCGAGGCCGTCAGTTATGTATATATCAGTCTGTCTGTTATACACAACGTAGAAGCTGGAACATGACCGCATCGGTTTAAGTAGTCACATATAGCGACATGAAATTATCAAGGGAAATCTCAAAGTACTGCAGGCGGTAACAGCGTTGTTGGTAATGGAGAAGATTAAGCATAGAAGTTATGGTTTGATAGGCAAATATGGATTAGTGGAAGATATTTTGAGATTATTTAGAAACTGGGTATCTAGGGGAAGACAAAGAATGAATGCACCTATGTCACTGTGAACGGTTCTGAACCATGTGACTTAACATCTGCAACCGTTGACTAAGATGACTCTAACCCCAACCAAATAGTCTGAGCCTACTACTCAGGTCAGTCAATGAGTTCAAAGGTTGATGCCATGTCATAGTCGGACCTCCCCTATCTTTCTACTAACCTAGTCCTATACCAGCCTTCATCACACTCCAAGGTAGACATATGTAACACTTGTTCCAACCATCCAAGTCAATAAACACTCACTACCACACTAATCAATCTGTCACCTTTACCTAGTACTCTCCATCACAATGTGGGCACTTTTGAAATCATCACTAACCATGTGCATCACTTCGATCACGTCGTCCCAATCACACCTCACCAGTCCACACAACACAAACACTCCTCAGTCTGATCAGTCAACTGGGCAGTCAACGACATGCTGTGATTCACAAACTCCGTCATCTGTGTTCGACCGATTCCGGTCACACACTCACCACTACATACGCATGTCCAAATCACACTTGTTCATCAACCTACCACATATCCACACCGATTCATCCTACTCTACACTTGTACACCTACATGTGACTATGGACATGTGTAATTCAGTCATTGTATTTCACAGACTGTTCCAGTATTGATGCTTGTGTGTGTATGTGATTGCAGTGTTGCGTGCACTGTTGGATATTTTGTGCGAGCGAAACAATGTTGTTGGTGGCATCACGTGTCGTTTGTATGTGTGGTGTGAATGTGTGATGTTATGTATGTGGTGAGCGTGGAACTACGGTGTGGTGGTGTGGAGGTTGGCACTCTGACCTGTGAATTCACTGACCCGAGTTCCAGTCTGGGAGGAGCCGCATCCTGTCAGGTGTCTTCAAACTACCACTGACCACCATGTGAAACACTTCAACATGCCTTCCTCCGACCACATCACATCACTCACACTCGACCAATGCACACTGCTACTTCTCAGTCGGCTCTTTTATGCAGAATAGATCTTTTAACTTTTCTCAAATGTTTATTTTCTTTATAATTTTCCTTTTCATGTTTAACCTACTTTTTTTGGAATTAATTACATATTTTCTGCTTTCAATTTAGTTGATCATTTGGCTTGTGTTTTCTTATGAACGTAGTAATCTTATTAGCTGATTTCATGATAACATTCATTTAGAAGGTGTATATGAAACGTACATTGTTAATCTTGTCTGAATATTATTCCTTTTTATCAGCTTTTATACGTTGTAATGGGTTTTTATCTTAATTGACGTTGAGAAATGTTAGCCAATCAGTAGATAGTCAGCATAGAGTAATATTATATCATACGAAGCCAAGTAATTAAACTGGATACACTTCTTTATATGGTCCAAAAACTTTTCAATGCTAGAAAAAGGTTCCAAAAGCGTAATGCATAAGGTAGAGGAACTCATCCATATGGCTTCATAATAGTTGGTCTCTGGAGCTATCATAAAGTCATAAAAACCTTCCCAGCCTCGACTACATAGCTTCATTATTGTTTGTGTACTCCAGTTGTGTAAGTTTATCATTTTTAATATGGATATGTCCCTACAATACTCATACTACTGCACAGCCGAAGCTTCAGTAATATCTGCGATTATTTCAGCCAATGTTAGTGGTGCTTTTATCATACAGTTGGCGACAATTATTATAATATGCCTTAGTCTCAATCTGGATCGAGCGATAAAGGTTCCTATTCTAGCAAACGTCATCCTTCAACATATGTTACATCGAAGGACAACATCACGGCAGTCTGAACAAGGTCTACGAGTCATTTAATACCCTCAATTACAAATACAGGAAGTTCTTAGTAGTCTCATTCGTTGTAGCCGCTTAATTGTCAAGTATACTCTAAAATTCTCTGTGAACCGATCGTACATGAGCATCACGTACTGAAATTGGCGCCATGACCTTGAAATCTTTCAAACGCTTCTGATTGGCTCGTTTATAAATTACAATCTTACCTAAATTTCTTTGGGAAGCATCCAGTTTTTAGTAAGCTCATTTTTTATTAGATAAATCCCCTTTTAAAATTATTAAAAATCTCTTACGAAATTGCCTAGTTATATATGATAAACAAATAGTTTTACTAAAAAGAATCTAATTTAACTGACTTATCTATGTGAAGTACATTAAAATACAAAAAAGAAAAAGTAAGACAATAACAATGAAAATAATTTTCGTTTATTTATTTATTTATTTTTTCCACAACCAATCAAAATTAATCAATTTTACCCTCCCCTCCCCTCCCTCCCCCCGTTTTTTTTTTCAAATTTCTTTCTTTTTTTTCTTTAGAAGAATATAAAATTCCTTGGAAACTCATATATACTTTTTTTTTTAATTTGGATTACAAAATTGTTCTAGATAATTACGATTACAACCAATACAACAACATTGTGTTACAACTTGATCTGGTTCATAAATTATATATAATGTACATAGATCATCAAAACGTTTTTGACGTTGTAAAATTCTTTCTAAATCTAAAATATTACGTAATATACATAAGGGAAGAGAGAGAGAGAAAGAGAAAGAAAGATAAGTAAGTTGAATATGGCTTAAATTAATATTATATAACTTTTATTTTATATAGTAAAGACTAACCAGTTATAGTTCTAACACATCGATGTGAAGATTTAAACAAACAATACTAAATGAATTTAAACTTCACCCCATTGCACAAGCAAGTGACTATGAGGACTCATTGGTCGAATGGATAACGTGATGGCGTTTGAAGTGAACGGTACTGGGTTGCAGTCCCACAGTGAACATCAATTCCGAGATGCAGGTATATCCAGCTGACGAGTCTCAAATAAAACTTAAAGCGTGTCAAACTGGATTCCATTGCTAGCCACTATCCATTGTTTAAAAAGATTTATATAAAAGTGTATCTTGTCAGTTACTAATAAGAATAAATGTTGGCAGAAAAGATGATCAATTATAGTGGATAAGTGATGTTATAATCTTTAAAAAAAAATTGAAGTACATCTTACCTCTCAGCGTCTTATATAGTGCATCTATGGATCTTAAATAAATTCTAATGAAGCATTTTCAGTTGGAACTCAGGTATTGAGTAGTTTATACGTCTTCATCCTGACCGTTGCTTCTACCTTGAAGTGGTGGTCGTGCCTGCCTATAATGATGAACCAATCGAGCTATACTGGCTGGAACAATCGTTCCTTAAAGTCCTACCATTCCAGACAGGTCGGTCGAAGAGCGGTAAGACTAAAAGCAGCAATCCCAAGGTCCGAATTCGTACTGATGACTGTACAGAGGTGTGACGGCAGTAAGGTGTTTCCTTCAGACAACCAGCATAACAGCGATGCTGCCTTTCCACAAGGAGGGGTGGGGTTAGGAAAGGTCGATCGTAAAAATGCACACCTCGCCTTACCCCACAGATATCCGTCTCCGGTAGTAAGGTCCCAACAAGTACGGAGCTAACACGAAAATTACCCACAAATAGGTCGTGTGTGACCGACCTCAAGCACTTGTCCCTTGGGCACTGCGGTCACGCTCTCAGGTCATTAAGACCACTTCTAATCCAATTTCGTTTTCAGGTACCTCTAGAAGAACCCTTCCACGGTGTGGGCAACTGGGAAGTGATAACTGCCCTCATACCTCTAATAGCACTCAAGACTGACTAATACATCTTCAACAGTTACGCACAGTGCACAACTTTTTGCCTATATTCCTACATATAAATTAGATTGTAATAAACTGAAATACAGTATCAATGTCACTTGTTATTCAATTGTTAATTCATTTTAACGTTTTTCTTATGATAAATATTGTGATACAAAATTGTCATTAATAATAAGTAATGTAACGTTGCTTTCAGTATTCAACAGAGAACTGTCTACCTGCGTCTATCTAAGTGAGCATTTACCAAAAAAACATTAGAAGAAGTCCTCCGTTTACAGATATGAATATAGACATTTCATAGTCATATAATTACTAGTAAAATTTTAAAAAAATATTTTGTTACAGCATAATAACCCTATGAACTTTGTTTTTTGAACAGTTGCCAGGGCTTGAAAAAATCAATCTATACAATCCATTGAGAAAGATTTTTATGAATGTTTTGTAAAACCTTCACACCAACGGGTAACTTATTAGTAGTAACCGTTAAATCATAAAGATGAATAATCACTGATTTTTGTCTATTTATATCAAATTGGATAATTTCAGCTCTGTGTTTGGATGATAGTGTTATATCCCGTGAAGAATTATGAATGGTAGCTTTGAGAACTGTCTATGGACCAATAATAATATGTATATTTCCTATTGTATAATTGTGAAGTAACTAGACTATTCATATTCGTGTCCCCCTTATTATAAGCTTTATTTTGACCCATAGACTATTACTGTATGATTTACCATTCTTGAGTTATGCCCAGTCCATTAATTACTGTTCCCGCTATTTACAGCCACATTTGGCTAAATCTTGTATAAATGTTATTTTCTATTTCATGGTATGATGTGATCTTTTTGGTTGGTATATAGACCCAGTATGTTTGAGAATAATGATTCATATTTCAGAGGCTGTTTTAGACTTAACTGGCTGGGTTAAGTAAAAAAGAGGACTGATAAGTACTGAAGACTGTTCATACAGCTTTTGTGTATCATTGGGCGATCAATAAATCCACTGCTCTCTGATAGGCGGTCTTATAACGTTCATATATATCAAGTGGGCAAGAATGCACTCAATCGATACAACATATAGAGCCTGACATAAACTGAACTATAAAACCGAGTAATACAGCAAAAACATACATTTTAGGAGGATATCTGTTTATCATACTCTAATGATCTTAACTGTCTGATAGATAATCATCAATTGAGACTTATTTTACTGAATATTCACTGTAATAGGAGTTGTGCTTGATAAAGTTTGTAATACAACTCACTTACAAGGAAATCTTTCAATAAATTTGGATATTTTAATTATCTACAATTGTTTGATCATTGAGTGGTGATCAATGTCATCTATGTCAGGTTCTTCTTAGTGCAGATCGAATCCTACAGATCTATAGGATTATTAGAATTTATCCCGCGGGGCGGGAACGTGGATGCGCACTGCTGAGAAGTCCCACAATAGGATGAAACGGCAGACCAGTGCTTCCAGGTTTTCCACGGTGGTCTAGCTTCAATTGACTCATGATCTTAACTATATAATTTTAGAATTTAATTATCTTTCAGTATGTCAATACAGTTATCTGACATTTTACCGATTAAAGCACCAAATTATACTTGAAAAATACAAATGACGTAATCTTCCCATCAGTTATTTCATTGAGTATACCAAGATTATATATCCTAAATGTTGCTACACTGATTACACATGAATCGCCAGACTTTTAAAATTTTTACTAATTATATAACAGGAGATTTGATGTTGTAAGAACAGACAAACTAGAGATTTAGCGTTACACAAAAATTCATGTCCATAAAATTTTAGCTAACTACTAAATCGTTTTACAATAGCTTTCTATTGTTATTGCCATTATGATATGGGCTACTTGTATCCACATAAGTAGTATATGGTGATGGTGGTAAGGCATATAATGTATTTTAGCAGGAGATCGATAAGGAAAGAACAGGAACATAGCACAATCGGTATGAAAATGCATGAATAATGAAATATTAGACAATGGATTGATATTTACAGAAGGAACATTGAAGATTGAGAAAATTGATTGATAATTTGCAAATTAACTATTTACTGTATGATTGTCAGATTTTGGTGCGATAATCTGTAATTTGTGCTTAATTACATTCGATTGTCTTCATCCGTGTTCTCATTCACTACACTACCACTTACACTACTATCATTACTACTATTATCATTGAAATATGTTTCCTGATCCTAAAGGAATTCCAGATCTCAGATAATCTCTGTTTATACACTGAAAGTTTGATAGCACGATTATTTTATATAGTTAAGATCATGAGTCAATTAAAGCTAGATCACCGTGGAAAACCCAGAAGCACTGGAAGGCCGTTTCGTCCTATTGTGGGACCACTAAGTCGGCATCCAGGTGTGTTAATGTCTAACCTCAACCAATCCACGAAATCGTGAGACGAATACCCGACTCAGTGGTCTATCGGCTAAGCGCTCCGGAGCGAGACTGTTAGGTCCTGGGTTCGAATCCCGTGAGACGGGATCGTGGATGCGCACTGCTGAGAAGTCCCATAATAGGACGAAACGGATGTCCAGTGCTTCCGGGTTTTCCACAGTGATCTAGTTTCAATTGACTCATGATCTTAACTATATAAAATTACTAAAATCTCCACTAAACCCACTTGTGATAGCACGATGATTGTCTAAGATCGAAAATAATGAGCTTACCATAATAAAAGTTATTTAAATTAACCATTTTGATTAAAAGAAAAGAAAAACCCATTAATTAACTTCTCTTTTATCCCCTTCATTCATTCTACTTTTATTGTCTGGTTTGATGAATAAATTAAGAAAAAAACACAAAAAGAAAGATCCTATTCTTTAATTATAATCAGTAATAAATCCATAAAATGTCCATCTCTAGGGGGGGGAGGGAAAGTAACCCTTTTTTGAACTAATTTCTATAGTTTCTAATATATTTTCAGACAAATAAATTTTATAAAACAGGCTCATTTATATTTACATTAAAATAAAGAGGGGGGAATTCATTCATAATAAATACAGATCATATAAATCAGATCTATATTATTGAATGAACAATAATAAATGGATTATCATCAATAGTCAATTAGTCAATCAGCTACAACGTAGGATCAGGCACCTATATGCATCGGTTCAAGTTCATTAACACAATAAGATCAACACCAAATTCATAGAAGTAGTTAATTTAATGGTGGTAATATATAAAAGATAAGTTGTATATAAGTATAAAATCTATACAAATAAAAAGTTAAAAGAAAACCATCTAAAAAAATACACAAAAAATAATAAATGAAAAAGATCAGAAGGGGTTTTGTGGAGAATTTAGTATTTTCATAGTTGAAATCATGAGCCAATTGAAGCTAAACCAACATGGAAAACCTGGAAGCACTGCTTGACGGCTGTTTCCTTCTATTATGGGACTCCTCAGTGGCAGTGCGCATCCACGATACCGCACTCGTCAGATTCCAACCCAGGACCTACCAATCTCGTGCCAGAGCACGTAACCGATAGACCACTGAGCCAGTCGGCATACGACGGTGTTAATGTCTAACTTCAATCAATCCACGATGTTTGAGCGACCGTTCACCACTTGTGTTCAGTGAGTTGATATCTCTACAACAGACTTGGTAGAATTCCACAGGGTTACTGCTTCCCACTAGAACTCAAGGAAATATCTCTTACAGTCAGTCACTAGTGAGCATATGATAATTATCAAAAGGGGTTCGGTGGAGAATTTAATATTTTCATAGTTGAAATCATGAGTCAATTGAAGCTAAACCAACATGGAAAACCTGGAAGCACTGCTTGACGGCTGTTTCCTTCTATTATGGGACTCCTCAGTGGTAGTGCGTATTCACGATCCCACACGCGCGAGATTCCAACCCAGGACCTACCAGTCTTGCGCCAGAGCATTTAACTGATAGACCATGGGAAAGGAAAAAAAGAATAATTTGACATGTTTTTTTTTAAAAAATATTTTTGATTTATTCGGAATTAATTAACTATTTTCGTTTAATCTCTTATTTTCACAGTTGAAATCATGAGTCAATTGAAGCTAGACCACCATCGAAAACCTGGAAGCACTGGACGGCCGTTTCGTACTATTATGCTTCCAGGTTTTCGATGGTGGTCTAGCTTCAATTGACTCATGATTTCAACTGTGAAAATACTAAATTCTCCACAAAACCCCCTCTGATCTATAATCTCTTATTGACCTTTTTTTTTTTGTTTACAATGTATCAGATTACTTATAAACAATCAAAATGAGTATAGTAGTTATAAATGACTGATTAAATAATAAAAAAATAAACATTTCACTATACTCACTTCCTTTAGATCATGTTTATATTTAATGAGAAATAAATAAACATTAGAAACTTGTCCTTAATTGTGTGTGTGTGTGTGTGTGTGCAGTTTGTTTACTTATTTATGTATATCAGTAGGCTCATTTAAAAAAGGATCAATCTTAAAGTCCAAATTAATGGAACTGTTTTTTGTTTTGTTTTTTTCAAATAATAAGTCATTATTTAGACTATTTACGTTTTAGTGTAAAAAAAAAAATAAGAATTACATAATCTGTAATGAAGATGATATAAGGTATCATTTGAATGATCAAAATTAAGATTTCATCTCTTTTATGATTTATTAGGTTATTTCTTATGAGTTAGAATTTCAAAACACTGTCGGAAGATAGAATGATGTAATCACAATTGATTGATCACTGGATAGTGATCAATCTCATGCATGTCGGGTCCTTCTTAGTGCTGATCGAATGCTATCGATCGAGTTGCAATGTGACCACCAGTCTAGGTGGCTCAACACTGCTTGCACTATGTATATTGAGGTAAGATGGTGTATTGATACTGTTATATCGTATGCGCCCGTAATTTGTATGAACGTGCGATTAGAGAGGAGTGAATTTATTGATCGGCCGCAAATGATGATTGAAATCGTACGAGCAGTCTTGAGTGCTATTCGGTCCTTCCTATCTGCCTAGCCCAGCCAGTTGAGTGCAGAACACAAATAACAGCCTCGACAATATGAATCATTATTTACAAGCATACTGGGTTTTTATACAAACCAAAGTAATCAATAAACTGATTATAACTCAAGAATCGTATGATCATAAATCAAAGATCAAAATAATAGAAAACACGAATATGAATAATTTAGTTACGTAACAACTGTACAATAAGAAATAGGCATAATACATTGATCGATAATAGACCTCAGATTTACGATCCATAATTCACCAGGGGATATAACAGATACGAAGTTTTTGTACACATCAATATGTTTCTATTAAGTTTTAGGATACTTGAAGAGTTCTAGCCCCCAAATGCCCTGGTAAGGTTTAGAGTGGAGAAAGTCCGTTCTCTCTCTCGAAATGCTCTCATATGGCCACATGTCAGGGAATTCCTACCCACTGTCTTCTCGTATCAGGGGTGTTATTTACGAAATTGAGAGGACAAAAAGCGAATGTCCGGTACTTTAACCGGGTTGATGGGTATGGAAAGTCCACCTTGGGGGGTTAGAGAACCCTGATTCCAAACCAATGGTGCACATGGGCTCCAGTATCCTGATGGAACGAATGGCGGACGAACCTGTCATTGGTCAACGGCTACCATGGGGCTGCATCTCCTCACGATGCTCCACTGCCCTGGGACTAGGCCTTCAGGTCAAAGGCTCTGGGAGTGGCCCCCTAAGAAAACCACCTGCTTCAGTTTGTGCACCAGGCAATATCACAGCCCTCACACAAATCAAATGAGATTTGTGTGGCGCATATATATCTGGTGCCTCATTGACCGATATTTATTTGTGCAAATAAATAAATAAATGTATTTAGCTATATACCGGTGCTTCATATTTATCATCCTACAGAAAAGTGAGTCCTGGATTCCATAGCTAGTCACTATCCATCTTTGCTTAGAATGCTTGTGACTTAAGGCAATATCGAGACAATTCACACAGGATGCACATATGCCAACAAGAGACTAATCAATTGCAGTCCTAAATGATAAATGGGAAGATACAAGTAAACAACATCGAGTGAATTTATAATGTTCATAAAAGTATGCTACGATAGAATATAATTTATGTGATACGAATATACCCCTTCAATCATAGACAATCATCATCAATGGAAAACCGATTCATAATCCCTTAATTTCATTTAAGAATTTCCGCCTCATCATTCTCTTAAGACCTTTTAAAAACCAAAATAATAAGAATAACAAATTGAATGCATAGTACGCGCTCAATATTGTGTACTAACAAAATTAAAAGTACACTTTGGTTAATGATTGACAAAATAGATGTTTCACTCGAGGTACTAATTTATTGGAAAAAAATATTTTCTAAGTGCATCTGCCTAATTTGGTAGAACATTAGATTAAAAGTTCAGAGAAAAAGTAGTTCCCTAAATATTTAACGTAAGTGTAGTACTTAATGTTCAACCGATTAAACTAGCGAGCGAAATGCAGCTAAATTGTGTAGATGTTGATCACACTGAACGTTAAGGTTTATTCAAGCAACAGTGATCGTATAGTTCAGAGCTGACTTATGAGGTCAAACGTTTGGATGAATAAGTTCTATAAATAATGATCATACTACATAATGAAATCACTGAAACCATAAATATAAATCGTATATTCCTGAGCTAGACTACACTTATGAATGAAAAATAAACTTCCACGTAAACCTAATAACTGACAATAGATGAACCTTCACAAACAAACAGTGAAAACCAGGGTACCCTGAACTCCTTAGTAGAAATGTGTATTCACAACTCGATCGAGGTTTAGACTGGGGGCCATTAGACTTGCGCATACTCTCTAACCTCTACTTGACGTGATTACTAGTAGCTAACTTCTAGAGGTAATTTGAGGAGTATTAGTGTAATGCTGTGGCTTGTTTTCAGCAAAATATGTGTTTAATATTTTTCATCATCTTCAACCAATATAAACTAAAGAAACTTTTAGAAACTATGAAAGCAACAGACACTTGTTCCTTCTCTGTTTGAAACTCCTCTCCACCATACATGCAAAAGTGTGTTCGAGAATGAAACAAAGACCTTCAGATCTCGTATGATAGATGGACTTCAGAATTTTCAGTGACAATTCCTGACTATTCCACTGTAAATGTGCTTAACATTGTGTACGTTTCGTTTATGATATTAAAACATTGTCGCACTTTATTTCAAACTACTTGAGGCTAGAACTTGAACGGTTAAACTTTGATTTAATGTTCTTTATGTTTCAAACTGTGAAACCTGAAATCCTCAGGTCGAATCCAATGCTAAATCTTAGATACGTAATGTTAAAAAGTATCAAAGAAGATAGAAGTTCAGTGTCGCCTGATATTCAATATGTCTTTAGATCATGTGAATCATTTTTGACAAAAGTGCTAAATAAGCACGTTGTCATAGCTAATGTTAATAATAACAACCTACTTATCTATTGTCATAAATTTCATTCCAACTTGTTCATATTTCTGCGTCACCACATTTTACTCATTTGTACTGATTTATAAAACACTGTAGGACTTAGTAGATTAGTGAATAACGCGAAGGTGTTTGAAGTGAAAGGTACTGGGTTCGAGCCCCAGAGTGAACATCAACTCTGAGATGCAGGTACATCCAGCTGACTATTCCCAAGTAGGACGAAACGCGCGTCAAACTGGATTCCACTGCTAGCCACTATCTATCTATCCATAGGATACTGTAGGTAAACATATTTTGTATGGTAGATAACCACATTCCAATATTAAAAGTAAAAATTTCTAAATTCCAGTCAATAAGTTTAGTAATTATAACTAATATAAACCATTTTTAAGTTAATTTAGTCATTATCGCCGTATATACATCATTGTAAACATCATCATATGGATAGTTTTTTCTCCTTTTTTCCCCAGTAGTTTATACATTCCCCTTGCCCCCTATCCCCCCCCAAATATATTTCAAATGATTATTATTATTGTTATGTCTATTGCGTAATATACATTAATGTTTGACATTTTATTAATAAAATGTAAACAGTCTAATATATCCAAATAGTTTATCTATATCCCTTTTTTCTCTCCTTTAAGCACAAAGAAGAAGAAAAACAAAATATTTCGATGAGTAAGTTACTAAAACTAAATGAGGCATTTCACTTTCATTCATTCATTCAAGTTATTCATGTCTAAATTTTGTTTACTAATTACTTTTCAGTAATTACCCCATGAAACATTATCATTCACGGCCGACACAAGCCGCTTTCAACTCCGCCTGTAGCTCCTCCGGGGGCTGCTGCCGGTCCCAAGCCCTGGTAAAACAGGAGGGTTGGGCATGGGGTTAGCTACTCTATCCCGTAGAAAACCAACTCTCTAAAAAAAAAACGCTACCCAGAAACTTATGAATCTCGTCTGGTTTCAATCGACCATAACTGCTAATGAATAAAAAAGTAAATTGATCAGATTAAAATTCAACACGTGTAGTAAACATTCTAGTAGGTTTCCTAATTCATAGAGGGTGCAGATTGATACAATCAACAAAATTTATAACGCCTAATCTTATATGTCGTATACACTAATGATGATTATTCATTGGATTATACTTCAGAAGAAAGTTATTTTTTCCATAACTGTCGTCCATTTGTTACTTAATCAGTGAATCAGTTTCCTTTAACGGACAAACAAGGGTCTAAATCTTATTTACTACTTTGTAATAAAAAGTTAAAGCTTTTTCTGTATAGGTTAATATAAAACGATAAACTGAATGGATCAAACTTCACAATTAAAGATATATGGGTGATTGTGAAAACTAGAGAAAACCAGTATTGCTTTGGCTTCAATTTTCAAAAGCTCACCATCCAAAACCAGTTCACTAAATAATCTTCAGAAAACTTGGAAGCACTGGACGGCCATTTCGTCTTATTATGGTGGTCTAGCTTCAATTAACTCACGCTTTCAACTATGAAAATACTAAATCTCCAGAAAACCCCTTCTGATAATCCTTAGAAACTCTTCTATTTCACCGTTAATCATCAATCATAATTGGCTTTAAAGAAAATTTCTTATTACTCTGATGATAAATTGTGGTCAGTGAGGATTAATAAAAATAGTATCGTTTGTAACTAGATACTGTGGAACTACATTCTGAATAAGTGAAGTTGAACAAATAAATTGCCTTTCGTTTGCTCAGTGATTGAAGAATTTCGTAGAGATGCAGTAACATTTACCGTCAAAAAGAATAGTATCGCCAACCTCATAGTTTCTAATCATCTGTCAACTAACATCAGTTTCTGAGTAACATTACTGTCAAATTAAGTAGTTATGGTAAGTTTTCTTATAAGCTTCTATCCATCATTATTTATTACAAGCTGTTTAGCTAGTAATTTCAAAGTGATTTTGTTAATAAGAGAAGTCTCCTACCAAATAGTTATACCAAATGGGTCACTTTATCTTGAACGTCCTACTTCTACTGACAGTAAAAGTTTGATGAACAGCATATTCGGGTCCTGCATTCAATTTGTAGTCTGGTCAAAAATATTTTTTTATGGTAGTCTTAAGCTCATATTTTTCTGGTTAGCGTTTTTTTAGCGAGTTTGTTTTCTACGGGATGGGTTCGATAAGCCCATGCTCAAACTTCCTCCTTTTTCCGGGTTTGGGACTGGCAGTAACCCCAGGAGAAGCTACAGGCGGAGTTGAAGAATGCTGGTTGGCGTCCTATGCTCCATTGGGAGTAAGAGGCGTAAGCAAGTAAAGTAAGTAACCTCAGATGAAAATATTATTAAATTTTATATACTGGCACTCCAACTAATCACCAGAAGAATAAGCATCAATTATTTCAATCCAATTTTCATTAAATTATCGTTCGATGAGTCTGCCCCCAAATGCCCTGGTACGGCCGAAAGTGGAGAGAGTCCGCTCTCCTTCTCGTAATGCTCTCACATGGCCACGCGAATATATAGCCTCTGACAGGGAAGTCCTACTCACTGCCTTCTCACACCAGGGGTGTTGTTCACGAAATTGAGAGAACGAAAAGCGAATATCTGGCGCTTTAACCGGGTTGGTGGACATGGAGGGTCCACCTAGGGGAGTTGGAAAACCCTGATTCCAAACCAATGGTGTACATGGGCTCCAGTATCCTGAAGGATCAAATGGCGTATGAACCAATCGTTGGTCACCCCCTACCATGGGGCTGCATCTCCTCACGATGCTCCACTGCCCTGGGACTAGTCCTTCAGGTCAAAGGCTCTGGGAGTGGCCCCCTAAGAAAACCACCTGCTTCAGTTTGAGCAACCGGGCAATATCACAGTCCTGTCACAAATCAAATGAAATTTGTGAGGCGCATATTTATCTGGTGCTTTTTTGTACAAACATTTATGTGTTTAAATAAATAAAAACGATGAGTCTGCTAACTAATTATAAGCCGTAACTTTCAAATTTCTTCATGGAGATATCAACCAAAAAGTTAACATTTTAAGGCAAACTTATCATTGTAAACATCAAGTATTCGAATGTATATAAACAATTGTTTAATAAATGTCACTAGACAATAGAGAAAATAATCCATAGTTCATATATTCATCTGTTCCTTTTGAAGTGATTAAGTTCGAAATCATGAAAAACAGTTAAACTGTAAGTCAATACTTCATTGCTTTGAGTTAAACAGTGATTTAGTTATATAGGGTGATTACTTTAGGTTTATTTTATTTATTTATTTACTTAAACACATGAATATTGGTACAAGGAGGCACCAAATAGATATGCACCGCATAAATTATTCGACTCGTGTGAGTGCTTTGATACTTTTTGGGTGTCCAAACCGAAGAAGATAGTTTTATTCGATTGTCACACCCAGAGCCACATGGTAGTGGAGCAACTTCAGGAAATGCAGTCCTATGGTAACCAGTGACCGCATTTGTTCACTCAGGATCCTGGAGCCTATGTTCACGACTGGATTGGAATCAGGGTTTCTTAATTTTCCTAGGTAGATCCGTAATATTCACCAACCTGTTTAAAACACCGAACATTCTCTTTTTGTCCTCTCAATTACATAAACAACACCCTAGCTATGACAAGGCAGTAACTAGGACTTCCATGGCAGTAGTTGTATTCATATGACCACTTGAGAACATTTTAAGAGAGGGAGAGAGAGAAAGAGATCTGACTCTCCCCATTATCGACCCTACCAGATTATTTAGGCGCCAACTAATTCAAGTTCCTAAAACAATTTAACAAAATATTATACATCATATTCACTTACTATAATATTGTTTAAATGATCTTTTGAAACGATTTATTGGTGTATAAATTCCTCGTATTGAACAAACATATTTAAGATTTTTTAAAAATTCATTACCACACATACGTATTGGATAATCAGTTACTATTGGATAATCCGTATTTAATTCTGTTAAAGTTTGTGTAACATCATTTAACTCCATTTGTATTGATTTTTTAAATATAAATAAATGTAAATAGAAAATTGTTACTATGATGGAAAATAAAAAAATTTTCATTTTTTTTTCGTTTTTTTTTTTGGGCGCTAGGGGGGGGGGTTAATAAGAAAAACTTGAAAAATAATTAAAGATGATTTAAAAAAAAATTTTTTTTTTAAAAAAATTTGGATATGGAATTAATTTCTTCTATGAAGCATATGGCGCTATTAAAGTGAAAGGAATAGAAAACAAGAAGAATGGATAGACTTTAAATCAAGATCCAATATGTGAAATAGGTATCATCAAATGTACTTTGTAGTTTGTTTCCAAGTGAATAGATCCATATCCATATCCATATCCGTATCCATATATATATATATGTTGATTTATATCTGATTGTCTAGATCACCGTCTTTAAAATATTAAAAGTGCGCAATTTATTTAAACCAATCAAATTTTAACTTTCAAATGATTAACCTTAAAAAAAGGGTAATGTATGTATTTGTATATATTTTGTTTGATGTAAATCGAAACTGATTAATTGTATGATCATACCAATAGAAAAGTTCATTTAATACTTTATTAGTACATAAAGTACTTTCTCTTTGAATTGATATATCATTCATCTTTGAACTTAATAGCTAACTAGATGATGAATTGAATATTTCAAGTGAAAGATACATAGTTCAATTCATGATATAACTGTCAACACTGGGATATAGGTTCATTCAGTTGATGAATCCCAAATAATAAGAAAGTAGCTTCTTAGTTTCCACTATCATGCAAAACCTGGAAGCATTAGACGGCCGTTTCGTCTTATTGTAGGACTCCTCAGCAGTGCGCATTCACGATCCTGCCTCGCGAGATTCGAACCTAGGACCTATCGTTATCGCGCTCAAGCGCTTAACCTTGAGACCACTGAGCCGGCATGTCTAACTTCAACCGATCCATGAAATTAAGGGACACAATCTCACAACAGACCTGGTTGAACTCCACTGGTCACTGCTTCTCACTAGAATTCCAGGAAACATCTCTTGAAGCCATTCACTAGTTAGCATATATAGAATAAAATTCCTAATGTTGATACAACTCATAGAATTTTAACTTGAATTTACTTATATGTTAAGTGAAAATTTTAGGATCCATGATCCAAATAAATATAGGTCAGATAGAGTGAAACAGATAATAGTACAACTACAATTCGAATGAGTGTTTAGTGGAAGACTACATTGTGTAAACAATTATTAGTAAGACATAATAAGGTAGGATGAATTCGAAATAAATGAATCATGTAATAATGTTACACCGATAGTAAAGACAATAATCATACAAAGATTTGTGAATAAAGATAACAGAGATAAGTACATTTGACTACAAAAGGTCGTAAATGCAATAGTCAAATTAGGTCATTCAATGACTGAGATTGCTATTAACTAATTGACCTTTAGGTTGGCCAGGAGAGAAGTGGTTGAAAATACTTATTTTGTACGCATAGCATTGGTTTCTTAATACTGATGGCTACTGTTTCAACCGTTTGAAAGACTTTAAGTCTGACAAGCTTTAGTAAAATGTACTGATATGATAATTAATATTAAAAGATTGGTTTATACTGGCATATTAAGCAGTCTGCACTACATGGGTCAATATCAGATGTTCGTTTTCTTCAGGAGACCTTTGTTTAGACACTCTGGGAAGTGTTTGCGAGCACGAAAATGTTAATTTCTAGAACTTCGACCAATATGAATTGTTCCACAGGAGCAGTTGAACGGATTGATACGAAGTGAATTAGTCATTCTAGGTAATTCATCTTTTAGCTTCAGTGTCATCATTGGGTGCGTAGTAAACACTAATCGTAGTTCTCCGGCGTTGAAAGAGTTTTGTATTGTTCTGCGTAATATATGAGTTAATATTTCAATAGCCACATCCCCTCTGAATTGTAGGCGTATCAAAAAAGAGATTTCTTATTCACGATAGAGTTACAAAGCTAAGGAAATGTGTATACTGCCCAGTCCAGGTGTTTTTTCTGTTTGAATTTTTTTTAATGATCCATCCGCTCTCGTAGTTGAGAGAACGCATCAAAAGGCCACTCTACCATCACTTTCTTCCTCAGATGTAAACCCAATGTCTGAATGTACTTCATTATATTTACAGAAGACAAACGTATCATCCATATATCTACAGTAAAGTGTAAATTTTTTGAATAATCTTTTTAAGTCGATCATTTTCCAGTTTGAAAAGTAAATTGTTATCTGGTATAGGGCCCTATGTTGAACCTATTACAACACCATCCGTTTGTCTATATATTTCTCTGTTGAACTTGAAATTCATATTCATGGTACATTTCAGTAATAACTCTTTTACAATAATAATAAGAACTGTAGTTTCAATTTCATTTTCAATCATTTGTTCACCTACAGATTCTACGGTCTCTATGAGTAGAAAATTTGTGAATAATGCTGTTACATCCAAAGACATCATCTTTAGTTCAAAAGTATTTGTATTTTTTGTTCTTGTCAACAAATCGGAATACATGCTTAACTCTATATTTTATAAATTTCTTGTGGTTTCAATATAGTTACCAACCATTTAGCTATAGTATGATAAAGAGAGTTATAAATATCTAAAATTAATCTTAATGAGATCCCCAGTTTGTATACAATCTTGACAGATAGATTCCCATTGATACAATCATTTCATATAAACCCGACGAAATAATCTGCTAGCCCTTTGAGCTTCTTCAAAGATTTGGTAAGTTCATTCTCTATCTTATTATTGAGATCTTTCTGGTCACTTATTTTTTGAAATTTTAATTTTTCATCTAAGATCATGCCCATTTCGTCATTATAATCACTTTTATTGAGAAGAACAACTCCTGAACCCTTGTCAGATTTCCTTTATGAGTAGGTAATTAACTTACTTGTGCTTCTTTGTAAGAATGCTTTTGTAATTAGATCTATTGTTCTTATACTAGTAACAATAGTCTACAAGAGTTGGTCTAAGATGTTCTAGTTGTTGATCAGAATTTACTCATTTTTAAAGAAATAAGTAATAGTTGTTGGAGACGTTAGATCCCCAGAACTCACTTGGAAAAGGTCCTAATTTTGTAATTTCATTTTGAAAATTTGAATTTTATGTTTTCCCGCCAAGAAACGTTTAGTTCACTTACAGCTTACATCCCCCACTCGGACTTCTTTGACTGTCATTGGTTGACGGATTTTTTTAGTACGCTATTTTGTGGCTCCCCCAATGGCGTTTCTATCATTGTATAAATAAGCTTAATTTGTGTGCTCAGTGACCTCGTATTTTCTGGGTGCTTGTAGAATACATTCTCTGCGCCTCATCAAGACATCTTGATCTAGTTAGCAGGGCCGAGGATAACGTTTTAGAATAGCCCATCGTGTCACTGTGTCATTGACCTTCATTCCGTTTACCGAGTAAGGTGAACTCGCAACAGCATCAAGTATGTCATTAGTATTCTGTGAATTATTCATTCTGTACAGATGCGTGTTTGATTTTTAATTTCTCCCAATATTTCACTTAGAACTTTAATTGGATGGCTGCAATCATTATATCGGCCGGTATATCATATAAATATGATTAGTCAATGTTCATGCAACTGAAGAAAATCTATGACAACATATTTCAGTAGTTTTCATTATGAGAAGCCGATACACAATCATAAATGGGCTTGATTATAATATTATTTTCTAATGTAGTGAAGAAGAACACAGATGGGGACAACCGACTACATTTAGTATAGAATTACAGAGTTACTTCATAAAATAGAAAAACCATACTCTAATACTTCATTTGCAAAATGTTCATTAATTATTTCAGACTTTATTGTTCCTGCATTTCCATACCATTTGCTGTCTGTTCTCATTCTTCTCTCATCAACCTTCTCAACCTTCTGCTACCAGACATTCTATTCCTGACTAGCGTTATATATTACGCTATATATTACGCATTCGTCTACTAAGCGATGCCTCCTAAAGTTGTGTCTGATAGAGCTGCAAAGAAAGCCTCGAAGGTTAAGCTGCCGAAGATTGATCAGAATAAGAAGAGAAGGAGGAAGGAGAGTTATGCTATCTACATCTATAAAGTTCTTCGTCAAGTTCATCCTGACACTGGTATCTCGTCGAAGGCAAAGTCAATCATAAACTCGTTTGTGAACGATATCTTTAAGCGCATTGCCGCAGAAGCCAGCCGACTATCGCACCACAACAAGTAGCACACACCACAATAATAGTTTTAATAACGAATGATATCAGAACCGAAATTATGTTATTTAATCATTTCAGTATGTGTTTTATCAAGTTTATGTATAATTCATTTATTAGTAATTAATGATTCTTAACCAGATTTTTAAGTTGAAAATTTTGAAGTGAATTTTGAAATGATGATCGAAGTGCAAATTACATTTGTAATTTTAACTAATTAAAAAAATTCCGCCTGTAGCTCCTCCGGGGGCTACTGCCGGTCCCGAACCCGGGTAAAGGAGGAGGGTTGGGCATGGGGTTAGCGACCTCATCCCGTAGAAAACTAACTCTCTAAAAGAACGCTAATCAGAAATGTGCAAGTAGATATGTCATAAAACCATTGAGAAAATGTTCAGCCTCAACATAATGACACTTGGTTCTCTTGGTTCGAATCTATGCATCATAGATAACCTTTTCATGATTATATATGTAAGTTGTTGATGAATAGAAGAGACCAATAAATTTATATTCAAATGGTACGTGACAGTAATCTCTATCCATAAGATTTCTACGATATCTTTTACATTTCCTTACATTCTATCAAATTCATTGACGAACAAAAGAGTAGATTCGTAGAACAAGGTCTGTACTATTTACAAGAAACTTATTTATTTATTTATTTAAACACATAAATGGTGGTACAAAAGGGCACCAGATAAATATGCGCCACACAAATCTCATCGGATTTGTGTAAGGGTTGTGATACTGCCCAGGTGCCCAAACCGAAGCAGGTGTTTTTATTAGGAAGCCACACCCGGAGCCTTTGACCTAAAGGTCTGATACAAAAGGCAGTGGAGCGTCGTGAGCAGATGCAGTCCCATGATAGCCGGTGACCAACGATTGATTCACACGCCATTTCTTCCTTCACTACACTGGAACAAATATGTACCATTGGTTTGAAACCAGGGTTTTCCAACTCCTCTAGGTGGATTTTCTGTGTCCATCAACCCGGTTAAAGCGCCTGACATTCGCTTTTCGTCCTCTCAATTTTCGTAAATAATGCCCAGTAGGAGTAGGACTTCCCTGGAAGTGGCTGTATGCACGTTGCTATGTCAGAGCATTTTGAGAGGGAGAGCAGACTCTCACCACCCTCGGTCCTACTGGGGCATTTGGAGGGGGGGGGCTAATACAGTTTGTAGTATCGGTTGTTATGTTGAGCCCATATAACCAATTTTCATATGAGTGTAGAAGTGTGTGCACTTCTTACCCTATTTCTTACATGTCTGTCATTTATCATTGTTTGACTATAATATTGATTAACGCTTGCTTAAAGCGAGTCGGCTTACCCACCATCTCCAGTGCGTATCATTTTTGTTTCGCTCGCTGATATTTACTCATATGCTTGTAACTTTCTGGCCCACACTATTTGTCGATAAAACTGGAGCTGCCGATTCTCTCTGCCTCCTGATTTTATGCACCGTTTAAGATTTGCAATATAACGGATGTGGAAGTGAACGACTAGCGAAGCACAAGTTCACTACAAGTTCATATAGACTAATTAAGATACAGAGTAATTATTTTTTTATTAAGTAAAATACTTACTGTGTACCTTTTCATATGACTTTCTTCAAGCCATGGATAAGTTACTAAGTAACGTTTATTTCAATTCGCATATCGATGATGAATAATTAAATGGAGTTAGCATTGCTTACTACTTATTTCATATCAGTAACATGAATATTGTTTTCAAAATGTTGAGGTATAAATACAAAATTTCACAAGGACGTAATAAAATTTAATGAATTCCATGACATTGTATATTTTCATTACATCGTACGGAGTTTTAAACAACTTTTTGCAATACCTTTAAGATATTCACATTAAAATGAAAATATCCAACATTCACTGGCCGGATACTATCAGCAACAGCCTTTTGTGGGAGAGGACAAACCAGCTTCCAGTTGAAGAGAAAATTAGGAAAAGACGTTGGAAGTGGATCGGACATACATTAAGGAAATCACCAATGTGCATTACAAGGCAATCCCTAACTTGGAATCCCGAAGAGAAGCGGAAAAGAGGAAGGCCAAAGAACACATTACACCGGGAAATAGAAGCAAATATGAAAAGGATGAATGTTAACTGGAAAGAACTGGAAAGGATTGCCCATTACAGAGTTGGATGGAGAATGATGGTGAGCGGCCTATGCTCCCCAACGAGAGGTAACAGGCGTAAGCAAGTAAGTAACAGAACATATTTTGGGATACAAATCACAACTACTGTGAAAGTTATTCAAGGAGCACATTTTGCCGGAGAATATTTACGATTCCACCAAAACTGGAAGTTATATGAAATAATTTAAACACCGTTACTCAATTCACTTATAATCCTATTTCGACGTTTTATTTAAGTAGTTGTTCTTCTTTCTATAGTTTAGTATTCCTTATTTCTATGACAATTTAGAAACTTGTTTAAATGCCTTATTGTTATATCGTATAGACTCGTAATATATATGAACGTGCAATTGGAGAGGTAGTGGATTTTACTGATCGGCGAAATGATGATTGAAATCGTACGAGCAGTCTTGGGTGCTATTCGGTCCTTCCTATCTGCCTAGCCCAGCCCGTTAAGTCCAGAACACAAATAACAGCCTCGGCAATATGAATCATTATTTACAAACATACTGGGTTTTTATACAAACCAAAGTAATCAATAAACTGATTATAACTCAAGAATCGCATGATAATAAATCAAAGATCAAAATAAAGCTAATGATAAAAGAAACACGAATATGAATAGTTTAGTTACGTAAGAATTGTACAATAGGAAATAGGCATAATACACTGGTCGATAAATAGTCCTTAGAGTTACTATTCATAATTCACCAGGGGATATAACACTTATCATATGTGAAAAATAATCCCTAATTTGTGTTCAATAATCACCGACTTTATACAAGCCGAAGCATTGAATTCAAACATAGACGGGAAAAAAGGATATCTCATGAAGATACCAAAGAAAGATCTCAGCAAATCTCGGAACCACAGAAGCATCACACCACTATCGGTACCAGGAAAATTTTGCAATAAAGTGTTGCTTAACGGGATGAAAGATTCAGTAAACGCCCAAATTTGAAATCCACAGGCCAGATTCCGTAAGGATCGATCGCGCACAGACCAAATCACGACATTGTGGATCATCGTTAAACAACCGATTGAATGGAACTCGTCACCATACATCAACTTCCTCAATTTTAAGAAATCATTTGACAATGTGAATAGAAGAACCTAATGGGACCCTATTCTACATCATGGTTTATCTGAAATGATTGTCAACACTATAGTGAATGGTACTATATCAAGCCCACATAGGTTATTCTAGGTTCTGGAAAAACCAATTTATTCATTATTCTCAAGCCACATTTTGAATTTGTTACTTATTCGCTTATCAACCCTGATTGTTTTATATGATCGTAAATGTGTTAATTGCTTGCTCTATTCATTCCGTGTCTGCAACTTATTTTTGTCTGAATATAAATGTTGAGTCATGTTCGATCAAATCTAATACGCTCACTTGCCTTTTCCACTGCGCATCACTTTGCTTCTCTGATTGTGCGTTCTGATCAATGATCGTACGAAATATACGTATTGAAAAATCATCCTCATATTTGACTTATTTGTTTCCTTAATTTACTAACTCTATTTGAGTCAGTAATTTTATACGAGGGTTGGTGGCACGGATATTTTGATAACAATCAGAATACGACTTAATTAGAGTCAGATATAAGGCCACTAAGACATCACACGGAATTCATACGACGGATTACACTGCAAAGTAATGCACATAGAGCATCTCACAGATGGATTCTAACTGAAGACCAGTATAAGATTAGGCTGCTTACGCTCATCATTTCTCTATCTTCTTCCGGTGGTCAACTGGATTATGAAGATCATTACATCTCAGGGGAAGCACGGAATACAATAGACAGCTTGGATGTGACTAGACAATTTGGACTTCACAGACAACCAAGCTCTTCTACCCATACACACCAACAAATGTAGGTCAAGACATCCAGTAAGGCAGCAGCTTCTGTCTTAATCATTAGGCCTCAACACAAACAAGGGAAAAAGCAACAACCTTAAATATAACACGCAGAACACTAACCCAATCAAAATTGATGGAGAGTCTCCGGAAGAGATGGGGACTTCCATATATCTGGCCGGTATCATCGATAAAGAAGCAGAACTTGATGTACATGTGAAGACAGATTGACAAAACAAGGTCAGTATTTTTACAACTGAAGAATATCTGGAACTAAAAACAACTGTCAGCCAGCCAACACAAAAGTCAGTGTCTTCAATGCGGATGTAAAGAGAGATCTATTTTACGGGAATGAAACCTGAGAAACTGCTACAAACATCACTAAAAAATGTACAGGTATTTATGAACAATTGTCTACACAAGATACTCAATGTCCATGTACAGGATACCATAAGCAACAGCCTACAGTTAATATAGCAGCTATCGCTAATAGGAAATACTGAAACTATTATTTAATTCACCTATTCAAAATTGTTCTTTAACAAATTAACCTTTTTATCGACTATTTTTAAAACCTAGAAACTTGAACACGATGCTGAATCGACCAGATTGCCTGCTCAACTGACTATCAGTTTTCGTGTTTTTTTGAGAAGCTTCTAAATTCTTCAAGTCACGCATAGTCCTACACACACACACCTAGTTTTCTGTATATAAACTAATCCTGGAAATAAGCATTGTCGTGTATTCTCTGATTCCAGTTACATTTCAGGTCCCAGAGTCGAAAACTGGAGGGATTTGAAAATTAAATAGATAGTATGTCAGGACATAGTTGAATGGTGAATGCTGGTGAGTTGCCTATGCTCCTCGACGAGGGGTAACAGGCGTAGGTAGGCAAGGTATATCAAACGTACTAGACATTTCAGTGGTTGGTTTTGATTAAACAATATGGTGCTGATCAATTAGTATAATCGTATTAAAGCTAACAAGGTGCTTAACAAGTATTACTTTGTTTAATTGAGAGTCAGTTTTCGAAAATTTCACATTGATCCATAATTGGTTTAAAGTGATGAGACTAAAAACCAAAAGAATCTTGAAATTTGAACACTGACCATCATTTTTGGAAAGATAGAATGTGGAATAAGCGACATTTAGTTTGTTATTACTGAGAATGCTTGATAGTAATTCAGACTGACTTGAACGTTCGTGTACATAATTCTTCTTATTACCTGTGATACACCCTTATTCCCTCATTACTTTTATTCAAATAACCTTGAATATTACAACTGCTTGTGAAGGATTCAACATGAAAAGTTCATACTTAACGTATCATCAGTATGCTCAATGTAGGTCATTCCATTTTATGCTGGAACAATTCACTCATTGTAAATATGCCAACTTGTGCTGTTGGAGAATAATTATAGTTCAGGATGCAAATTTGTTCTCTGGATTGGATATTTTAATTGAAAAGCTTTAATTATCTTCCTATAGAACATCAACGCCAAACTTCAGCAAAAACTGAGTTGTAAGGATTTATCTACTAGCTACTTATTCATTTGACCTAGAATTTGGTTGGTTGTTTTCCGCAGGTATGTGGTTGTTATCTGGATATTTATTTTGCTATTTTTGCCTCTCACCTGATCCCTGACCTAGCATTTGTTTGACCTTTTCCTTATTATCAGAAGGGGTTTTGTGGAGATTTTAGTAATTTTATAGAGTTGAGATCGTGAGTCGATTGAAGCTAGACCACCATGGAAAACTTGGAAGCACTGGACGGCCGTTTCGTCCCATTATGGGACTCCTCAGCAGTGCGCATCCACGATCCCAAACTTTTCCTTATTAACTAATAGACCGACTCAATGTTGAAATATCTATTGCTTGATAAGTGACCAAGGTGGTAGACGTTTTATGATTCTCTGGCTTTCTTTGTTTCCTCTGTCTAATATTTCTATGTATTACCAATCAAAACCATGTCCATATCCATTGATATAGAGAAGCTATGTCATGACGTTTAATTAAACTTAGATGGAGTGGACTGCTGCTTTGTCCTATGTAGGGTTTCTCACGGTTATTACATTTAATTTTGCAAGCATTTAGTTTCACTCTACTTTTCATGGTATCCTTTAGCTTGGATAATATTGATTGTCAAGATTTTGTTGAACTGTGAGCCACATCTATTCCTAGAGGCTTTCATTATCTGTTTTCGATCTAAACGAATTTTTTCCTATTAGGCGGAATAATCTGTTTGGTGATTCTTGTTGTTAGTTTTTTTCTTTAGTGGTCGATTAAATAAACAACTTTTGATTATGTTTTGAGATTATACATCCCCTTTGGTTTTTTTGGGGGCAAAGGTAACGCTGAAATGCGACTACACTTTACTGAATAGAGTTTCTTTTCCAGCCCAACTCGTTGGTCATTGAGTTAGTAGTTGGATATATCCTTTATATAATAACACAGTCTAAAATTAATTAAGACTAAATTCATGATTGTAGTATATTTCATTCACTCTCGTTATTGTTTTCTCATACTTACTGATGAACTTTATGAGCGACCAATATATAGTAGACAATTTTCAACTGTAGGTAACTATTCTTCAGTTTTCTCCAGCGAACTTGGTTTCAGTACAACATTGAATAGTGTTTCAGCTTATCACGTAGAAACGATTAAAATTTAAATAAATCTCACTTCAACTGTCTTTTTAATCAAGAGATAATTCTATTTGTCTGATGTTTTCAGTTACTCAAAGTAGCCATTAAGTTATTAATGTTGTCAAAACCCGAAAATTCTATTTAAACGCATTGTGAAGACTATGTTATTACCGATTTGATATAATTCCAGTTTCTAAATTTCATCGTGTCAACCAATCTGTGATATGAATCAGCTTACCAGTAAAAAATAAAACCAAGAAAGTACTGGAAGTTTCGCTATAAAAAGTCAAACAGTCATGTGGACAAATTGTAAATCGCATGTGGAGAAATTCAAATACTTCACTTCTACCCGAAGTTTGTGCTGATGATGTCGTTCAGAAGGATGGACGATGAAAGCTCCATGACTAAATCATCCAGCTCAGAGAACAAACCTACATCAAAGTCATGTTTATAACTTAAGCGTTTATAGAGGGTTTCATGACTTATCCAAATAGGAAATGAAATCAGAACAAAACAATTCATCAATATAATGATTACTATTATATCTAACTACTTTAAAACATAAAAGTGACTACACAAAGATGAGTTCAGAAATCCAAAGAACAATACTATTCCGTATTTCCATAAACTTTATTCCATTGTCCAATTTGTTTTTCTGTATAACTATAAGCTATAGGTAAAAATGCTTGTGAAATTTTTGCCAGAAGTTGTGTAATACAATATGAAAATGGATTCAAAGTTAATTGTCCAGATATTAATGAATGAATTGCTAATAAACCATATGATAACCATCCAAATATGTTGAATAAGAGAATGGAATTATTCAACTTGATTATTCCATGAAGAAGAAGAAGAAGAAGAAGAAAACAAAGATCAAATGAAATGCTTCATTAAAATCTCATTATAAATCGATATCATTTAAGTAAACATTAAAAATCTTGGAAACTTTATTCATATTATGGTCCTAGGTTGTTTAATTAAGACTTTGTACGTCATCGAATCCAGGATCTTTGTTTTTTTTTGATGAGGATGGTGAGTAACAGACCATTAAGTCAATGTACAATAGTTTGTACCCTTAATAATAGTCAATTTTACAACCTTGCCCAACCATCATCTTAAACTGACTAACACCACATATAAATTGATGTTGAGAAAACTGAAAATCACACCTGATGATAATAAGTCTAACATGATCATGATGAGGACTTAAGTCATTAATAAGTAAAGTACCAATTAAGCAACATTTTTCAAGAAATGATACCAACTATCCGTCAGAGATCAAGACAAATTGCATAGGTGAAATTTATTCACTGACAACTATGAGTTTCATTTAAAAAGTGTCGCCTAAAACAGTTAAAAAAATGTTAGAGTAAAGCGGGATAATCACTTTCGGTAAGTCTTTATGAATGTTATTCTAAAGATTGAAAAGATAAAGACTTCTACGAAATTCAGTACTAACAATTGCTTATACTGATATTTTTCTGTCATTACCTACAACAGGCGTTACAGTATCCTGTTAACATATAAATAAATATACTATCCGAAATACGTTACTTAATACATTACAAAGCAATCCAAGTAGGGGGGGACTCTTTGTATTAATCAGGTCAGGTCAGCTACAACGTAGGACCAGGCACATATATGCATCGGTCCAAGTTGCCATACCTCGTTAGCACAACAAGAGGAACACCGGATTCATAGTAGTTAATCTAGTGTTGGTAGTAGTATATAAATTATAGGTTGTATATAAGGATATAGTACAGGAAGGAAGAGAGATATGAAGCAATTTTAGTCTCAAGGTTTAAGGGAAGATAAAGAGTGTATACACCTACACCTGTATTAATCTCAAATCCTGAATGTTAAATAGTTCTTTTACATCATCTTGCTTTGTTTCAAAGGTGCAATGTAACAACTGAACCCTTTTTACTAACGTTTTTGCTTAATTATCTATAACCTTTGCAAAAATATTCTCTTTCTTTCTCATCACTTTGTATTTAATTTCAATAATACTGTTTATTTCCGTTAAGTTTTTAGCTTCATTTATTAGTTATTATTATCATTATTATTACCGGCTAAGCGTTTACGTTTTCTCAGTAACCTCAGACCACCTTATTTTATAAGCAAAGATGAATAGTGGCTAGCAGTGGAATCCAATTTGACGCGCGTTTCGTCCTGTTTGGGACTCGTCAGCTGGATGTACCTGTATCTTAGAGTTGATGTTCACTCCGGGACTCTAACTCAGTACCCTTCGCTTCAAACGCTATCACGTTATCCACTCAGCTGACGAGTCCCAAATAGGATGAAATGCGCGTTCTGGATTCAACTGCTAGCCACTATCCATCTCTGCTTACCATGCTTGTGAATTTAGGCCATATCGAGGCAATACGCACAGTATGCTCATATGCCAATTGGAGACTGATCAGTTACAGTCCTAAAACATCAATGGGAACATTCAAACAAACAATACTAAGTGAATTCACCTTATGTTATAGTTCTTATCATTACTTTGATAATTGGTTTACCATTACATTGTTAGTCGCATCAAATTTACCATTTTATTTTTCATGGTTTAATACCAACTAGAATTAAGAAGCAATATATAGCTGTTTTTTTGTAGCGTTGGAATCTTCAGTAGTTTAATCATAACCATTCTAAGAATAAGAAGTATGATTTTCATGCCCCAAAAGAAGCATATTGTATCTAGAGAGCTATATCTAGTCAAAAACAAAATAATTTCATTCGGTAAGACCATGAAATCTTCATTATTAACCTATGTGTCCCAGTCAACAGAAAATGTTCTGAAAATATAAAATAGATGGTCGAATTTCAGTCAAAATATCAGCAACAGAGTAATCTAGATTATTTCAAATTGAATGTAATGGAATCACTGGACGGCCGTTTCATCCTAGTATGAGACTCGTCAGCAGTGCTTATCTACGATCCCGCTCGTGGAATTCAAACCCACGACCCATCGGTCTCGAGCGCGAACGCTTAACCACTTGATCAATGAGCTGACATCCAATGGTGTTAATGTCTAATTCAAACCAATCCACGAAATTGCATCACCTTCCACCATGGTGGTCCAGCTTCAATTGATTCATGAATTTTAGTATTAAATTACGAAAATAACCACAAAACCCCTCTCTAAATATAAATAAGCTTTTCAATTGTGAAAATCATGAAGTAAAATAAGTGGTAGATAAAGCTTCTTTAATATTGATGAACTGCGCAAATTCACTATATTACAGAGTAAATATATTCATAGGCCTTTATTTTAGGGATTTTCTGGGATAGTTTAAAATTTATTTATTTGAACACATAAATATTGATACAAAGCAGCACCAGACATATATGCACCACACAAAACTCATTCGATTAGTGTGAGGGCTGTGATACTGTCCGGGTGTCCAAACTGAAGCAGATGGTTTTCTTAGGGGACCATACCCGGAGCCTTTGACCTGAAAGTTTAGTCCACAAGGCAGTGGAGCATCTTAAGGTGATGCAGTCTCATGGTAGCCGGTGACTAACGATTGATTCATGCGCCATTTGTTACCTCAGAATACTGGAGCCCATGTGCACCATTGGTTTGAAATCAGGGTTTTCCAACTCCCCTAGGTGGATTTTCCGTATCCACTGACCCGGTTCGTAAACAACAGTAATGCCACGAGAAGGTAGTAAGTAGGACTTCCCCGGCAGAGGCTGTATATGCATGGCCACATGAGAGCATTTGGAGAGGGAGAGCGGACTCTCCCTACTCTCGGCCGTACCAGGGCATTTTGGAGCGATACTTTAAAAACTAATAAAGTATTCGACAGATTCATATAAACCCTTTATCAAGTCGTTAAGAGGATCGACGTAGAATACTGACAATATTCATGCGGAAAGTAAAACAAATGTTAATGCAATTCTTCTGTTATAGTTTGGTCTTAACCAATAAACGAAACCAGAACATTAGAACTCATCCAGTGAGTTCAACAAATCATTGTTCTTTGTAGCCTCCTTGAAATATAACTTGAAAAGCGTACAATAATGAAACAAAAGAAACCTACCTTTATAAGAATTTCAATCTTCTTAGTGTTCTTATTATTTTTATTTGCATTCGATACTGCATATTGTATCAGTTTATGTTGTGACCCAATACCGATACCAAATGGAAGTAAATAACCAAAAATAAACAATGAAAACATATACAATTTCATATTTTCATCCATATTAGTCCAGTCCAATAGACATGATGTTTTATGAGGTTCTAATGTATATCTAAACATTTTAAAAAGAAAGTTAAGATAGTGATTTTATATCATTACCAAGTGACCTAATAAACATCAGAAATTTGATTTTTTTTTATTTACTAAGATATCAGAAGGGTTTTTTTTGGAGATTTCAGTATTTTCATACTTGAAATCATCAGTCAATTGAAGCTAGACCATCATGGAAAACCTGGAAGCACTGGAAGGACTGGGTTTGAATCTCGCGAGTGCGGGATCGTGAATACGCACTGCCACTGAGGAGTCCCATAATAGGACAAAACGGCTGTCCAGTGCTTCCAGGTTTTTCATGGTGGTCTAACTTCAATTGACTCATGATTTCAACTATGAAAATTACTGAGATATTACAAACATACGATTACTGATCTTATGACTTTATTTCGTTTATTTATATTTTACTGTAAATCTGAATAATCGATGTTCGACTGCTTAACTATGGTAATTTGTTAACCTGCCAAACAGGTACCTGGATGATAATCTCTTTAAACGTATGCTGAATAAAATTTCCTAATGTATAAAGATATTTGTTTGGTTTCATTCATTTGATCTTAAGTCAGTTAATTAAATATGAAACTCTTATTAATATACTGACTTTATTCTAAATTATAAGTATTTAATAGCATTTTAGGATGAATCCTAGAATAAAGCAAAGAATTAACTAAACTGTAAATTACTAGTACTAAGAATTTGCTAGCGGGAAAATTAAAGAAACTGTGTCTAGATTCAAAATTCGAATAGTCAGAACAGTAGAGAAAAAAGATTTTCCACATTGAAAAACTGTGATAAATAAGGAGATGAAATGAAAATCTGGGCCTAATCCTTAAGTTTTATCTGATTATTTATTTAAACACAAATATTGGTACAAGGAAGCACCAGATACATATGCGCCGCACAAAACTCATTCGATTTCTGTGAGAGCTGTGATACTGCCCAGGTTGCCAAACTGAAGGAGGTGGTTTTCTTAGGAGGCCACACCTGGAGCCTTTGACATAAAGATCCGATCCACAAGGCAGTGGAGCATCGTGACGAGATGCAGTCCTATGGTAGCCGGCGACCAACAGTTGGTTCATACGCCATTTGTACCTTCAGGATACTGGAGCCCATGTGCACCATTGGTTTGGAATTAGGGTTTTCCAACTCCCCTAGATGGACTCGCAGTGTCCACCAACCCGGTTAAAGCTCCCTCTGGACATTCGCTTTTTGTTCTCTCCATTTCGTAAACAACAGTAATGTCACGAGAAGGCAGTGAGTAGGACTTCCCTGGTAGTGGTTGTATGCACGTGTCCATATGAGAGCATTTCGAGAGGGAGAGTGAACTCTCCTCTCTCTCGGTTCTACTGTGGTGTTGTCTACTTATATCTATATAAGTAGTATATGGTGTGGGTCAGACATAGAATGTGTTTTCGCAGAAGACCGATGAAGAAAGAACTGAAATGAAGCGCAATCGGTAGGAAAATGCATGAGCAATGGAATTAGAGAAGAAACAGTGAAGATTGAAACAAATGGTTGTTAATTTGCAAATTGACTGTTCATTGTTTGGTTATCAGAATTTACCGAGATAGTCTGTAATCTTTCCCTAAATACATTCGATTGTCCCCAACCAGTGTTCTGTTCACTACATTTGGTGTCGCTGTCAACCGGGAGGAGGAAGGGTGCTGTTTTGCGGACGCCGCTACGGGTCTGGAGTTGAGGCCACCGGAGAGGTGGCGTCGAGTGGAGTGTTCTGGCGGGGCGGCGTTGGCTGTAGCGGGTGCTGTCGACGGAGAGGAGCAGTGGGACGTGCGGCTGCTGGGCGGACATCGGATGTAGATGGCTCAGCAGGCCGGTGGAGTTCGGGCGTTGAACGTCCCAGGTGCCGGGTGGATGCGGATGTTGGTGCCCCGGCAGGTCGACGGAGCTACGGAGGTCAGCGCGCCGCAGACTCGACATTCTGACGGAGTGTTTGGCACAGGCTGCAGTGAAAGAAGATAGTGGCGTGGCGAGCAGAACCACCGCATGGTCGAATGCTTTAAAGGGGGGACGAGTGTGGTGTTGTCTACTTATATCTATATAAGTAGTATATGGTGTGGGTCAGACATAGAATGTGTTTTCGCAGAAGACCGATGAAGAAAGAACTGAAATGAAGCGCAATCGGTAGGAAAATGCATGAGCAATGGAATTAGAGAAGAAACAGTGAAGATTGAAACAAATGGTTGTTAATTTGCAAATTGACTGTTCATTGTTTGGTTATCAGAATTTACCGAGATAGTCTGTAATCTTTCCCTAAATACATTCGATTGTCCCCAACCAGTGTTTTGTTTACTACACTACCAGGGCATTTGGGGGAATTATTTACTAACCCAATGTGATAATAAGAAAATAGAATATGATGCTCTCTTCTGAAAAATTCCAGTTGAAACTATTTAGTATTATTTAGTATAAAAGACGAAAATTGTTATTAGTCTGATAGGTGAAATTTAGTCTACATTAGTCCTAAACTACCAGATATCTTGTTTAGTTCAAGCCCCGGATCTACATATCTTATTTTATCAAGTGCTAATTTGGTTGCTGAATGTATAGATCAGTTATTGAATGTCATTCAGTTACGGTGAGAAGACTGATATTATTTGAGTGGATTTATCTTAATACTTAGTATTTGTTGTATCCCGAAGAGAATTATGAATGGTAACTTTGAGAACTATTTATGGACCAATATGATATGTATATTTCCTATTGTGTGATTGTTAACTAACTAGACCATTCATATTCGTGTCCCCCTTATCATAAGCTTTATTTTGACCTATGAACTATGATTATATGATTTACCATTCTTGAGTTATCCCCAGTCTATTGATTATTGTTCCCCCTATTCACAGCAACATTTGGCTAACTCCTGTACAAATGTTATTTTCTATTTTATTGGTACGATGTGATCAGTCTGTTTGATTGGTATATAAAGTCAGTATGTTTGAAATACAATGATTCATACGGCAAAGGCTTTTCTGAACGTAACTGGCTGGACTAGGAAGAAGCAGGACCGATGCGTACTCTAGACTGCTCGTACGGTTTTCGTGTGTCATTGTTCCAATCGATAATTCGCTGCTCTTTGATTGGCGGTCTTATCAAGTCATACATTAGCTAGGCATCCACTCAGCCACAAGATATAACAGTATTTTAGTAAATTTACATGTAAAATTAATCAGTATAATATATTCAACCTTCATTGAAATTGTAAGCAACTATTACAGATTATCAATAAACATAAAGTACACTTTACCTGCCATATCCAAAGAGTGGTAGAATAGCCCAAAATGCACCAATTATCCAAATTCCAAAAGGAATATAGTTATATCGATTAGATATGAAATTACGGACTGTAAAATGAAGGATAATAACTATCAGTTCAACTTGACTTATTAACAGTATTTACGTTGCTTTTCAATATACAAGGAACTGATAGTTTTTAATTGATTTCACAAAATAACTTAACTAAACTGTTATTTATCATGAAGTTATATAGGTTTCGATGAAGTTTTGTTCTCTGAACTGGATGGTTTGTGCTGATGATGTCGTTCAAAAGGACGATGAAAGCTCCACGACCAAACCATCCAGCTCAGAGAACAAAGCTCCATCAAAATCATCTATCTGAGCCACAAATCTTCTCCACCATCTCAAAAGCTATATAGGTCTCATTTAAATTTAAGGCTACATATTATCCTTTCATTAACAACCTGAATCTTGATGTCACGTACTTGTGTACATAAAAAGCCAAGGTAATTTCTATAGGATTAGTATGACGTAAGCATTAACTTAATACGCCTTGCTGGACTGATGAAGTCACTTGTATAGGACTCAGTCGAATGTGGAAGAAGTTGAGGTGATTGTTAAAATTTCGGCTAGCTTAATGTAGATAAATATTCTATTTCCACTCACATTGGACGGATTATGCCTGATAGTGGAATCTAGAGTACATATTTCGTCTTATTTGGGATTGGTCCTCAAGAAAGAGTTTAATAAGGAATCATGGTGGGCGTCCTTTGCTCCTCCATGAGGCGTAACAGACGTAAATAAGTAAGGGACTAGTCCTCGATTCCACCGTTAGACAAAATCCATTTGTTCAAAATAACCTGTAACATAATGACCATATTGATGCCATACTTACAGGATGCATATATCCCAACAAAGTGATAAGCATTCAGTCCTCCATGATAGCAGGGAGACTATTCAAACATTACTCATAATAATATCCCGTTTTTTACAATAATAACAGTAAAAGCTCAACTTATTAAGATTTTAACTTATGTCACATCAAGTAACTTCGAACATCTTGTTCAACACAACAAGCTAACAGTTATAGATGAAATTAACCCGTAAAAACATTTACAGAAAACTATCTGAATGAAATACGACAATAGGAGCTTGTTATTCTATTAAGATATGTGAAAACTTGTTGTCAGTCTAAGTCACTGGTTTACTATAAATGTCAAAGTCAAATAGAAAAATTCCATTTCTTTTTCAATTGCTCTTTTAAACCAAATATTGTTGATAGTAGAAGACCATCAATCGTCAAGAAGGTACAAGTATATATAAACAGTTGTCTTCCCAAGATACTAAACATTCACTGGCAGGATACTATCAGTAACAGCGTTTTATGGGAGAGTCAGTCAGCTACAACGTAGGACCGATAAGCGTGTCTGTGCTCTAAAACTTGACGAATGGTAAATATGTGGTTGATGCAGCCACGACCAGGTCTGAAGCCAGCCTGATTTTCTCGTGTTTGCAGTTCACGAGTCTTAGTTAGGCGCCTGATAATTATTGAGGCTAGTATCTTAGACACTATGTTAGTCAGACTAATCCCTCTATGGTTATCGCAGGATGATTTTGACCCCTTTTTATATATTGGGACAATCAGTGATTGTGACCAGTCGGACGGGATTACACCCGTCTCCCAGATTTTAGCCAGAATATTAGTCAACCTAATCGCTAAAATTGGACCACCATATTTAAAAACCTCCGGAACCAATCCATCAGGACCAGCTGCTCTTCCTCGTTTCAGATTACTTATAGCCTTTTGAACTTCAAGTAGGGTCGGGAGGCCTACTTCAATGATCAATTCAGGTTTTCTAGGAGTAGTGGTTAGTTGTGCAGTAGCTGAAGGCCAGCTAAACTGCTCCTTAAAGTGTTCCGCCCATCGTTCTAAACGTTTGGGTTGAGAGCAGATAAGGGTTCCGTCTTCTTCGGAGATTGCCTCACTTACACTTGACTTCTTAATTCCGGTTTCTTTTATTAGTCTGAATAGTTGCCTGGTGTTATGGGAGAGAACAAATCAACTTCCAGCTGAAGAGGAAATTAGGAAAGGACATTGGAAGTGGATAGGACATACATTAAGTAAATCACCAAATTGCATCACGAGGCAAGCGCCAACTTGGAATCCGGAAGGGAAGCGCAAAAGAGGAAGTCCAAAGAATACATTTCGCCGGAAAATAGAAGTAGATATGAAAAAGATGAATAACAACTGGAGAGAATTGCCCAGGACAGAGTTGGATGGAAAATGCTGGTGGGCGGCCTATACTCCTCCACGAGGGGTAACAGGCGTAAGTAAATAAGTGAGAAGACCACGCTAAGAATTTAATTAAAAAAACGTCTGTATTATTGACAGCAGATGCATAGAAAAGTTTCAAGCATATCTTCAGTTGTTGACGTTGCGTTAAAATATTACATAATGTTATCAAATGATTTATTGAAAGATAATTTAATCAAATACCGTCAAAGGGTGTCTAAGTTCAACAATGTTTTATTCCAAATTCTTCGGAAAAGAATTTCATAAAAGGATAGGTGAATGAACGTTCAATTCGCTTCATATATATATATATATATATATATATATATATATATATATATATTCTATAGGCCCGTCTGTCCAAGTGAAATACAGAAGTTAACGATAAGAAGAAGGAAAGAGGCAAATAAACAGGCCATACAAAGTAAATATGACTATTTATTTGATTGAGATTATGAATCGATCAATGTTACATCACCGTTGAAAACATAGGAACACTGAGTGGCCGTTTCGTCTTAGTATGGGACTCCTCAGCAATACCCCACCACGATCCCGCACGCTGGATTCGGACCTAGGACATTCGGTCTCTCGCGCGAATACTTAATCTCTTGACTACGATAGGACAGAAGAAGGATAAGATATTTCAACGACACGAAAATTAAAATTTCCAAATAAAATAGCTCAAGTGTGAACATAATAAAAGACTCAATCTCCAAATGTTTAGTCTTATAAAAGTCATTTTGCTTATGTAGGCTATGTGATTATCAAATAAGAATTTCTGAAAAAAACAAATGTTTGTCATTTCCAACAAAGTCATGATGCATCATAAAATGACTGTGTTGAAAATGTAGACTTGAACTAGAAGATCTAATGTCAATACGCTAGTTGAAAGAAACGAAATTCCTAAACTCGTTTTCTAATGTAGTTAAGAGGGATAAAATTGTTATAAAGCAACTGTCCGGTGCTCCATAACGTTTAATGGTTATCCTTCTAGTTTCATAATTGCCCATGTAAAACTTTACTCTTACTAAGTGACTTTATCAAATAATGTTGGCTGAATATTGGTTAATCAATTAGACACTACTGGGAATATATTCTTTGTCTACTTACTATAGGTCAAGTTCAATACTTCAACCATAGTGAAGAAACAGATAAAACAGGACAAATAAATTGATGTCATTCCAAAAAGCATTCCAGCAAATGAGTATGACTGACATCCAAAATGACCAAAAGGCCATCTGAAATGTAAAAGAAATAAAATATTCAACTGGAACTTCCTTTTCAACACTCCAAAGTCATGAAGTACTAAATAAAAACTGAGAAATAGATAAGGCTCAAGTAGAAGTGTGGTGTGGTCTACTTATATCCATATAAGTAGCATATGGTGTGGGTCAGACATAGAATGTATTTTGGTAGAAGACCGATGAGCAAAGAACTGAAATGAAGCGCAATCGTTTGGAAAATGCATGAGCAATGGAATAAGAGAAGAAACAGTGAAGATTGAAACAATTGGTTGTTAATTTGCAAATTGACTGTTCATTGTTTGGTTATCAGAATTTACTGAGATAGTCTGTAATCCTTGCTTAAATACATTCGATTGTCTCCAACCAGTGTTCTGTTCATTACAGAAGTATTTCCAATTTCTTCAATGTAACTGAAATCCTTTTAAACTAAATAAGATAACTAGTTGCTTATCAATATCTATCTTTAATATTAAGCAGAGATGGATAGTGACGAGCAGGGGAATCCAGGACACGCGCGTTTCGTCCTATTTGGGACTTGTCAGCTGGATGTACCTGTATCTCAGAGTTGATGTTCACTCCACTACTCGAACCCAATAACTTTCGCTTCAAACGCCATCACGTTATCCATCCGGACACTGAGTCCTGATAGCCACTTGCTTGTGCTGACGAGTCCCAAATAGGACGAAACGCGCGTCAAACTGGATTCCACTGCTAGTCACTATCCATCTCTGCTTACCATGCTTGTGAATTAAGGTATATCGAGGCAATACGCACAGTATCCACATATGCCAATTAGAGACTGACCAGTTGCAGTCCTAGAACATCGATTGGAAGATTCAAACAAACAATACTAAGTGTATTTATAGAATATTAGGTATTTTCCTAATTATATGCCAGTATTCTTCTTTCAGCTAATCTATTCCTTTCATTATCCCTATCAATACTGAATAAATTCAAGAAAAAAGCATGATCGATTTATTAATCCATTAACACTCGTTTTGACCAATAGATAGAATATCTAATCACATTTTCTTTCATTGTATCAGTTGACATTTGATACTTTAACAAAATGATTAAGCTTTCACATCTCTAGATTATATTACAAGACAATCGCTAACTTGGAATCCAGAAGGGAAGTGGAAAAGAGAATGGCCAAAGAACACATTACGTCGGGAAATAGAAGCAGATATGAAAAGGATGAATAACAACTGGAAAGGATTGCTCAGGACAGGGTTGGATGGAGAATGCTAGTGAGCGGCCTATGGTCCTCCACTAAGGGGAGTAAGTATCTCTAGATTATATATATATATATATATCATTATGATGTGAAAGATGTACCATCTATGTTACTATTATAGGCTGTTAGATTTATGAATGATCATCGAATTACCATGGTTAAGGCTTATTGCATGTATCTGAAGAAGATTAAACACTTAATAACTAAATAATTACTACATAGAATCAAATCAAAAACTTTTTAGATAATACAGTAACGTTTGTACATTTGAACACTAGTCTAATAGTTCATCTTCAATTAACTTATACCGTCTAAGATACTTTTAGTATAGATGTAGGTTTGTTCACTGAGATGGATGGTTTGTTCGTGGAGTTTTCATCGTCCTTCTGAATTACATCATCAACACAAACTTCAGGTATATTTAACTTTCCTTCATAAGACAAATATGAAAACCATATGGTTTAAGTCAAACTTTAATTTTTAAGAAAACAGAAACGGTGTTTTTGTCAGCTGTTTTACCTGGTAATCAATCCATTGAAAACAGCATAATAGAATCTCTTTTGTATTAAAGTTCAGTTTGGGCTGTGTTTTTTTTTGTCTCATCAGTGTGCTCACATACCTAATGAAATATACTTCATCTTCAAAAATGAATGAGATATACATGTATACAATTCAAAAGGTAGTGGAATATTCCTTCAGATAAATAAGTTCCAGGAATTACAGAAATATTCATTAGTCACTAGCTAAGTACTAATAACAAACCTTATTTGTTGATTGAAGTTGATATTACTGTTTTCAAGAATACAAACTAATTTCAATTGCTTCTAATTTAATTTAATTAATTTAATTAAACACATATTGGTACAAAAGGGCACCAGGTACATATGCGCCACACAAAATAATGAAAGTAGGAAGAGAAGGGATGAAAAGATAAGGCGGACTGAAATGTACAACCAGAAGATCTCTTTCAGTTAAAGAAGTCATGACCACTCTTTATGTAGAAAGTAAAAGAAGGTTGCAGCAGGATCGCCACTGGCTTCTATTCTGAGCCATATCTGATAACGTCTCTAGCCACTGTGTTGCACCATCTCTCGGACCCCAGCTAGGGAGTCGTGAAGGTCCAACAGAAGCCAGCCCTTTGCGGCTTTCTTTCATGCCACGACACCATGTCATACACTGACCTCCTCTCCGCTTTTTCCAACCAGTCCCAGAGTCGGCAAATAATGTACGACGTGGAATTCTCTGGGACGACATTCGTAAAACATGTCCAAGCCACCGAAGTCGGTGTTTCAAGATGATGACACCAATTGAATTATCGTCTCTGCGCCCGAACACACGATGCTGAACCTCTGCATTACTAACATGGTGTTGCCACTGGATGTCAGCAATCCTTCGGAGACAACGATGATCGAACATCAATTGCTTCTCAGAATAATTAATCCATGAAAGTTTCATTATCAAGGTTAGATTTGATTACTTCAAATAAGTCAGTCAATCAGCTACAACGTAGGACCAGGCACAAATATGCATCGGTCAAAGTTGCTATACCTCACTCATTAGCACAACAAGATGAACACCGGATTCATAGAAGTAGTTAATTTAGTGGTGGTAATCTACAAAAGGTAGGTTGTATATAAGGATATAATACAAAAAGAAAGATAGATATGAAGCAATTTTAATCTCAAGGTTTAAGGGATGATAAAGAGTGTAAACACCTACGCCATTGTGATCGATTCTGAGCCATGTCACACAGAGTCTCCAACCATTAGCTACGATGGTCACGCGGATCCCAACCAAGTAGTATGCATCTACCAATATGGATCAGACTAGAAGTTAGTGACTTGGAGGACTGATGCCACGTTTTGGTTTGGCCGCCCCTAACTCTCTTCCAACCATCGCCAATACTAATCAGCATAGCGCGTCGTGGTAATTGGTGTGAAAATAATTTGAGTATGGGATAGAATTTTAATCATAAAATAATGATACATCCGTATAATCCTAATGAGTAGAAATTTACGTTTCTGACTTTTCGTGATCTAGTGAAAGCCACTTCTTCAGAGAAAACAAATTACCGAACTAAATGAATACAAGTTTAAATAGAACAGAGGAATAGGTCGTTCCTCTAATTTCCATTTCTACTCATTGTGATACTACAAATATATCATCATTTTATTATATTCAATAAATGTTTGATCATAGTGTATATTTATTCTAGAGTTTTAGTGGTTTCTAATCATAAGACTGAAATAATATAAGTCATGCTAATTAAGATATCAAGAGTCAGTCAGACATTCACAACGTAGAACTTCGTACGTACGTACGTACATCTGTTCGAGTTGCCATACCACATTGGCACAGAGATTCAGTTGTCGATCCAAATCCCATAGTTGTAGAAGTAGTAAGAGTATAAACAGTAATCCGAAAGATTAGGGTTTACAGATCAAGCGTCCAAAAATTAAATATGTATATTCAATAAATATTAAATTAAATTAATTCTTACCCCTTTTGATAAACACCGATTGCACTAAAAGGTGTAATTGCAATACAACCCAAACAAGCCGCAGCCAAATGATAATGAAACGTTTTCAAACCATACGGTAAAATAGAATTTATCTTCGCTAACCGTGAAATGTTCTTAGTGTGTAACCACAAGCCTAGCAAACCTGAAATAGATAACATAAACTGATTAATAGTTGCGATAACTTTTGACCAACCTTTTCACTATCCTTCATCTAACCGAAACTTGTTTGACCAATTTTACATCAACTAGATTTCCACTGTCAACTAACTGTGCAAGAATAGAGCTTTTTATGAACTTCTCTACCTTTTATTTAACCGTGCATAGCGATGTTAGAAATTGTATTTGTTTAAAGAACCGTTGGTTTGAAACCAGGGTTTTCCAACTCTCCTAGGTGGATTCACCGTATCCACCAACCCAGTCAAAGCGCCGGATATTCACTTTTCGTACTCTCAATTTCGTAAGTAACACCCACACTGCGAGAAAGCACTTAGTAGGACTTCCGTGTGAATGGCTGCATACGCGTGGCTATGTGAGAGCATTTCAAGAAGGAGAGTGAACTCTCTCCACCCTGGACCGCACCAGGGCATTTGTAGGCAGGTGAACTTAGACTGCCAAACATATATAACTGAAGTAAAAACCCTCATAAAACCGCAATTAGCTATTAACTAAGCTTTAATTCATTTCAATAGTCTTTGTTGGTTATTTCAGAAAGTGATGATTGTTTCGGAATGTTTACGAATTACTCTCTACCATGATACAATCAATTAGTGCTGGATTCGGAATAGATTAATGTTATTAGATTTGCCTCAAACTGACATGAAAAGAACGAAAACCATTATTATAGCAAACTAATAATGTTAAAAATAACAGAGATTATGTTTCAATACGATCGGAGTTTAAGGATTTAGATACTAAAAGTTAAAATATTTGTGTGATGCTAAATATTATCTGGGAGGCAAAATCCTACAAACATGTCCTCGTCGTGCCTCCTGGATCATGGCAACCACCCATGTACTAATGTGAGCGGTAATATGGGTGGTGGAGATCGGCCTTATCAACCCCTCTACCTATACCCGCAAACGTTTACGAATGCTACAAAGAGTCATTGCATAACTATAGAGGTTTCAAAAAGATGGTAAAAAATGAGTCTGCCTCCAAAAAACCGAATGAGAATGTTATGTAATGGTTCTACGCAAGTAGTGCAAAAACAGCTTTGATGTAGCACTCTTCTCCAGAAGGGCCTACTAGGCTTCACCATGTTTCTCCTGGAAGTATTATCTAGCTAAGTTTGAGATAATGTTTGTCATATCCTAATTCGAATCAACAGTCGAATTCCTCTTCTTTCCATTGAATATTAATGATCATTTATCCAATTTCATTTTATAAATACGGTTATGGAAATGAATAGAAGATTTTACCAAAAAAATTTACTTACCAGTTAACAGGAATGCAAATCCAAATTGATACGTATTTCCAAGCATGGCAAATTGTTCTTAAACCATAATCATTTAATGAGTACTACATAAAACCAAATGATCATTTCTAGTCTAACTGACTATGACCCTTTAGACTCATTAGGTCAATCGATATGTTATACATATTTAAAATATGATTGGTCGAAATGTCTTCTGCTGAAAGGGGACACAAAACAAAAGATAAATAGATTTTTCCTCAGTTATGGGGTTGGTGGTTTGATTTTAAAATAAATTTTATCTTAATAATCACTAAGTCGGTGTAGCTATGCGGCTTCATTTTCATACTATTTAGAGGGTTTTCTGATGATAAATACCAACAATCCAACATACGATTAAACATATAATCCTTTTGTACTTTGAATTAAGCATTATATTGCTCAACAATTAAACCAGAGTTCAATGGTTATAAATCGAAACCATTGTTCACTGTCACTGACGGATATCAGTTTACATGGCATAAATAGTGTGAGTAAGGGGTTCACTTACAAATATATAACCTGTAGGGTCAGTGAAATGTCACTGAACTCTAGCCAAATCATCCAGCAGTTGGGTCACTAAATATCGAACAGATCGTCGATCCCCGTCAAGTTCAAGGATAGTCAACGCGCATCAGTCAATCATACGCCATGGACTGGCCCATGCGGCAGTGGTTCTACTTTCGCTTGTATCTACGTTAACTAATATATTCCTGTAATAACGTCCTTTGTGTTGTACAGTCTTTAGAGCGTCCATGGTCCCTTGATACGTCGATGGGGCAATCCACGCAAGGTACTGGTAGCGAGGTGTGACATCGGAGTTAGCTTGTTCGTTACACCTTTCCCGTCTAACTCATTCGACATAGATCATCAACTTTGATGTTCTACAAGCCTCTACAGAGATAAAGAATGGCTTGGCAAAATAAATGAAAGAATTCATCAGTATTGTTGAAATTTCCAAATTTTTTTGTAAACAAGTTAAGAAAAAAGAGGAGGAGTTGGTGACAAAGATCAAATAACTAACATTGCAATGTATTACGACGTTAAATGAATACAATGTAGTGGGAAAACATAATGAAATTAGTGGAAGTATGATGATTATAAAAAAAAGATATTCTGAATTCATTTTAAGGAAGCTTCATTGTCACAAGCTATTTAATCACTTTTCTACATAATTTAATAAAGGAAACTAACTTTATTGTGTGCTCATAAATTTGTAACTCCATGAAATTGGATGGGACACGTGTTACGTATGCCAAACCACCGAATGCCCCGATGTGCAATGTTTTATGGTTTAGGAGTAGGTTGGAAGAAAGCTAGGGACAGCCAAACCAATTCCATGAAGTCACTGACAATTGGACTGAGCCATGTCGGTAGATGTAGACCACCTAGTTGGGATTCGCGAGATGATAACAATCAACAGTTAGAGACCTTGAATGACATGGCTCAAAATCGTTTGCAATGGCGAAGGTGCATCCACTCTTTGTGTTCTTCCAAATTCTCATCTTCTGAATTCCTCATGTCCCTATCCTTTTTCTCTTTTCAAATTAATTTCACTGGATTATACTCCTTAAATAACATTTTCAAACCCTAATCTTTCACATTAATGATTATACTCTTCCTACCTCTACCACTATGGGATTTGAATGGACAACTGCATCTGTGTGCTAATGTGGTATGGCAACTCGAACTGATGTACGTACGTATGAAGTTGTACGTTGTGACTGACTGAATTCAATGAAATTGATTTATATTGGTACAAATTTTCTAGTCACTTATTGACTTCAGTTGGTGTTGATGATACTGATGATGATGATGATGATGATGATGATGATGATGATGATGATGATGATGATGATGATGATGATGATGATGATGATGATGATGATGATGATGATGATGATGATGATGATGATGATGATGATGATGATGATGATGATGATGATGATGATGATGATGATGATGATGATGATGATGATGATGATGATGATGATGATGATGATGATGATGATGATGATGATGATAGGGATGACTAATCCCGTTAACCATAACGGGAAATAATGAGTTGAATACGAGTATTGTTGAAGATAAGTTTATTTCATAAGGGTATTTCATAAGGCAGATTGTGAAAATGAGTCAATGGATGTGGTTATTCGTGGAGCTCGACTACTTCTAGCCAAAAATGCTTAATTACGTATAATTCAGTTCTTATAGCCGCTAAACAACAGCTAAATATGTGTACACACAGACAGGCTACCACAGACATTGAGGAAAGCCATACTAAAGGATACGTGGGTATGAGGCAACAATTGTATGATAATGAGTGAAACATGGTTAAAGGTGTTATGTCCCTATACCCAATTAACTATATAACCTGATACGACAAACAATTAGTGACATCGACTTACACGACCAGACTAATGACGCATAAATCTCTACGAGCAGCCTAGAGCTCTTATCAGTCTTGCGAGATATTAGCTTCTCTTCTAACTCAGCCGGCTCAGTCCCGAACACCAATATCGGCTTCCTCGATACGAATCATATATTTCAAACAGACTGAGTTTATACGCAGACAAACCAGACCGCATCATACCATTAATAGAAAATAACAATTTCACAAGATCAAGCCAATAAATGACTGTGATTTTGAGATACTGTTATTAATAAGTTGGGAACATCTTAAGAATAGTAAAACTTATGATAGTAGTCAATGGGTGGAATAAAAGCCCATAATAAAAGGAATATTAATACTCAGGTAACATAGTTACTGAATGGTTATACAATAAGAATATATGTAATAAAAGGTCGAAAATAGATCCTAGTGGTTACTATTCACCTATACTTCGTTCAGATATAACAAATAGAATTAGCTAAACAAAAGAAACTAAATGAAGGTATAAAAATGAACATTATTATTTAAATGATTACTCTATCGCATAATTTACTTAGTTGTAAATTGTTCAAATAGATGGGTGATTAGCATCAATACATAACTATTGAAGAATACGTTTTTATTCCTAATAACCCTCTTGACAATAAATGGATAGTGGGTAGCAGTGGAATCCAGTTCGGCACATGTTTCGTCTTATTTGGGACTCGTCAGTTGGATGTACCTGATACATCTCAGAGTTGATATTCACTCTGGGACTCGAAACCAGTACCGTTCACTTCAAACACCATCACGTTATCCACTCAGATACTAAGTCCTGATAATCACTTGCTTATGCAATGGGATGCAGGTACATCTGGCTAAAGAGTCCCGAATAGGACGAAACGCACGTCAAACTGGATTCGACTGCTAGCCACTATCCATCTTTGCTTAGAATGCTTGTAAATTAAGGCTATATCAAGGCAATACTGACAGTATGCACATATGCCAATAAGAGACTGTCCAGATGCAGTCGTAAACATCAATGGGAAGATTCAAACAAGTAATACCAATTTAAATCCTCTTGACAATAGTTATAGGTGTTTTTCAAAACTGTATTATTCTACTTTTATATTCCTAGTAGTATAACCCAATGTACATATTCCACAGAAGTAAATTTTATCGATTTAATCCATTTATTATATTTTTCTGAAAATAATATAATTCAATCAATATTCTAAGAAATTTCGATCCAATCATTCGATCGTGAATTTGGATAGTATAAAATCTCCTCAGCAGTGCTGAGGAGTCCCATAATAGGATGAAACGGTCGTCCAGTGCTTCCAGGTTTTCCATGGTGGTCTAGCTTCAATTGTCTCATGATTTCAATTATTAAGATACTAAATTCTCCACAAACCCCTTTCTGAATAAAATCTCATCCAAATACACTAGAGAAGTTAATTTTTTTTTAAATGGTTAAATCTCTTACACCCCCTTTGTTATTTTTAAAATAGTAAAAAATTAAATATCCATATAACTGAAACCATGGAAATCTGAAAAAAAAAAAACTATTTTAACCTATGGTTATTTGATTTTTTTTAAATTTTACTGTTACCATGAGTGAATTTATTAGATTCTATTTGTTTTAAATAAACTTGAATTAAGGGCGGAGACGTAACATTCAATGTAAAAGTTCTATTTCATCATTTCAACATTAAATATCAGTTTGAAAAAAAAAGAACCGCACGTAATTCATCAATTGGAAGTAATAAGCGGTACTAGTTATCCATTTACTTTTTCAAAATGAGTCTTGATAGTGAAACAGGTAATGAATGTATTTCATGGTTTTAATCATTAACATTTTCTTACATTGAAAGTTCCAAATACTCTGGTTGTGCTTAGCTAATTATGAATTTGGTTGTTGAAATTTTCCTATTAAAAATGTAATTATGGAACTAGATTGATTAGTGATAGTTTTCTGTAACATTTTACAAACAAGCATTACTCTTGAATTCACTTGGTATTGTTTGTTTGAATTTTCTTATTGATGTTTAGGAGTGCATCTGGTCAGTCTCTTATTGGCATATGTGCATACTGTCAGTATTGCCTTGATATAGCCTAAATTCATAAGCATGGTAAGCAGAGATGGATAGTGGCTAGCAGTGGAATCCAGTTTGACGTGCGTTTCGTCCTATTTGGGACTCGTCAGCTGGATGTACCTGCATCTCAGAGTTGATATTCACTCTGAGACTCGAACCCAGTATCTTTCGCTTCAAACGCCATAGCGTTATCCACTCGGCCACTGAGTCCTGATAGCCACTTGCTTGTGCGATGGGGTGAAATTTGAATTCACTTAGTATTGTTTGTTTGGATCTTCCCATCAGTGGCTGAGTGGATAACGCGATGGCGTTTGAAGCTAGGGTACTGGGTTCGAGTCCCAGAGTGAACATCAACTCTGAGATGCAGGTACATCCAGCTGACGAGTCCCAAATAGGACGAAACGCGCGTCAAACTGGATTCCACTGCTAGCCACTATCCATCTCTGCTTACTATTAAACTAATTGTTTCTCGATTCTTATCTGGAAATGTTGATAAAACTAACTTAAATATGATGAATGACAGATTGTCACAGCTTTCATATTCATAATGTCTGCTTATTCAAAGAAGTAAACCCATTTTTGTTCACCTATCTACTAAAATCTTGCAATTATTATTTAGCAACATCTACTTATTTAATCTTATGTTTACTTTATACTTCACTACACTCATTTAAATTTCAATAGCCGAACATAATATAACTTTAATTTATAGCTATTTGTTAACGATGAGCTCTAAATAGAAACCCAATTTGTTTTTTAAGGATACATTATTTAATAAGCTTGTTGTCTATTTATAGATGATACTACTGAACAAAGAAGAATCGGTCTAAAAGCATATATAGCAGGTATGTGATAATTATTCTTATGTTATCTTGTAAATACTAACCAAATTAAACTCTATATCTGAACTGATTACCCATTTTGAATAAAAATTATTGAATAACTAATTCTATGTCACTAAGAAAATGACTCAACAAATATGATAAAGGAGTTTTTTTGTAGAGATTCAGTATTTTCATGGTTCAAAGCGTGAATCAATTGAAGCTAGACCACCAGGGAAAACCTGGAAGCACTGGACGGCCTATTGTGGGACTGCTCCTCAGATGCCAGGGAAGTGCTCTGGCGCGAGACTGGTAGGTCCTGGGTTAGAATTTCGCGAGGCGAGGTTGTGGATGCGCACCGCTGAGGAGTCACACAATAGGACAAAACGGCTATCCATTGTTTCCAGGTTTTCCATGGTGGTCTAGCTTCAATTAACTCACGCTTTCAACTATGAAAATATGATGACACCAATTCCTAGTTAATTTACCAAAGATAGATAAGTAGTAGATGTCAATAGAAATTGACAATTGTTTACCGTAAATTATTTTATATTGACTTGATTAAGATATTTGAACTATCAATGCCTTTTGATCTCATTTCTTATAATAGTTTTTCATCCCATTTTCAATCATTTGACTAAAATGTAAGCCAGAGGTAGGTTAGAGTGGTTCAATTGTGAATATACTCAATTGTTTGGTATAACTAGTCATTGAATTCATTAAACTCATAGGAAAGAAGGAAAACATTTTATGTAGTCAAGTAAACCAAATATATTTTCAGATTTAGTCATACTTTTTGTATGATACTGTAGTCATTAATCCGACCTTAATGATAGATCAACTTTTAGAAGTATTATTTTAAAATAGTCCTAAATTTCAATAAATTTTATAGATGAGATCATGAGTCAATTGAAGCTAGATCATCATTGAAAACCTAGAAGCACTGAACGGCCGTTTCATTCTATTGTGGGACTCCTCGGCAGTGTGTATCCGCGATCCTGCATTGCAAGATTTGAACCCAAGACCTACCAGTCTCGCACCATAGCAATAAATTGTTTTCTCAAAGATACATACATAGATTTAAGGCAGCGGCTATAATAAAAAGAATAACTTCGCCTTTATTATTAATATAGAAGATTTTATTTCAATAATTCTGAAACAAATTCTTTTCGATTTCGAAAATGTAATAAGAAAACGAAATCAAACTGTTAAACAAGATGTAGTCATGTGATAAAGTTTAAACAGTTTGAATGTATATTTTCTCCTTATGATATTTTATATGAAAACCAAGAAATGTCTCATGAATGTTGATCAATAGAAATATACTACAGATAGATGGTATGATGAAGAAAAATTAAGAAGTCATAAGATAACTCTAGTCCACCAGGTTGTTTGGTACCTGAGTGGTTGCTCCACAGGATTGGGCCGTACTGTTCGGACTGTAGCGTTGAAGCCTATATAGTGTCCGGTTCTCCTATAGGGCGGGATTGAGCTGTACTGTTTGGGTTGCCTCGAGAAAGTCTGGATGGTGTCTGGTTCTCCTGAAAACCAGTGCAAGATTATCCTGGCCCATAAGGGTATATTATATAACTGAAGATAATTTCTAATATTAATATTGATTATTGAATCACTAGAATGGATCGAAATACAATATGATTTTTCATACATAAAATAGGCATGCATATTTTAACAGTTGAGGCTATCACACAACTATGAATGAGCCAACTAGGTCAATCTTATGACCAGTTTCATTTATATCCTTTCTAATAAAGGAAGATGATTGATCACATGGGGTTTTTCTAAATAACTGAATACGTATCTTTAATTAGCGCTTCCTTTTATCTATTTGACCTTTTTAATTTAAATGACTTTCTAGTCCTATAAATTACCATAAAAGTAAATGTATAATCTCATTATACGAAATGTAATGCTGAAATCCATCTTATTTACAAAATAAGCTTCCATTTGTCATTTCACTTTCAAATTATTGTGAAAATATCAGAAGGAGATTTGGTGGAGATGCGCACTGTTGAGGAGTCCCATAATAAGACGAAACGGTCGTCCAATGCTCCTAGGTTTTCTATGGTGGTCTTGCTTCAATTGACTCATGATTTCAACTATATTGTAAAAATAACTGATCGTTTCAAACTTATCAGTTTGTTCAGTCAGTCAGTCACAACGTACAACTTCATACGTACGTACATCAGTTCGAGTTGCCATACCACATTAGCACACAGATGCAGTTGTCCATTCAAATCCCATAGTGGTAGAGGTAGGAAGAGTATAAGCATTAATGTGAAAGATTAGGGTTTGAAAATGTTATTTAAGGAGTATAATCCAGTGAAATTAATTTGAAAAGAGAAAAAGGATAGGGACATGAGGAATTCAGAAGATGAGAATTTGGAAGAACACAAAGAGTGGATGCACCTTCGCCATTGCAAACGATTTTGAGCCATGTCATTCAAGGTCTCTAACTGTTGATTGTTATCATCTCGCGAATCCCAACTAGGTGGTCTACATCTACCGACATGGCTCAGTCCACTTGTCAGTGACTTCATGGAATTGTGCCACGTTTTGGTTTGGCCGTCCCTAGCTTTCTTCCAGTTTGTTACATTTTATTTTTTAAAAATCCACAATATGAATTTTGATCAGATTTTTGCATCTCCAGGATTATAAACTATAAAACTTGTTCGAATAGTTTCCTTTTTAGATCAATAACTAATAATATTCAGGTTGAGAAGTAATGAGAGTCAAATTAATCCATAAAATTGATTGTAGTTTACTAAAAATCAAAGTTGGAGTTACTAATTCTCTTTGAAGTTTAAAGTTTCCGCTTAGTAAGAAAGATGTTAAATTAAACAATTGTTTACAGTCTACTTTAATGAACTAATCTGTTTCCAGAAATGTTTAAATGTTAGACTGATGATTATAAATCAAAGCAAGCTTCGGATTCTAGAATCTTGGCATTCTCTGTAATTTATCTTTATGGATGGTCAAGTTTGTGAATTAAGTAATGTGTTTCACTGATCTCAAGCACTTCCAGGTTGTATCTCCTCATTTCCGCGGCAATTTGGAATACTCTCCTGGTACGAGCATTCCATGTACCTATATAAATGGCTACTCTGGTTGTCAGAAGGGGCATCGGCCTCGTCGCTTCCGAATAAACTCGGCTTTCAGAATGAGGTGTCATAACGATTGTAAATGAAGACTTTCTGACTCCCAGGGAAGAAGTTAAATGGATTGAATAGTTTTTTCTAGTTGGCGAATTTTAGCGAGTTAGTTTTCTACAGGATGTGGTCGCTAACCTCATGCCCAGCATTTAATCCTTTATCCGGGCTTGGGACCGGCAGTAGCTGCCAGAGAGGCTAAAAGCGGAGTTGTGAATTAAGTAAATGGTCTCGAAATTTTCATTAATGGTTAATAAGTTTCTTCATATATTCTGTACCAAATCAACGAACATTTAAGGCAGATTGATTCTTATCAGATATTTATGTATATTTATGAAGTATCTAGTTATTTATAGTATATAGCGTATCTGGTATTATCGTTAAGGGATCCAAAATCTAACACAAATTTCTTATGGTGGATTTTGGAAACAGATTATCTGACTATTCTATGAATACACCTTTCAAGATAACTTAATTCGTCGAAGCTACAGAAATTCGGAAATTCGGATGATTCATTTTATATCCTATTATCTTCAAACTAAAAAACCGACAATATTTGTAGAGATTGTTCAGCTTAAAATAATCAACTTCCTGTTATAACTTGTTGCCTATGTGCCCTGTTAATGTATAACGTGATAATACCGTAAATTGGAGAACGGTAAATTATCGATCGGACTAATGATGGAGAATGCTGATGAGCGGCTTATGCTCCTCGATGAGGGGTAACAGGCGTAAATAAGTAAGTAAGCAATGATGAATAAAACCCATGAGAGCAGTCTGGAGTACCTATTGGTCCTGCTTTCTGCCTAGCCCGGCCAGTCAAGTCCAGAACACCAATCTCAGCTTCTGCAACATGAATCATTTATTTCAAACATACTGGATTTATATACCAACCAGACATACCACACCGTACCATAAAATAGGAAACAACATTTGTATAAAATTAAGCCAAATGTGGCTGTGAATTAGGGAGATAGTAATTGACAGACAGGGCATAATTCAAGAATGGTAAATCGTATAATGATAGTTCATAGGTCAAAATAAAGCTCATAATAAGAGGGATATGAATATGAATAGTCTAGTTATTTAACAATTTTATTATAAAAATATACGCTTAGTATTGGTCCATAATTAAATCCGAATAGTTACCATTCATTATTCTTATCGGCATATAAAACTTCCCCATTGACAAACAGATAATAGTTAAAAATCACCAAGCACCAAGCTAGGTTTCAATAGTTTTATAGTCGTTTTCAGTTTTGTTGTGAAAAACAAGTTTAGATTGAATGATCTTCACAAACCCCATCAACGACTCCTAGACATCTGATAACTAAATAGATTGTACAACATAACTATGGATTTATTCATGTTGTAATACAATATACTTGAATTTTAGTAAAAGTGGACTCATCCGTTGAATTGTTGGAATTTTTAAGTAATTAATACCTGATGTACAATGAATGTATATCGCTAGTTAGTAGCCTAGATAAAAAACACCGGACAACTTTTGGTAAGGGACATAAATAGATATTCTCTTGTGGTTCAGATACCTTAAGACGTTAACAAACACTAAGTGCTTTTAGAAAGTCGCTACTAAAATTTTAATATGAAGATCGATAGAATAGCAGAATGACTGATGCAATATTGTAAGTACAGGGTTATGGAATTCGTTGAATTTCGTTAAAATCATGAACTGATCAATGTTAGTGAAATGTCAGTGAAAAATTGGAATCACTGTAGTATGGGGCTCACCATTAGTGTTCATTTAGGACTCAGCTCATGGGAAAGAAACATAGGACCTACAGTCTCACTTGAATGCCTAACCTCTAGACCACCAGAGCAGCATCCAATACACTTCTTATGGTTCCCATATTAGAACAAAACAGTTATCACTTGCTTCTAGGTGTTCAGCGGTGGTCTAACTTTGATTGGTTCATGGTTTCAGTGATAAAATATTGTTATGTGTACACTAATTCTTAGTGATAAAACCGCACATTTGATAGGGTTATTCTTAACTAACCACTTAGTTAATTCTATTTTATTTTGAGGTTAGCAATCTATGGGCACCATGAAATATTGGACAAACTACTAGATGAATTCGATGTAAGTTACCAAATCTACTAACGTTTTTGGTATAGTGTGATTTATTTCATTTAAACCAAAAAACTCTTGATATAATGAAGCCTGAAAATCTGGATTTACATTTCGCTTGTTTCTAGCACACTTATTTACAGTAATTCTATGAAACCGAAGTTGGTACTAATTCACTAATTTGCCTTGTTTGTTGTCTTAAATAATTTTCAAAACATGATGTGTCTACTTTTTTTATTTTAGTAGTTTATTTTAATTTTCACAAATAAATGTGATGGTTCAGTATATAAATACCAGAGTACAATCCTGATAAAAGTTCAATATGCATAGACTTGTTTATTTACGTACAAATGATTATAAAATCATGAGTTTAAATAAGACGCAAAGCATTTTGGAGTGAATTCAGCGGGTAAATTGTATTTATTTGGGAAAATATTTCAAAAATGAGAAACATTCAACGGCTAGTAACCAGAATCATTGTTGTCAGAATGTTGTTGTGGAGATTGTTGAATTCCTTTCAATCCATGGTCCCATTTCCACGTCCAAGTGACGAGCTTCAAGAAGCAGCTTCTGGAGATCTGGCGAAAAGCTATGACTAGATGAGTTCATTTTTGTCGGGTATGAGACAGTTACACACTGAAGATATTGGAAGATAGTCGCATAATATCGTCGATCGGTTGAAGTTAGACATTGACAATGCTTGACGTCGGCTCAACAGACTTGATTTTAAGCATTCACCCGACACAGAAGGTCCTGGGTTTGAGTCCCATGTGTGGGATTATGGATGTGCACTGCTAGAAGTCTCATGCTAGAACGAAACGGCCGTCCAGTGATTTCAGGAGTTCAATAAAAGTTTCACTTGAAAATTATCATTATTGCTGAGAAACAAACAAGCAAATAATTTGCAAAAAACCACTCTTCAGTTCCTGAATTCCTCGAACAGCAACCAGAGAAAGTTGCAAAACTAGATTTTTCGCCAACGTTTACTAATACTGACAAAGAACTTACCAATAGTCACAATGAAAGAGCAATAATTCAATTCTGTTAATGTCAATTCACCAAGAGTATATATCAGTCAGTTAATAGACAGGTTAAGTGCGATAAACATGAAAAACGATAACTTAACCCTTTTCAAATAAACTGATCATTATATTTACCATAGTTGAAAGTGTGAGTCAATTGAAGCTAGACCACTATGGGAAACCTGGAAACACTGGACGGCCGTTTCGTCCTATTATGGGACTCCTCAGCAATGCGCATCCACGAACCCGCTCTCGCGAGATTCGAACCCAGGACGGGTTTGTGGATGTGCTCTGCTGAGGAGTCCCATAATGGGACGAAACGGCCGTCCAGTGTTTCCAGGTTTTCCATGGCGGTCTAGCTTCAATTGATTCACGCTTTCAACTATGATAAATACTAAATCTCCACGAAACCCCTTCTATAATTAATATGATCATTATTTAACCATTTGTCTATGATTTTCACTATAAACCCAGATGAGATTAGAGTTCGATAAATGGGTTCGATAGAAATAGAACTGAAACACATACATTCAATCAAAAATTGATTAATCCAATGGTCATAACTTGGATGCTGTTTATCAGCTGTATTAATCTTTGCTAATATTAACGATAGGCTGCAGTCGATCGTCGAGAAGTCCCCAACCAAGGACCTGACAATTCTAATGAGAGATCTCAATGCTAAGGTTGGAAAGGACAACACTGGATACGAAGACGTCATGGGACAACATGGACTGGGAGAAAGGAACGAAAACGGTGAGAGATTTGCAAACCTATGTGCCTTCAATAAACTGGTCATAAGTGGCACCATATTCTCACACAAAAACATACACAAAGCCACTTGGATTTCACCGGATCACACTACACAGAATCAAATCGATCATATCTGCATCAAGAAAAGGTTTAGGAGGACGATGGAGGATGTGAGAACCAGAAGAGGAGCTGATATAGCATCCGATCACCATTTGCTGGTCGCCAAGATGAAACTAAAACTCAAGAAGCAGTGGACAATGGCGCGGACAACATCACAATAGTTTAGTACGGCCTTTCTTCGAGATGCTGACAAATTCAACAAATTCAACATAGCCCTCAGCAACAGGTTCGAGGCCTTTCATGATCTACTCAATGGAGAGGGAACTACCATGGAGAGAAACTGGAAAGGTATCAAGGAGGCAATCGTTTCAACGTGTCAAAAGGTTCTGGGCCAAAAGAAGCACCATCACAAGGAATGGATCACTGTTGATACACTGGATAAAATAGAAGAAAGGAGGAACAAGAAGGCAGCAATCAATACCAGCCGAACCAGAGCGGAAAAAGCCAAGGCACAAGCCGAATACACAGAGGCAAACAAGCAAGTGAAGAGGAGCATCAGAACCGACAAACGTAAATATGTGGAAGATTTAGCGATGACAGGGGAAAAGGCTGCAAGAGAGGGAAACATGAGACAACTGTATGATACAACAAAGAAACTTGCTGGAAATTACCATAAGCCAGAAAGACCAGTGAAAAGCAAGGAAGGCAAAGTAATCACCGACATTGAAGAACAACGAAACAGGTGGGTAGAACACTTCAAAGAACTCTTGAATCGACCAGCCCCACTGAACCCACCCAACATCGAAGCAGCACCCACAGACCTCCCAATCGATATTGACCCACCAACAATTGAAGAGATCAGCATGGCTATTAGACAAGTCAAGAGCGACAAGCAGCGGGACCAGACAACATCCCGGCAGAGGCACTGAAAGCAAATGTAACAGCAACTGCCAAGATACTCCACATCCTATTCAGCAAGATTTGGGACGAAGAACAAGTATCAACAGACTGGAAAAAAGGACTTCTGATCAAGATACCAAAGAAAGGCGATCTGAGCAAGTGCGACAACTACAGGGGCATCACTCTTCTCTCAATACCAGGGAAAGTCTTCAACCGAGTATTGTTAAACAGGATGAAGGATTCCGTGGACGCCCAACTTCGAGATCAACAGGCTGGATTTCGTAAGGATAGGTCGTGCACAGATCAAATCGCAACTCTGCGGATCATTGTGGAACAATCAATCGAATGGAATTCATCGCTCTACATCAATTTCATCGACTACGAGAAGGCATTTGATAGCGTGGACAGGACGACACTATGGAGGCTTCTTCGACACTACGGCGTGCCTGAGAAGATAGTCAATATCATACGGAACTCCTATGACGGACTAAACTGCCAAATCGTCCACGGAGGACAACTCACCGACTCGTTTCAAGTAAAGACCGGTGTTGGGCAAGGTTGCTTACTCTCACCCTTTCTCTTTCTCCTGGTGATCGACTGGATCATGAAGACGTCAACATCTGGAGGAAATCACGGGATACAGTGGACAGGCAGGATGCAGCTGGACGATTTAGACTTCGCGGATGATCTGGCTCTTCTATCACAAACGCAACAACAAATGCAGGAGAAAACGACCAGTGTAGCAGCAGCCTCAGCAGCAGTAGGTCTCAATATAAACAAAGAGAAAAGCAAGGCTCTCGATACAATACAATATGCACCAATCAAATTACACTTGACGGAGAAGCTTTGAAGGATGTGGAAACCTTTACATATCTGGGCAGCATCATTGATGAACACGGTGGATCAGATGCAGATGTGAGGGCGCGGATCGGCAAAGCAAGAGCAGCATACCTACAACTGAAAAACATCTGGAGCTCAAAACAATTGTCAACCAACACCAAGGTTAGAATTTTCAATACAAATGTCAAGACAGTTCTTCTGTATGGGGCAGAGACGTGGAGAACTACGAAAGTCATTATCCAGAAGATACAAGTGTTTATTAACAGCTGTCTACGCAAGATACTTCGGATCCGATGGCCAGACACTATCAGCAATAAGTTACTGTGGGAGACAACAAACCAGATTCCAGCAGAGGAAGAAATCAGGAAGAAGCGCTGGAAGTGGATTGGGCACACCTTGAGGAAATCACCTGATTGCATCACAAGACAAGCCCTCACATAGAATCCTGAAGGTCAAAGGAGAAGAGGGAGACCAAAGTACACATAACGCCGAGAAATAGAGACAGACATGAGAAGAATGATCAAAAACTGGATAGAACTAGAAAAGGAAGCCCAGGACAGAGTGAGTTGGAGAAAGCTGGTCGGCGGCCTATGCTCCATTGGGAGTAACAGGCGTAAGTAAGTAAGTAATATTAACCAAATGCATTTGTTTCAGTATAAATTATTTTGATATTTAGTGTCTTTCAATAAATATAACTTGATTAGGTAACGTTGTATTCAGATGAATTAACTGGAATGATGCCTATACATGCAGCTGCAGCTTGGGGAAATCCAAAATGTTTAGAGGTGAGTTATACTGTTTGTACTCCATTTCCTGAGATTATCTTAACATGGTCTTTCTTCTTTATTTTCTTCAGCTCTATTCAGAAAACTGTTGATGTAATTAGCTCTCTAGAATCTTTACCAGTTAACATACTCACAAACCGTAACTCTTAACATTTTTAGGCCACAAAGTGTTTGGTATAATTCAATGTGATTCCGAATGTCTTAAGAGTTGATTACAAAAAAAGAAAGAACTTCTACCTGAAGTTTGTGCAGATGATGTCGTTCAGAAGGACGATGAAAGCCCCACGATCGAACGATCTAGCTTAGAGAACGAAACTCCATCAGAATTTTTGATTGCTTTCAGTTCCTATAGTAATATTCAGTTGTTTACACAACTAAGTTAATTCTTGAAGTCGGCGGCATAGAAAATAATTTATCAAAATTAACACATGATGTTTAACTTTTATAAAATGATAGTTTCACAAATCGATTTTGAGCTTTTTGACTCTCACATTTTTCGGTTTTGATTGTATTGTCACTAAGTTTAACAATTTGACTGAGTCATACCGTAATGAACAGAACACGAATGGGGACAACCGAATGTATTTAAGCAGAAATTACAGACTATCTCACTGAATTCTAATAACCATACAATGAACAGTTAATTTGCAAAATAACAATCAATTGTCTCAATCTTCACTATTTCTTCTGTAAATATCAGTTCATCTTCTCTAATTTGATTGTTCATGCATTTTCCTACTAATTGCGCTTCATTTCTGTTCTTTCTTCATCGGTCTTCTGCCAAAATACATTCTACGTTTGACGATCGCCATTTACTACTTATATGGATATAAATAGACCACACCATAATACGAGTTTCCATAAATAGGTATATAGGCATTTGAGATATAGTCACCCCTAAGACTGTATCCACAATGTGATATGAACGAGTCATGATTATTAAGGTGTCACCAATTATTATCTATCTAATAAAGGAAACGGATAAAATAAAACATAAATTTACACTTGAAATTATTTTATGCAATCCAAAAAATGGTATGACCTAAATTGTAGAATTCCACTTGGTTGTTTCTAACTGTCGTGCTCAAAATACTCTTAATACATTTTACTGACTACACAGTGAACTTTAAACTGGTTTCTTTCAAGTTAGTCCATGTACACTTTTTACGAATGATATGACTACTTACTGATTCATTCAATGGACTACATTTTAGAAGAACTATTTACCGTAGAATAGGATCTGTAAAGGAATTTCTTAGCTTTAGATAATATTCTGTAGGAAACATATTTTTTCCAGTTTCATTATATGCCCCATATTTCCAGGTTACTTCACGGATTGCTCTGTTGAGTTGTCAGAATACTAACAGGAATAATGTAATGATTTTGTTCCTTAAAGAGTTATGTAACTGACCGTAATATCATATTTATTCATATAAACGAAAATGAAATCTTAAACTTTGCCAATTATTTTTCCCTACCATTAACGTGCAAACGATACTAAATTCTTGTTTAAAGTCAGTTCACTAGTTTATATATAACTTTCTATCTTTTTTACATACTTGATTCAATACTTTAAAAGTATTTTACCATCTTTACTCCAATATATTCAGGTGCTTATCCGACATGGCTGCAATGTGAATCAGATGGATTCAATGAATTGTTCACCTGTTCACCATGCGGCAAGAAATGGACATAGCGGTAAGTTAATATATGGATTTAAAAATGAAATGGGTGGGTATTCATTTACAGATTGTAAAAAATCTGTTTCAGAATTGTTTTACGATAATGGGAACAAGCGTTTTCGTTTTCTGTTGATTGATTTTAAGTAAAAAAGTTATATAACTTTTACAGATTCCTTGTGGAACTATCAAATGTCGTTCTCATGATGTACAGTTTTTTAGACGGCAGGTGGTAGTAGATATGAAAGGACCATCTCAGTGATCAGCCAGATAATCAGCAAACAAGGACATTTTAATTAAGATCATATATATATATATATATAACTCACTAGTAAGTTAACGAGGACTTACTATGTAATATCCTGAACTAAATTTATAAACCACACAAAATTAAAGTATTTAATTTATCTTTGTCGAATCAGGTAACAGTTTCATATTAAGCTGCACACTTTTTGCTCGATTCTTCATAATTTAATAGTTCAGTTCATGAGTTAGTTAAAGCTAGACCACCATGGAGAATCTGGAACGAATGAACGACCGTTCCATTCTTGTATAGGATCCCTCAACAATGCGCATCCACGATCCCGCTCCCAGGACTCGAACCTAAGACCTACCGATTTTGCGCACGAGCGCTTAACCTCTAGACCACTGAGACGACATCCAACAGTGTTAATATTAAACTCCAACCAATTCATGAAATTGCACCACCACCCACTATTGTCTGCAGTGAATTACTACCTCACAACAGACCCGGTTGAACTCCACTGGTCACGGCTTCTCACTAGAACTTCAGGAAATACCTGATGGAGCCAGTCACTAGTGAGAATATGATGATTATAATCAGAAAAGGTGTTCGTGGATATTATAGTTATTTAACAGTTGAATTCATGAGTCAATTAAGGCTAGACCACCATGAACCGGAAGGTCCAAGGTTCAAATCTCGCAAGCGAGATCGTAGATGCGCATTGCTGAGGAGTCCCACATTAGGACGAAACGGCCGTCCAATGCTCCCAGGTTTTCCACAATAGTCTAGCGTCGGTTGAATCGTGAATTCGACTATTAAATTATTATAACATCTACAAAACCCCTTTTTTATTATAATTCTTTATAAGACTAAATTCGACGTGTTCATGTAAGGCTTTTTGTTTGATGTGATTATTACTGTAAAATATCACAATGTTTTCTGATATTCTTCATTATGTTCGACTAATCTAATCTAATTCGTTCATTATTTCCAGACACGGTCGAATGGCTTATCAAGAATGGGGCAAATCTTCTGGAATTAAATCTTTTTGGTCAGAAACCAGCAGATTTAGCTTTAGCTAATCATTTCCCTGATTTGGCAGATGTGATTCGTAGAGAAGGTTAGTTCACTTTTTATGTTATATTAAGATGATTCATTCATGTTATTTATACAATGTTCATTTTATTTCTTTGTTATACATATCAATAATCGATAATAACTAAAACAATTGTGACTTTTTCTACAGTGTCTAGTACAGTTCTTCAATCATGTCGGTCATCACAATTAAGATAACACTATGGCTTAGCTATTTGAACGTTATAGTATTTTCAGTTGAAAAATAAGTATTTCAGGATATAGAATGAAAATTTTCCAGTGAAACAAATGCCCAACATTCCATGAGATATTATGTCGACTTTAAAATTTACATAAGTTAAGGAATCTTAACTTCTATGTACTTTAAGCATTGAACTACATAAACCATTTACATTAATAATAGCAAATTTAATCGTAAGTCAGTTAATTTGTAGAAATATTACGTGTCTACATCAAAACTGCACTCAAATGCCCTGGTATGGCCGAGAGTGGAGACAGTCCTCTCTCCCTCTCCAAATGCTCTCGCATGGCCACGCGTATATAGCCTCCGACAGGGAAGTCCTACTCATTGTTTTCTCACATCAGGGGTGTTGTTTACGAAATTGAGAGGATGAAAAGCGAATATCCGGAGCTTTAACCGGGTTGCTGGACATGGAAAGTCCACCTAGGGGAGTTGAGAAACCCTCATTCCAAACCAATGGTGCATATGAGCTCCAGTATCCTGAAGGAACAAACGGCGTATGAATCAATCGTTGGTCATCGGCTACCATGGGACTGCATCTCCTTACGATGCTCCACTGCTTTGTGGGTTAGACCTTTAGGTCAAAGGCTTCTGGTGTGGGCCTCCTAAGAAAACCACCTGTTTAGGTCTGGGCACCTGGGTAATTTCGTAGCCCTCACGCAAATCGAATGAGATTTGTGTGGCGCATACGTATCTGATGATTTCTTGTACCAATATCTATGTGTTCAAATAAAATAATAATAAAAACCATTAAAACTTATTTTAACCATTTCGGAACTTTTGCATTAGATATTAAATGAACAATGGAACTATGTTCTTCTGTCACAACTAACTTGTCCGATTGTTTCAATTTCATAAAGAAAATATTAATTTTTAAACAACTAGTCATTCAGTAATTAGATAAAACCAAAAGTTCTTTTAAAATAACACAAACTGAAAGCATCCATTGAATAACATTTAATATGAAATTCATAATAAAACACCCATAGTAGGACGAAACGGCCGTCCAGTGCTTCCAGGTTTTCGATGGTGGTCTAGCTTCAATTGACTCATGATTTCAACTTTGAAATATACTGAAATCTCCACAAATCCCCTTCTGATTATAATCATATGCTCACTAGTGACTGACTTCAAGATACATGTCCTGGAGTTCTAGTGGGAAGCAGTGACCAGTGGAGTTCAACCACGTCTGTTGTGAGATAACAACTCACTGAAGGCAATTGGTGAAGTGTCGCTCATAATTCGTGGATCAGTTGAAGTTAGACATTAACACCGTTGGATGCCAGCTCAGTGGTCTATCGGTTAAGGGCTCTGGCTCGTAACTGGTAGGTCCTGGGTTCGAATCTCGCTCGCGAGAGCGGGTTCGTGGATGCGCACTGCTGAGGAGTCCCATAGTAGGACGAAACGGCCGTCCAGTGCTTCCAGGTTTTCGATGGTGGTCTAGCTTCAATTGACTCATGATTTCAACTTTGAAATAAAACATTAAATATTAGTGTATGGCATACATTGACAGTATTCGTAGGTCTAGTTCCTTTTATACAATCGCCTACAAAATTAGATTTAAATAATCCTATTAACAGATATAGAATGATTCAACGTCACTGTCAATTCTTCTGAAAAATTTCTGTACTATTGTACTGTGATTTCTATTAAAGAATAATCTATGTAATACTTCACTATTCACAACTAATTATACATTAAAAAAGTGACAGGGTTCAAATTTCACTCATTATATAATCAAGTATAGAAAAAAAAAACAGGTGAAGAAAAGAAAAAGAAACATGAAAGTTTGAAAGTGTAGATATATAACCTTAATAACTATTTTAATAACTACTAAACAGTTGTACTGAAAGTTTATGTATGTCACATAATCTGTGTCTGGTTAGGTACGGGTTCAAGCTTAGAGATAGAGTAAAATATTGATGATTAATCAATATAAAATTTCAAAGTTGAAATCATGAGTCAATTGAAGCTAGACCACCATCGAAAACCTGGAAGCACTGGACGGCCGTTTCGTCCTACTATGGGACTCCTCAGCAGTGCGCATCCACGAACCCGCTCTCGCTCGCGAGAGCGGGTTCGTGGATGCGCACTGCTGAGGAGTCCCATAGTAGGACGAAACGGCCGTCCAGTGCTTCCAGGTTTTCGATGGTGGTCTAGCTTCAATTGACTCATGATTTCAACTTTGAAATATACTGAAATCTCCACAAATCCCCTTCTGAATATAAAATTGTTATGATTCACAAAATACGGTATATTATCGGTCATATATAGAGATATCTAAACTTAAATATAACCTTATCCAGTGCTTTCTTTCAACTTCTAGTTAGTTTCCCATTGACATTTTACGTTTTACATTAGAATAAATGAATTTTAATATTGAATTACTCTTCAAATCTTTCCATATTTTTGTTTAAATTTTCTTCTTATAGCTAAAAAACAAATAAAAAATTTGGAATCAAAAACCTTACATCCAGGAGATTCAATTGAATTAGCATAAAAAGAAGAATAAAACTGAAGAGAGTGAATTCGTCTAATAACTTAATAAAATCTCTCGAAGAATTTTGATGTTCAATATTTATATATATATACTATTATTCGCTAAATAGAACACGTTTTGTTCCACTGCACGAATGTTAACTATGTGTGATTATAGAAAAAGAGTGCTTTCTACAGAATTTTGTAACCTTACTTACTATTTGACTGGTCCTCCCAGTCTCCCACATTGTTCGGGAGTTTCATGTATCTTATTATTAGTTCCTCTGGTTGTTGGGAAGGAGATCGGCTTCGTTACTTCCCAAGAACCTCGGCTTTTATCATAAGGCGTCATAATTTTTTCTTCTACTACCAATGCAGAGTTTAAATGGTTTAATTTGTTTATTCTTATTAACGTCTGTTTAGCAAGTTAGTTTCCTACGGGATGAGGTTTCTGACTCCATGCCCAACTCTTCTTATTTACCAGGGCTTGTGAATGACAGTAACCTTAGAAGAGCTACAGATGGAGTTAAGACATTTTGAAGGTCATCTGAAGAATATATGTACAATCAAACAAAAATTTGAATATATAAATGAAATGTTGAACTTCCCATAGTTGATATAAAACTATACTTTTCATCTGTGTGAATAAAGATTTTGAATCTCTGGTCTTATGTAACATTCAATAATTTATAAACAAAATTCTTATGGTATAACTTTAGGCTACTGAAGTATTTTATAAGTAGTTTCAAAAATGATACAATTTGAAAATGTTTGTAATTTCATGGTCTATATTGAAATTTAAGTATTTGATAAATTGAGCATGTATAAATGCTTTATGATCCAATTAAATGTATACGCCCTGAACTGAATCTACGATCCATCTTGTTTACTGTGGAAAGTTATGTAGAAAAATTAACTTCGTCTTAGCACTAGTCGATATTCGTCTGAATAAAAAGATCGACTAAGTCCACTTTTTGTAATGAAAAAGTCCTTTATTGGAAAATGATCCAAGGATGAAATGTTTTATTAAAAAACAAAATCGTGATCCAATGAAAAGAGTGCTTCAGTGGTTAATTAATGTATATTCAATAGCAGAAGGGGTTTGTTGGAGATTTTAGTAATTTTATAGAGTTGAGATCATGAATCAATTGAAGCTAGACCACTATCAAAAACCTGGAAGTACTCGGCGGCCGATTCGTTCCATTATGGGACTCCTCAGCAGTGCGTATTCACGACCCCGCCTTGCGAGCAGTCCTACAATAAGACGAAACGGCCGTCCAGTACTTCCAGGTTTTCGATAGTGGTCTAGTTTCAATTGACTGATGATCTCAACTGTATATTCAATAGATTTAGTTTCCTTTGCAAAAGAATTCACATAGACCTGATCGCTGGACTCGAATGACCTAACACTTCAGTAAATGAAGATAAAACTTTATGTTAAGTCATTACGCCCAGATTTTTGCAGAAATGAAAAGTCTAGACATTTTAACACTATTTTCTTACTAAAAAATTAACTCATCTGAATTGAACAGACTCCTACTTCAAGGGAATACATATCATTGCGTAAGGTTCAGTTTCGATAGAAATCTATAGATTTTTGTGTCAATGGTAGATGACTTTATAGTTTGTGTTACATATTTGATGTTGCTCTGATACATTTAACAGAAAAGTGTCATTCCAAAAACTTCAGTACACTGAACTCTAACATTGATGGATACTACAATTCATAAACCCATTTATTCAATCAATAACAATACTATTTATGTCCTAAACATCGTAAATAAACAAGTAATGTTATTTAATCTTTTATATGAGTGCCCTTTAAAAGATACTCTCGATGCTGATGTTTTTCTGGACAACATTATCATCGAGAGAAAGACAATGTACTCTTTTAGAGTTGATTCACTATTCACTAGTGTGCTTCATCTTTTTCAATTTTCTCTTATCATATTCAAATGAGTTATCGTTATTATACATTGAAAGAGTTAAGTGAACATTTGATAGCTAATACTTCTTTAGTATCAACTGATAAACTCAAAGACTTTCATATTGAAATAAAGTTATGAGACTTGCAAAATAGCCGGATAATGTGAATCCACTTGGATAGTAGGCTATACGTTAACGATTAAAAGTTGACATACAAAACTCAAAAGAGTTAATTTCACTTAATATTCTACCAGATTTCTATCGAGATAATAGTTTAGCAACCCTATCTAGTCAAATAAAAAATTCAATGTAGCCTTCAAAGTTTTTGGTGTTGGTGTTTTCTGTTAGCTAGATGGTTTGATTCCGACGATTTTATTGTCATTCTAGGAAACGCTTTTCGTGCTTAACTTTGCATGAAATGCGCACGAACGTTGTTTTTCAAAATGGCATTGAACTCTTAGAAATTAAATAATCTAGTTAAGAGAACATAACACCATTAAAAGTACCCACCAGAGCTGCAAATCTTCTCCATTATTTCATTTCTTAAATTGTTGGATGTGAAATTTAACAGCAGTTCATATCCATTTATAAATTTTTAGTTATAAAGAATGAGATATGATTCGTTCTGAGCTGGTTTCTTCCAAACGCCTCTCTCATCTCAGAATTTCGTCCAACTGGTTGACAAGAATATCATTTACTTCAACTAATAAAACTGAGACATTTCAATTGATCTGTTATTAAACAAATGACACTGATTAAGCAACAGTTCTACAAGTTATGTTTAACACAGTTCTATGCATGTGGTCTAAAGAATTACGCTGGGTATCAAAGTGTATTTTATTCATGGTCGGATATAATCGAAGAATCGTGAAGAGTTAAACCTTGGCAAAACATAAAGTTTTATATATAAGAACTTTCGTCTAAATTACAGCGAATCGTTTCACAGTATTTGGGTGCCAAGTTGATGTAAGATATTCAATAGGAATAATATGTATTTGTAAAATCTCAGCGAATGAATTTGAAGTAAATCCAACGTTTCACCTCTCAATCTGGTTCAAGATTTTTCAAGGAATTATAATCAAACATCAAAATTATCGAATATAAATAGGTACATGGTTCTCCAGGTTTATTGTACACTGAATAGGTCATCCAATTAACGTCAAAAATGTTTAAACTAGGTATATGTATTAGTGTGTAAGAGATTTGTGATGTGAAATGATAAGTGTTAATATAACGTATTGTATATAAACGTAAATGGTGAGAGTTGATTTGGAGTTGATTTCGGTTTAACGGCAGATAGCACTTTGGTTTTCCAGTTTAGCAACATTGGGTTTCGTCGTTAACAACTTTTTTCGGCTACTTTGAAGCTACCAGATACACCCTTTCCCTTATTTCCAACTCGTATAAGAGCAACCAAATGCCCTGGTACGACCGATGGTGGGGAGAGTAAGCTCTACCTCTTGAAATGCTCTCACATAGCCACGCGTATATAGCCTCTGACAGGGAAGTCCTACTCACTGCCTTCTCGTGGTGTTGTTCACGGAAGTGAAAAGACGAAAAGCAAATTTCAAGCGCTTTAACCGGGTTGGTGAACACCGAAAGTCCACGTAGGGTGGTTGGAAAACCCTGATTCCAAACCAATGATGCACATGGGCCCCATTATCCTGATGGAACAAATAGCATATGAATCAACTGTTGGTCATCGGCTATCATGGGACTGCATCTCCTTACGATGCTCCACTGCCTTGTGGATCAGACCTTTAGGTCAAAGGCTTGGGGTGTGACCCCCTATGAAAACCACCTGCTTCAGTTTGGGCACCTAAACAGTATCACAGCCCTCACACAAATCAAATGAGATTTGTTTGGCGCATGTGTATATGGTGCTTCCTTGTACCAATATTTATGTGTTTAAATAAAATAAAATAAAATACCTTTCTCATGTCTATGTGTGGTGTTGTCTACTTATATCCATATAAGTAGTATATGGCGTGGGTCAGACATAGAATGTATTTTGGTAGAAGACCGATGAGGAAAGAACTGAAATGAAGCGCAATCGTTTGGAAAATGCATGAGCAATGGAATTAGAGAAGAAACAGTGAAGATTGAAACAATTGGTTATTAATTTGCAAATTGACTGTTCATTGTTTGGTTATCAGAATTTACCGAGATAGTCTGTAATGTTTGCTTAAATACATTCGATTGTCCCCAACTAGTGTTTTGTTCGCTACATTTGGTGTCGCTGCCAACCAGGAGGAGGAAGGGTGCTGTTCTGCGGACGCCGCTGCGGGTCTGGAGTGGAGGTGCTAGTTGGGGCAGTCTGGTGAGGAGAGGTGGCGTCAAGTGGAGTGTTCTGGCGGGGCGGCGTTGGCTGTAGCGGGTGCTGTCGACGGAGAGGAGCAGTGGGACGTGCGACTGCTGGGTGGACATCGGATGTAGATGGCTCAGCAGGCCGGTGGAGTACGGGTGTTGAACGTCCCAGGTGCCGGGTGGATGCGGATGTTGGTGCCCCGGCAGGTCGACGGAGCTATGGAGGTCAGCGCGCCGCAGACTCGACATTCTGACGGAGAGTTTGGCACAGACTGCAGTGGAAGAAGATAGCGGCGTGGCGAGCAGAACCACCGCATGAACGAATGCTTTAAAGGGTGGACGAGTGTGGTGTTGTCTACTTATATCCATATAAGTAGTATATGGCGTGGGTCAGACATAGAATGTATTTTGGTAGAAGACCGATGAGGAAAGAACTGAAATGAAGCGCAATCGTTTGGAAAATGCATGAGCAATGGAATTAGAGAAGAAACAGTGAAGATTGAAACAATTGGTTATTAATTTGCAAATTGACTGTTCATTGTTTGGTTATCAGAATTTACCGAGATAGTCTGTAATGTTTGCTTAAATACATTCGATTGTTCCCAACTAGTGTTTTGTTCGCTACATATGCATGTAAAGAAAAATCTCTTAAAATGATTCCCAGTAATTTATAAATCACACCTTACACTTTACTACTTCTTAGAACTATCATTCTTTCGAGAATAAAAACCCTATGAAAAAATAAAAATTTTATATCTAAAAAGAAATGTGAATATGATTACCCATACATAACTTATTACAGACATTAAACGTACATTATTAGACAAAACAATATCATGGAAATATGTAAACAAAATGATTATTTATTCTTCTTTTCTTCCAAGGTCAGGTTAATCAGAATAACACAATGAAGAATGTTTGAAGAATGAAACAACATTAGAACTTAATGTAAAACGAAACATTAAAGTATGTGAACTAATGTAGTAATGAAAAATAATCATAATGGATGGATGGATGGATGACCAAGAAGAAGACGAAGAAGAAGAAGAAGAAGAAGTGACTAACTTAAATGGGGTCATCATGGATCAAAAAACCAAAAAAAAAAGAGTTTAATTATGTCACAAAATTAGTCTACAGAAAAAACATCAAAATATTTGCCTCGAGAAATATTTTTTTTTTTTGGTTTTCTACGAATGGAATAATTTAGGCGTATACATGAGACCTTAGACAAAACATAACTTATGGACAAATTACATGAAGGGGTTTGTCAACAACAACAACAACAACAACAACAACAACAAAAGGAATTTGTTTTGTCACCATGATCACAATAAATGTAAACATTTAACCTCATTTTTCTATAGTTAACTATGAATAAAATAATTAGGAAATAATGATAAATAAAGATGAATAGTGGCTAGCAATGGAATCCAGAATGCGCGTCTCGTCCTATTTACGACTTGTCAGCTGGATGTACCTGCATCTCAGAGTTGATGTTCACTCAGGCACTCCAACTCAGTGCTGTTATCTACTCGGCCACTGTATTCTGATAGCCACTAGCTTGTGAAATGGGGTGAAGTTGAGATTCACTTAGTATTGTTTGCTTGAATCTTCCCATTGATGTTTAGGACTGCAACTGGTCAGTCTCTAATCGGCATATGTGCATACTGTGCGTATTGTCTCGATATAGCCTAAATTCACAAGCATGGTAAGTAAAGATGAATAGTGGCTAGCAGTGGCAATACGCATAGTATGCATATATGCCAATTAGAGACTGACCAGTTGCAGTCCTAACACATCGATGGGAAGATTCAAACAAACAATACTAAATGAATTAGGAAATAATATTTTATTCTAAAGTTTTGTATCTAGTAGTTTCTATGATTGAAACACTTGGTGATTAAGTTTATAAGATAAATTTACTAGATCAATATCTGGATTCCACATTCCTGATACTTTGATGAACTGCAACTCTGTCATCTTTCATGACATAAGGGAAAGATATTTCATAGAAATAGTTCAATAGCTTTGTAAACAAATGAATAATATCACTGTATAATGCAAGTAACTCGACTAACTGAATTTGTAATTTGCTGATCAAACTTTCAAATTTTTAGAAGTTCAACTCCATGTTTTTCAACGTTTTGTTACTTTTGTCTGAAAGAGGGAACTTTTATTAAGAAGAAATAAATAATGCATCATAATATTACATTCTGTCTTTTCTAAACAAATGAACATGACAACATGGATAGACCCTAACCATAACCCTAACTGAATTCAACAAAACAGCTTATTTTAGTCAAATTTGGTGCTTTTAGAACGAAATAAAATAAACAAATATGCCTTATTTTTAACGTATTACTTAACTCCGCCTGTAGCTCTTCTAGAGTTACTGCCGGTCCCAAGCCCGGGTAAAGGGGGAGGATTGGGCATGCGGTTAGCGATCTCATCCCGTAGAAAAGTTAACTCGCTAAAAAAACGTTAACCAGAAAAAATAATTCAAACCATTTAAACTCTGCCCTCCAAGTTTAAGGAATAATTATGACGTCTCATGATGAAAGCCGAAATTCTTCGGAAGTCACGAAACCGATGCACCTTCTAACAACCAGAGCAACACTCTTTATAGGTACATGGAACGTCCGGACAGTGTGGGAGACAGGAAAGACTAGTCAAATAGCTATGGAAATGAGGAGATACAACTTGGCAATACTAGGAATCAGCGAAACCCATTGGACACAAACTGGACAACAAAGGCTAGGTACAGGAGAGATGCTGCTGTACTCCGGTCACGAAGGGGAAAATGCGCCACACACTCGGGGAGTTGCTCTAATGCTGTCCAGAGAAGCACGAAATGCACTTGTGGGATGGGAATCTCATGGACCCAGGATAATCAAAGCATCATTCAGAACAAAGAAGCAAGGGATCACAATGAACGTTATCCAATGTTATGCACCCACCAATGATAACAACGACGATGATAAAGATCACTTCTATGAAAGGATGCAATCAATTATAGCGAAGTGCTCACGAAAGGACCCTACCATTCTGATGGGAGATCTAAATGCTAAAGTTGGAGTTGACAATATAGGATATGAAGATGTAATTGGACGACATGGACTAGGAGAGAGAAATGAAAATGGGGAGAGACTTGCAAACCTATGTGCTTTCAACAAATTGGTTATAGGCGGCACAATATTCCCACACAAGTGCATACACAAAGCTATATGGATCTCACCGGACCAAACCACAGAGAACCAGATAGATCACATCTGTATCAACAAAAAGCTCCGAAGATCAATGGAAGATGTGAGAATCCGGAGAGGAGCTGACATAGCTTCAGATCACCACCTGGTTGTGGCCTAGATGAGACTGAAGCTTAAGAAACACTGAACAACTGGACAAACAGCACTACAAAGGTTTAATACAGCCTTCCTTCGAGATACTGACAAGCTCCATGAATTCAAGATAACTCTCAACAACAGGTTCCAAGCTCTACTGAAAGAACAAGAAACTACCTTGGAGGACAACTGGAAAGGGATAAAAGAAGCACTAACTTCAACGTGTCAGGAGGTTCTTGGTCCTAAGAAGCATCATCACAAGAAATGGATCTCTATGGGAACTCTGGACAAAATTCAAGAAAGGAAGAACAAGAAACTAACAATTAACAACAGCCGAACACGAGCAGAGAAAGTCAAAGCACAAGCAGATTACGCAGAAGCAAACAGGGAAGTGAAGAAAAGCATTAAAGCCGACAAGCAGAAATACATGGGAGAACTAGCAATGACGGTGGAAAAAGCTGCAAGAGAAGGGAATATGAAACAATTATATGATACGACGAAGAAATTGGCAGGAAGATATAGCAAACCAGAGAGACCAGTCAAGGACAAAGAAGGAAAGACAATCACTGAGATTTAAGAACAGAGGAAAAGATGGGCAGAATACTTCGAGGAACTGCTGAATAGACCAGCCCTATTGAATCCACAGACAAATCAAAAGTGGGAAGGCGGCAGGACCTGACAATATACCAGCAGAAGCACTGAAGTCAGTCATTGAAATAACTGCAAACATGCTTCACCTTCTATTCAAGAAGATTTGGGAAGAGGAACAAGTGCCAACGGACTGGAAAGAAGGATATCTCATCAAGATACCAAAGAAAGGTGTAAGTAAGTAGGTTTAACGTATTACTTACTGGTGAAGATCAACTGATCATCCGTTGTTGATTTGTGATTCTCTATCAGTCAGTAAAAAAGGCAGATATTAACGAATTTAAAATTAAGCTTACTCAGAACAACATAAAAATCTAGAATTTCCTAGTATTTATTTATACTTGTGTACAAAAGTCGATCAATTGTTAATTGACAAGTCAGATTTTCTATGAAAGGAATTTCATAGTTTATCCTTCAACTGATAACATCTGAAAAAGTTATCGAAAATCACAAATTTCTGGACAGTTGGCTGTCTTATGTTACGGATTCACATTTATTGGTCGAAGTTAGACATTAACAACACTGCGTGCTGGCTCAGTGGTCTATAGGTTAAGCGCATGCGCGCGAGACCGATGGGTCGTGGGTTTGAATCCCACGAGCGGGATCGTGGGTGCGCACTACTGAGAAGTTCCATATTAGGACGAAACAACCATCCAGTGTTTCCAGGTTTTCCATGACGGTCTAGCTTTAAATGACTAATGAACTCAACTACTAAGTTCACATGTTTCTAACGAGTCGATTTTAACCAATCATGATCAAATATATGAAAATTATTCTAGTAAGAATGATAGTTTTGCTTAGCATATCATGGGAACTTTTAAACGAAATATTAAAAATGGTAATAAAATATTGAAATTCCCTCAAAAATGCGCTGGTTATTTAGTGTAAGTGTTCTATAGAAATAAAGAAACTACATCATTGTGATCAGTTAATATGTTAATCTTTTCAAAACCTGTGTATTCTCACTACCGGATTTACGGCACTCACTTTTTTAAACTCTCACCAGACATTAATAAAATGTAGGCAGCGCGGATATTCTACTTAAGGCTTTAATATTTCGTATCTCCGCTAAGACAATTAGCTGAATAGATTGTAATCCGTCAGAAAATCAAGTAGAATATCTGATTCCAACTAGTTCAGTTCCACTATTCTGCACAAATCAAAATGTATAGGGATATATGTTCGAATGTTCATGATAAACTAGTGTTCAATTTTGTTTGAATAATTATTGTATAAAATTGATGAAATTCAGAAACTGTTTAGAAGTTTGAAAACGAACTAAAAATCAAATTGATATTTAACATGTTATCTCTACCTGAAACTACTGATTCATATATTCAGTAGTTTAAATATTTTTGCTAAAATAATGTTCCCTAAACTGTTATTTATTTTACAAAAATAAATAAAGTTTAAGGAAAAAACAATATAGAGAATTGAGATGAACTCGAGATAACTTCTCATCAACTATTTTGTATAATTTCGAATTTTTTTCTTTCTGGATTTGAATAAACATGAATAAATTTTGAAAAGCATCCTATGTAGGCGTTAACATGATCCCATTCAATGGCATTATAATGTATATCATTTGTTTACCGTTACCATAGAAGATTTTATTTTTTGTTTAAATTCTTAAATGACAGACGGTCTGAATGTATCCTTTTTGTTATTTGAATAGTCATTCATATATAAACTGGGATTCATAGTTGCGTTTACAAAAACGTTTTTTTATTTTCGAATATTTTGTCTACGCCTGAATAGACTATGTGCTGATTTGAACTAAATCTGAATATGATTGAAATGATTAATTATTTAAATATTAAATGAGAAGTAATCCAAACGAAGAAAAAAAATGTGTGTTATGTAAGGTTATATTTCAATCCAATATCTAGAAAGAAATTGGGGATTGAAGGTAACTATGGTCGAATTCAAATAGAATGAAGCAAACCAATAAACTATTCAAAACAAAAGAAAGTTATAAAAATATGCATTTATTGTTAAGGTAGGAAATTTTTTTGACTAATGTATCAAGTAGAAAAATAAAATAATTCTCACAAGCAAGGAGCTGTACCGATGATGTTCAAAGAAGAATGTTAAACATCTATAGGATGGAAATCTCATGAACCCAGGATCACCAAAGTGTAATTCAAAACAAAGAAGGAGGGAATCACGATGAATGTTATCCAATATTATGCACCCTCCAATGATAACAACGACGAAATTAAAGATCAGTTCTATATGAGGGTGCAATCAATCAAAGCGAAGTGCTCAGGAAAAGACCTGATCATCTTGGTGGGAGACCAAAACGCCAAGGTCGAAATGGTCAGCACAGGATATGAAGATATCATGGAACGACATGAACTAGGAGAGAGAAACGAAAATGATGCGAGATTTGAAAATCTATGTGCATTGAACAAATTGGTTATAGGAGGCACAATATTCACACACAAACTCATGTTCAAAGCTATATGGGTTTCACTGGGCTACACTAAAGAGAACCAGACCAACCACATTCGCTGGATCTAAAGAAGCATTTAACAGCTGGACAAACGGAATAACAAAGGTTCAATAGAACCCTCCCTCGGGTTACTGAAAAACTCGGAAAATTCAAGATAGCTCTCAACAACATGTTCCAAGCCTTACAACATCTACTCAGAGAAGAGGAAAGCACTATGGAAGAAAACTGGAAAAGGATCAAAGAAGCAGCAACTTCGATGTGACAGGAGGTCCTGGGCCGCAAGAAGCATCATCATAAGGAATGGATATTTATCGAGACCCCTGACAATATTCAAGAACTGAAGAAAAGTAAGACAATAATTAACAACAGTAGAACAGAAGCAGAGAAGGCCAGGGCACAGATCGAATACATAGAGGCAGAAAGAGACAGAAAAGGAGCACTATAGCTGACAAGTAGAAATACGTGGAAGAGCTAGTAATGGGAGCGGAAAATGCTGTGATAGAAGTAAATTTGAGGCACCTATATGATACAGCTGAGAAAAACTGGCAGGAAAAGGCTGTAAACCAAGAAGAGCCAATCAAGAATAAATAAGACAAACCAATCATTGACAGACAAGAGGAGCGGGGCAGGTTAGTAGAACTGTTTAAAGAGCTCCTGAGCAATTATAAGAACCACAGTGACATCACACTGATATCAGCACCAGGAAAGATTTTCATTTGAGCGTTAGTGAACCGAATGAAAGATCCAGTAGATGCCCAACTTCGAGATTAACAGACATGATTCCACAAGTATCGGTCGTGTACGAACCGAATCGCGACACTACAGATCATCGTTTAACAATTAGTTGACTGGAACTCTTCACTATACATCAACTTCCTCGACAGTGAGAAGGCATTTGACAGTGTGGATAAGAAAGCATTACAGAACCTTCTTCGACGCTATGGTGTATCTGAAAAAGTAGTCAACATCATTCGAAATTCATACGACGGACTATGTTGGAAAGTTGTGCTTGGAGGGAAACTCACAGTTGAATTCCAACTGAAGACCGATGTCAGACAATGCTGATTACTCTCGTTCTTTCTCTTATTTCTGGTGGTCAATTTAATCATGAAGATTTTCATATCTGAGGGGGAAGCACGAAATATAATGAACAGCTTGGATACATTAGACTATTTGGACTTCTCAGATGACCCAGCTCTTCTATCCTATACACACCAACAACGACATTCGGTGTAGCAGCAGCTTTAGTCTGCATTAGTTGGCCTCAGCATACACAAAGAAAAAGCCAGGACTATAAAATACAATACAGAAAGCACCAATCAAATCACACTTGATAGAGAAACACTGGAAGAGATGGAAACGTTAATGCACCTGGGCAGCATCACTGATAAGCAAAGTGGATCTGATGCAGATGTGAAAGCACGGATTGGTAAAGGAATGGAAGCATTCCTACAGTTAAAAAACAACTGTCAGACAAGACCAAAGTCAGGTTCTTCAATACAAACGTCAAGACAGTTCTATTGTATGGAGAACTAATAAAACGATCATTAATAAAGGTACAGGAATTTATGACTAGCTATTTAAGCAAGATACTAAACGTCCGTTGACCAGACACCATCAGCGACAGCCTACTGTGTGAGAGAACAAACCAGCCTCCAGCTGAAAGTAGGAAAAGACGCTGGAGGTAAATAGAACCTACATTGTAGAAATCATCAAACTGCATCGTGAGGCAAGACCTGACTTGAAATTCCAAAGGCTAAAGGAAAAGAGGAAGACCTAATAACACATTGTGTTTGAAATAGGAGGCAAATAACAAAAGAATGGATAGCGCTTGGACACAGTACCCAGGACAGTGTTAGTTTCAAAATCCTGGTCGGCATCCTCTGCTCCACTATGGGTAGCAAGAGTAAGTAAGTATATTTACTTCTTCTTGATGTTTAACTTGTTATTCATGAAGCACAACTTGACATTCAAATACACTGTCAATTTTAAACTGAAATCTGTTGTTTTGTCCGTTCCTCAGTTTTGAATTAATAATCAGAGATTATAAACAATGTATATTTCTATCATCTTATCGCATTTGAATGTTTATTCGTTATACTAGACTTAAATAATTATGATGGTTAAACATCCTGCATCTATATAAAATCTATTATCTCAAAGTTATCATTTTATTTACTATGACAAAACTCAAGCTAGATTCGATTCAGCCGTTCTTCTATGATATTAAATGGTCGAACAGTACAATATATGCTAAACGGTTGCTTAACTGGAAAGCGTTATGCAGTACTTAGTTTCTGAATGTTTACTTAATGAAGTGTCTTTAACTTAACATGTGTTACAAAATTTAGAATAAACAAACAAATTTCATATGCTTCAGTTCGATACTGTCTGTTTGTTGAAAGCTTCAGGCTACATATTTTCTTTCTAACAAGAAATATTGCAATAAACTATCGTCTGTATGATAAGCAAAGATGGAATCCAGAACAAAGCGCGTTTCGTCCTTTTCTGGATATGTCTGCATCTGAGTTGATGTTCACTCTGGGACTCCAACCCATTACATTCCGCTTCAAACACCGCGTTATCCACTAAGCTACTGATTCCTGATAGCCACCTGCTTGTGCAATGGAGTGAAGTTTAAATTCACTTAGTATTGTTTGTTTGAATCTTCCCATTAATGTTTTAAGACTGCAATTGATCAGTTTCTTATTGACATATGTGCATACTGTGCGTATTGCCTCGATATAGCCTTTGATCATAAGTATTATAGGCGAAAATGGATAGTGGCTAGCAGTGGAATCCAGAACGTGCGTTTCATCCTAGCTGAGTGAATAACGTTATGGCATTTGAAGAGAGAGCTACTGTGTTCAAGTCCCAGAGTGAACATCAACATCAAATAGGATGAAACACGCGTTCTGAATTCCACTGTTAGTCACTATCATTCTTTGCTTATACTGCTTATAGTGTTGTGAACAGAACACTAGTTGGGGACAATCGAATGTATTTAAGCAAAGATTACAGACTATCTCAATAAATTCTGATTACCAAACAATGAACAGTCAATTTGCAAATTAACAACCAATTATTTCAATCTTCACTGTTTCTTCTATAATTCCATTGCTCATGCATTTTCCAGACGATTGCGCTTCATTCCAGTTCTTTCCTCATCGGTCTTCTGCCAAAATACATTCTATGTCTGACCCACACCATATACTACTTATATGGATATAAGTAGACCACATCACACTCGTCCACCCTTTAAAGCATTCGTTCATGCGGTGGTTCTGCTCGCCACGCCACTATCTTCTTTCACTGCAGTCTGTGCCAAACTCTCCGTCAGAATGTCGAGTCTGCGGCGCGCTGACCTCCATAGCTCCGTCGACCTACCGGGGCACCAACATCCGCATCCACCCGGCACCTGGGACGTTCAACACCCGTACTCCACCGGCCTGCTGAGCCATCTACATCCGATGTCCGCCCAGCAGCCGCACGTCCCACTGCTCCTCTCCGTCGACAGCACCCGCTACAGCCAACGCCGCCCCGCCAGAACACTCCACTCGACGCCAACTCTCCGCACCGGACTGCCCCAACTAACACTTCAACTCCAGACCCGCAGCGGCGTCCGCAGAACAGCACCCTTCCTCCTCCCGGTTGGCAGCGACACCAAATGTAGTGAACAGAACACTAGTTGGGGACAATCGAATGTATTTAAGCAAAGATTACAGACTATCTCAATAAATTCTGATTACCAAACAATGAACAGTCAATTTGCAAATTAACAACCAATTATTTCAATCTTCACTGTTTCTTCTATAATTCCATTGCTCATGCATTTTCCAGACGATTGCGCTTCATTCCAGTTCTTTCTTCATCGGTCTTCTGCCAAAATACATTCTATGTCTGACCCACACCATATACTACTTATATGGATATAAGTAGACCACACCACAATAGTTGAAAATTAATACAATCGACTCTATAACCTATAAACTAATTTCTTGCTCATTCGAATTAAAAAAAAAACTGGAAATTCTTTTTTTTATCCAACTATTTTCAAGTTTCTATTCACAATTAGTCAATCAAACTGTAATAGCTTATATATATCTAACGATGCTTTAGAAGTACATTATAATACTTTTTATACAAATCTCATATATAGGAAATCTCATATTTTTAAATGTGAAATGGTGTTTATTCTTCGAACCGATTAATGAGAATAAGAATAAATTTGATTTAATTCAGTGTAGGGTCACTGAATATCGAACAGATCACTGATCCCTGTCAAGGTCGAGGATAGTCAACGCGCGCAAACCAATCGTACGCCATGGACTGGCCCACGCGGCAGTGGTTATTCTTTCACTTCTGTACTTCCGTAGTTGTACCTTAACTAATATATTCTTGTCATAACGTCCTTTGTGTTGTACAGTCTCCATAACATCTATTATCCTTTGATGCGTCGATGGTTCAATCCACGTAAGGGCTGGTCGCGAGGTGTGACTTCAGTGTTAGTTGGTTCGTCCCCATTCTCGTCTAACTATAGTGGGCCCCCAATCATTTCGACATAGATCATCAACGTAGACGATCTTACATCAGTTTTTTTTTTTTTGTATTTATATAACATTATGATATAAAACAATAAAATACTGATTTTGATTTGTGAGTAGTATTGATAAAATCGTTTAAAAAAAAAAAAGAAGAAGAAGAAAAAAAAAAGAAAAGATGTAAAGGTTAAATATAATTTGGTATAAAAAGAAAAAAGAATCACAATAGAGAAGAACACAAGATTAACAATTACTTATTCATACTCTGTTAATTCTAAGAATTTTATAAATCAAATTGTAGGATATTCAATATAAAATTAGTTGATAGGAGGCATAAGAAAGAAAAAGCTCCACTATATCATTTCTCTTTAAAGAAATAATGTACTACCATGAAGTACTCTTATTACAATAGTAATTTATATGTACAATAAATTTATAATTTGGACCGACTGATTGACAAGAATCAACAGTCTTTAGATCAAACATTTTGTTTTAATTAAATAATATTTAAATAAATGAATATAAACAGAAAGAAAATTCAATAAAGAATATTCATGTGAAAATGGTTTAATGAATTAATAATCACAGGGTTGTTCATATTTAAAGGTTATATAATACAATAGGAATCAAAGAGAAAAAGTTAAAAAGGAAATCAATGAACTCCACATCAAAGATCTTGTCTGTTCAACTTTAAATCAAAATACTTTATATGTAGATAAACAAGACGTTGAAATGAGATATCAAGCTATAAGCTTTGAAGATCATTCATTATTAAGACCAAGAAACAAATGAATATCAAGTAATAAGTATGTAGAATATGAAATAAAACATGTGAGAGAAAAAAAGGCGAAAAAACAAACAAATCAACCAATATACTATACGTTACCATGACAACAACAGTATTATATCTTAGTCTGAAATAAATAAATGAATAATTCACTGATTGTTTATAATTAAACAAAACCATTTCGTTTTAATTAATCAAAGGAACAGCAAGAATAACGATGATGATGATGATGATGATGATGATGATGATGATGATGATGATGATGATGATGATGATGATGATGATGATGATGATGATGATGATGATGATGATGATGATGATGATGATGATGATGATGATGATGATGATGATGATGATGATGATGATGATGATGATGATGATGATGATGATGATGATGATGATGATGTTGATGATGATGATGATGATGATGTTGATGTAGATAAATCTAATAAACACAAATGATCTTATAGATGAATGATTGAAACTATTGAATTGAGTTCTATGAAAAGAAATCTTCAAGTTGATAAAGAGAGAAAAATCTAAACATACATTTAGAAAAAAAATTTGTTTTCATTTATCAAAAGTTTCTTATTTGTTGACATTTTTTTTTCTACTCAAAGTATCATTATTTACCTCCAACGTGCACATAGAGATACGGTTGCCATAGTAACCTATAATGATATGTCTGTGGTAAAACATTTTTAGAAAAAAAAAAAAGATGCATTCTTACAATTGTGCTATTTAGTTTTCTGGAATGATTTACAGTGAAAGTAAATGTTTATATATGCTTAGAATAAGCAAAGAAAAATGAGATTATCTAAATGGGCACATTTTGAGGAAATTACCCAATTGCGTCATAAGACAAGTCCTCACATGGAATTCTGAAGGCCAAAGAAAAAGTGAAAGATCAAACAAAAACACATTACGCTAAGAAATAGAGACAAACATGAAAAGAATGAACAAAAACTGGATAGAACTAGAAAAGAAAGCTTAGGACAAATTGGGTTGGAGAATGCTGGTCGACGGCCTATGCTCCATTGGGAGTAATAGGTGAAAGTAAGTAAGTAAGTAAGTAATTGTATAAAATTGATACGAAGCATGAAATATATTAGAAAGGTTTAAAGAAAACAACAAATAAAACTAATATACACCATCAAAATATTATTCACAATCTTAGCCTCTCTTCGTTTCATAAACATGAATGATATGTACCCCCCCCCCCCCCCCCCAAAAAAAAAAAAATAGAAATAAATAAACATGAGTAATTTTCAAATGAAAATCAATAAACAGGTATGAATAATAAGTAAAATAAATACTGAATAAATCTCTTTATTCTTGTAAAAACGAAAAACATCAAGAGATCAGTTCATATAAACTTGAAATGTTTTTCTTTGATTAATTCTGTGAATAAAAATTTTTAAAAAAATTTTAATTCAATAATCATAGTGATATATATAACTTAGATGAATTGAGACATCATTAATGGATGGAAGACTTGTTATACACTAATTGATATGTAAATGTATAGGAAAAGAAAAGAGGAAAACTTCATAAACTCATTTAAAACCTTTTTGTTGATGTAAATGAATTAATTTTGGATATTTTCTGAGAATCATTTACTGTGATATCCAAAGTTCGTTTTGGTTTTGAACGAATTATTAAAGTATTAGGTAAAGTTGGTTGAATTAGATGACATGGTTGTAGTATAGTAGTTTTACAACTTGTTCGTGGTTTCATTACTCTATCTGCTGATTGAGATCTTAATGTTCTTAAATTAATTTTAGAAACGCATGATGAACCACTACCACTACCACTATTATTATTATTATCAATGGTAGAAATAGTAAATTGTTCATTTTTTTGTTGACTATGATATAATTCTGAAGGTATGATATGAATGGAATTCAACCGACGACGTCGTGATTTATCCATTGATTGTTGACAATAAATTGATTTACAACAAACATTATTTGATGACATTGATGTTAATAAGCTATTTGTTAATTTTAATGGTGAATAACTGTAATTAACTGATTCAATATTTTGTTTGTCATCATTTCTTCGAATAATCAATTTTTCTGCAGAATGAAAATTTGAAGATTTTAAACTTGCTTGTTGACAATTTTGTTGAACCATTTTTGAAATTGATCTATTTGTATTCATCGTTGAATCTCTATTGATAAGCCTTTTAGATCTATTATCGTACTGTACCGAAGATTTGCTAATTTCTGGATCATATGAAATTTCTGGACATGTTTTAGCCAAGCACTTTGACTAAAACAAAATAAAAGATCACTTAGTTGTTTGAAGACTAATTAGACATTGTGATGAATAAATATTTTTCCTGAATATTCTAATCCTTTTTAAAGTTTCCATACTGACAGAAAATAATGAATGGCTTTCAGTCATTTTATACGTCAGGTGAATCTTTAGCTATGAGTAGATGCTACTTCCATTTCAAATTCCTACATATATTATTTAGCTACTTCGTTATAAGCTTCATTCATAAACCACCAAATGTGTGAATAGAAAAACTAAGTTTAAATAATTTTCACTGTTATGGTGAGTTGATTATTATCATATATAGTTAAAATTATATCAGAAGATGGTTTTTGTGGAGATTTAGTATTTTCATAGTTGAAAGCGTGAGTCGATTGAAGTTAGACATGAACACCATTGGATGCCAACTCAGCGGTCTATCGGTTAAGTGCTCTGGAGCTAGACTAGTAGGTCCTGGGTTCGAATCTTGCGAGGCCGGATCATGGATGCGCACTGCCGCTGAGGAGTCCCATAATAGGACGAAACAGCCGTCCAGTGCTTCCAGGTTTTCCTTGGTGATCTAGCTTCAATTGACTCACGTTTTCAACTATTAAAATTAATCAACTTCTTATCCTGCCAAAATGAAGTTGAAGGATTTTAGTACAAAACAATCAGTTGCAAGAACCGTTTACGTGATAACAATCAATCAGATGTTTTAACTATCGGTCTTAGAAAATTTCTGTCTGCCGATCGTTTTTTGTAAGGTTATGAATAAGCACAATGAAATGGAACAACTTTTATTTTTGAACATATGCTAGTCAACATAAGATAGCATGTCGTTCAAATAGTTTTCTTGAATACTTGATCAGTAATTGAAATCCTTATTGGAATATGTGAAAAACCTTTTCTCATCCCACGAATGCAATCAGAGGAGTAATACTGCCGCTAAACGTGAAGACGTTCTCAGTTCAGTGTCTATCTGATTCATCATTCGGTCAGGAAAATTCAATGACGAGTGTTTGATCAGGTCAACCACTGATTGTTACAAAGTATAACTACTAAAATACATTTCAATAATGTTATGAGAGTACAATAACAACTGATAGTGTAATGGACATACCTGACTTTTTGAAGGCTGATTTATTTTCGAGCCACTGATAGTTGATCTCAATACTGCCTGTTGATTAATGGACTTTTCGTAGTTTTCATTAGCTGAAGCAGTGTTAGCATTACTACCTTTCAGTTTTGCATCCAACGTCTTAGCTAATAAACCAAGCTGTTTGATTTTTTCTAAGTTTTCACTTTCCCTAAGATTATCAGTACCACCGTTATTATTAATATTAGTAATACTCCTACGGTTTTGGTGTATATTTTTACTTGTTTCTAAAGTAGGATGTATGCTTTGTCCAACTAGTTTTGTTGAATTCATACTTTTTTGCTGTGAATGTTTTTGTTTGTTATCAATCAGCTTTTGTCGATAGTTTTCGGCGGTTAATTCAAAAGGAAGGTTGTTTTGATATGATGATTTCGTTAAATTCATCAAATTTTCATGGTTATTCTGTGGAATATTTAATGACTTTATGGTGATATTTTGCGATGGTTGAATTAATTGTTCTGAATGATACCTATTTAGATAAAGTGTTCGTTTTCTTCGTGGAACTGGATGATGGTTCTCCGACTGAGAATTTAAATTATGTGTTATGCAGGTATTCTCCACATTATCAATTAAAATTTGATCTGAACTAGTTGCCGTACTGTGTTTGCTTTCATGTATGAACTTAGCTTCGAAATTTGGATTTGACCTATCGAATTTAAGTGAGTCTCCAGTACGATTAAGACGTAATGTGCTCAAACTGATGTGATCCTTACGCGGTACGGTCAGAAATCTATGATATTGTTCATTGTCATGTGCATTGATATGACCCAATGAAAAATGAATATAATATGGTGAAGTCTGATCAAATACTGAAGTGTTGTTAGATCGACAAGTAGATTTATCAACATCACTTCCAAATCTCAAATCTAAATTTGAGGAATTTGTGTCACTAAATTTGTTAAATTCTTTTGGTGTTTTTACAAGTCCGGACCAATTAGGTAATCTTTGAGAAGTTGATTCACTTAATTTAGGTGGATCATTGCCTTTGTTTTGACGACAAGCAAGTAAATTCTTGATTATAGCATGTATTTTTGCTCTAGGATTTGTTGTACAATCACTCGTTTGTGGTATAGAAGATGAACTCATTCTTCTGAAGGTCGGAACAAACAGACTTTGTCCAGCTACATCCAACTTATCGTCTTGAATATTTTGATTTATTTCTTTAGTACTAAGATTTGTTCTTGAAATGCATGAGTCTTTGATAAATTGACTAGTTTCTTTGTCTGATACAAGATCCTGTCCAGTGGAATTGTTTTGTATTGGTTTTGTATCTATATCAAAATGAATAGAACAGGTATATTTCATAATTTGTTTCACATTTAAAAAGAATAGTAATTACCATTATCTACTTAAAATTAAAAACTGTTTGTTTAATACGTAAACCGTCACAGGCATTCAAGTGGTTAGATTTTTAAATCTTACAGAATATAGAACATTTATTTAGTTTTCACACTATGCTTTGAATAGTCTTTCTACAACAGAACAATACGACACCCTATGCCTTAAGTGTTCCAAAGACTTGTATTTGATTCCTGACAAGAAGTAACATCATTTAAGATGCCATTAAAACTATGGGCACTACAAACCTATTTGGTCTTAGCATGAGGTTCCTAAGACTTCCCTAATCATGATCCTATTAAAAAAAAAACACTTGAGACTATTGGATCTCGTAGGAGCATAGTTATCTTTAGATTAATGAGTTAAAATTGTCTGATTATAAATTCTGTTGTTCTGAAATCTGCCAGAATTCATATTCTATGAAAATATTTTTTTTATATTTTTTCAACGTATATTTCAAGAATGATGAAAGTTATTGAGAAACAGTTAATTATCAATTCTGTTCATACATTTAATGAGTAGTAAGATAATCTGTGAGACTAACTGCTAATATTTTTTTTAAAAAAAACACTCAGCTACTCTTTAAAAATCGACTTCTGAGTCTAATCGTTATATCAATAAAAAATAACCAACTGTCTGAACTTTATAGAAATTGGTAAGCAAAGATGGATGGTGGTTAGCAGTGGAATCAAAAATATGCGTTTCGTCCTGTTTGTGACTCCTCAGCTGGATGTACCTGCATCTCAGAGTTGATGTTTACTCTGTGACTCGAACCCAGTACCTTTTGCTTCAAATGCCATCCCGTCATCCACTCGGCCACTGTATCCTGATAGCCACTTGCTTGTGTAATGCGATGAAATTGAAATTCACTTAGTATTGTTTGTTTGAATCTTCTGATCGATGTGTTAGGACTGCAACTGGTCAGTCTCTAATTGGTATATGTGAATACTGTGCGTATTGCCACTGCTAGCCACTATCCATTTTTACTTACTATGATTGTGAATTTAGGCTATATCGAGGCAATACGCACAGTTTGAACATATGTCAATAAGAAACTGACCAACTGCAGTCTTAAAACATCAATGGGAAGATTTAAACAAACAATACTAAGTGAATTTAATAAGAATTCCTACAAAACTTAATTCATCTACCTACGGCAAGTATCTGATCGAATAATAACTGAATTACACTTGAACCGTTTTCTTTTGTAGTCATATATATATATATATATGTCCATGCTGGTGCCAACTTTGTTTTAAACCAACATAACTTTTTTAACTGACCTATTTGACCTTAATTATTAGAAGAGATATTAATTATTAGTATTAGCTTAGAAATGGTGAATTTAATGATAACTTTGTATACTTGCTAGTAAAATCTATGATAAACAGTTATAGACAACAACAACAACAACAACAACAAAAACAACAAACTAAGGGGTCAGTAAGTTTGATCCAGTCTCAATGAACTGCCTGAACACAGTTGGATCTGAATACTTTTTTTTTTGTCAACAACAAAAAATGTGTACAATGATTTACAATGTAATGAAAGAATAAAAATCTGAATAATAAATCTGCGGGTTGATATTATCGTTTTGAACAATTTAGTAGAATTAAGCCCCTAATGTCTTTTGACAACTTACTATAATTTGACTTACATAATGTTTAATGAATAATTGAATAGAAAGGTAACATACTTATGACTCCTATATAATACAACTATTACTGATTAGAAGAATAGGTGAGACTATAATTTATGGAATATATGGAATCCTGAAAGCTAAAAGAGAAAAGGAAAACCAATGAACATATTACGACGAGAAATAGAGACAGATATGAGAAGAATGAACAAAAACTGGATAGAACTAGAAAGGAAGGCCCAAGACAGAGTGAGTTGGAGAATTCTGATTGGCGGCCTATGCTCCATTGGGAGTAACAGGCGTAAGTAAGTGTTGGGGATGTCAAATCCCCAGAACTTACTCGGTAAATGACTTAATTTTGTAATCTTATTTTGAACATTTGAATTTCTTTGTTTTTGCGCCAAAAACGCTCTTTTTTCACCTTCGGGTCGAACTTCTCTCTTGTAAAATATCTTAAACTCAATTGGTCCATTGTTTCTTTAAGTGTGTTATTTTGTAATACTACCCAAGGACAATTGATTGCTGTATATATACATTTGATTTTTCCCCTTATGATTGCTGTGCTTCTGGCTGCTACGGGATACATTTTCCCCGCTTCCAACTTGGACGTCTTACTCTAGTTAGCTGGGTCTGGGTCGCGTCAGAATAGCTAGCTTATCGGTCTCTGGTCACAATTCTTTGTTCCGTTCTCTAACTAGTGAATTCGAAACGCTTCAGATACTTCAGATATAACAGTAAGTAAGTAATAGTTTATGGACGCTAGATTGATCTTGAGAGTATCCACCTAATAACGAGGATTAAATGAAAGTTCTAAACCTGTGTGAGGGATTAGAATTATGATTTACAGTTGATGATTAAGGTTAGAAACTAGATTTAGGGTTTTCTTTACGAACTGACATTAACAATATTGTCAAAACCCTGTATATCCAAATGGATGAGCAAGTTTTGATCCAAAATCTCAAAACTGTTTTCTTATACGTGATTGATTCGTCCATAAATTATAGTCTCGACGAGGAATAAAATACCATCTGTATTATTATACATAACAACTGGTTTGTAATATTATAGATTCTTTATGGAATAAAGTTACTAAGGTGATTTGTGTCATTCACCTTTATCAATGAATAAATAAACAAAACTTACAAATTAATTTTGAATATTCTTTCACCGGTTCTTCCACTTTATGATCCACGATATTTCTACAACTATCAATATTATTGGTTACGTTTACTAATGATGAATTAGATGTGATGGGTAATTGAGATTTAGTTAGTGAAATTTCTGCTTTTTTCTCTTCAGTTGTAGTCACATTCCTTGGAGAATTATCAAATGAATTCTTAATAGTATTCAAGTTATTTCTTTCATTTTCATATATTCTTAGTGAGTGTTTATCGTTTGTGTCAACACCTAGATCCGTCTCTGCTAATCCTTTCACATCATCTTCATGTTCATCGTCGATTAGAATACAGTCTGCACTATTATGAACTGTTGATAATTTATTATGCCTAGTTTGTGAGTATTCACCTTCAATAATCATAGCATTCTCCATTTCTCCATCATGACTTGATAAGTCAGCACCTAGACTACCGTGGTTTTTTAATATATTCTTTCGTTTCAGTAATTTACCATCGCAAATCTTTTTACTTATTTCTGCAATGGTTGAACGACTATTTGCCATTAAATTACAATGGCTAGTTGAATGTCTATTGTTTAAATTCATTGAAGACTTCATTTTCAGCATTTGGTTATCACGTACTAATTGTAAGAGTGTGTTTGGTTTTAATGTTTCATTCATTTTATTAAGTTGTTCTTCTTCATCATCTTCATCTTCTTTCACTTTGTTCTCTTCTCTCCCATTGTGCTTTTTTTCAACAATATCCTCTACATTTACTTGATTATTTAATTGTTGTAATCTAACTTCTTTATGGCTAAGTTTTTCCGAGAAGATTGCTTTGTGATCAGCTTTATGAAGTGTAATCGTACCAGGTTGTTGATTTTTCGTATCATCCGCAAGTGAACTAACCTTTGGAATTTCCCAGTCATAAAAATCTGATTCCTGTATTTTATGTTGTATTAACCATTCATCTAGGCAAGTGATAAGCATATTATAATTTGGTACACTTTTATACTCTAACTGTTCTAAATGTGTTATCCATGCAGTAACAATATCCACTGGTAAACCAGATTTGATTGCCAATTCTCTATGATTTAAAGCCATTTTCATTTGTCCAACTAATTCTTTATCTCGTATTCGTCTCCAAGGTAGTTGACCGGAAACAAATTCAATGAACATATAAACAAGTGACCATAAATCATCTCTTCTAGCTAAATCTTGATGTGCATGAGCATTAATAGATGCATAACGAACTGTACCTCGAAATCCTGCAACTTGTCGTGCATTACGTACTTCAGTACCTGGACCATTAACTGTATACGGTCTAGCAAGACCAAAATCCAGTAAAGTGACTTCTACCCGAAGTGAACTGTCTCTTGTTTCATCACGTTGAATAGCAAAATTCGATGGTTTAACATCACGATGAAGAAAACCAGCATCATGTAAAGATTTTAAAGCAGTTATACACTGTTTAATCAAGCGGAAGGCTGTACCAAGTGTAAATACCGCTCCGGGTAGAGTTCGGCGTATCTCAGAAAGATTTTTACCCTGAAATTAATTGCAAAATGTAATGAGTATTGTATACGCTTCAAAGTAATTTTATCTGAATTGTAAGAAAATAAAGAATATCTTGAAAGAATTTAATAGTTTAGTTTATTTGAAGAGGCTCTAGACAAATTTAAAAACAGAAATCAACTTTATTTGTGATCATTTTAATGATTAGTCGTTGTAAACCTCATTTACTGAAAGTTTCAATTCCATAACTACTAAGATATACATGTACATAAGAATCAGGGTTAGAACTGATGCATAGTTCTTAAAAATAATAGATAACAACTCAAGAACTCTTTGTTGTCTGATGACCAGTATTTGACTAGCTATTTTAATAATTAGAAGATATTTGTGAAAATTTGGAACCTTGCTTCACATTCACATCCTCATGTATCTGTAGTCCCTTTCAGCTTTTACTAGGTATTTCATCTAAACAATATATATATATATATAAACAAACCTTGAAGTGCAGTGAGTGACTGAGTCGAAGTTAACTACTATAAAATTACTTCCGTACAGAATGTTACATCAGTTTGCTAAGGTTATATTATTCAGGATCAATAGCAACTGGGAACAACTGGAAAGGATTGCCCAGGACAGAGTTAGATCGAGAATTCTGATGATTAGCCTACGCTTCTCTATGAAGAGGAACAGGGGTAAGTAAGTAGATAAGTGTATCATGCATCTTTTTGATGTAAGTTTGTTCTCTGAGCTCAGAGAAGGAAGGAGATTTCCCAAACTACACTGACCCAAATTTGCACAAGTTGGCAATGTTTAGCGAGGCATATCTTTGATCTTACGGAAATGAAATTGCTCGTGGGATCTAAATCTGTGTTAAGCATTTTAACAGTCGGAAATTCCACTTCTGAGATATTAAGACTTCATGGAGGATCTGAGAAGTGACACCAGTTAACTACCGAACAGTGAATAATGTAGTGTAATTTTGGTCTGAATTGTTATGTCTGTACTGATTGTGCAATAATTACTTATTTTATTAACGCTTTGTTGAAACACTTATAAAATTACCATGAACTCAAAACTCGTCGGGTTGACGCTCCGAATCGTAACGATTACATAAAACTAATTCATTTCTTCATTCGATTTTATTGGTCATTTGGATTAAAACAAACTTGAAGCTATGAATAACTACATTGATTATTTTTAACGATTGATCATCCTGCAATATGGTGCTCTGGCTCAGATCGACTCGTGATTTCAACTGTAGAAATACTTTGATCTCCGCAAATCCCCATACCAATAAAAACCATGTGCTTAATAGTCACTAGCTTCAAGAAGTAACTACAGGCATTCTGCTGAGAAGGCAGTCCGATCTGTGTTGGGTGTGGGACAGTTATCCACCGTAGGTAATGGATCAAGGGTTGCACAAGATCATCGACTTACTGGAGTTAGACATTAATACCAATGAATCCCCGTTAAGTGGTCTAATGTCTAAGCGTTGGTGTGCGAGAATGAAGGTTATACGTTCAATTACCGTGTGCAGTATCGTGAATGCGCACTGCTGGGCAATCTCTTACTGAGACTAAAAGGACATCTGATGCTGTCAAGTTTTCAATGGTAGTGTAGTTAAGATCTTTCGCTACTAAAAATCAATGAATAAATTCGTCCTCGGTAAATAACTTTTCGAGCCCTTTTATATTTTCAATAGAAGAGATATATAAATACGTTATTGTTTAATTTTTGATTAACTTACCTGTAAAGTCATGACCATGTAATTGAATTTTGCGTTCTTTCCACAACCAAACAGACGGCATATATTCGGTTTTCCTTGAAGACGGCGTAACACGGCCACTTCCATTCTTAGTACTTGTTTAGCTTGACGGTTAGATTCAGCTTTAATAGCCACACGATAGTCGTAAGCTTCATTCACACTGGAAATTCCGGAGTCAGTAGATATTCCATTTGATTCATGTTTATTGTTCAATGTAAATTTTCCAATAGATCTCTGCGGTAGTTCACACTTACAATTGATACACATACTTCTTTTGTCAGGATTACCAGTTTGACTTGAATCCCTTGGAGTTGATACATTACTCGCACTGAAATCCTGTGGGTTTATATTGTGTAAATAAGGATAGTTATTAGTTGCTGATGATTTTAAATGGATGAAACCATCTTCTTGGTTATTTTTATTAGGATTATTTTCGTTGCATGTAAGTATTAAGCGACGTGAAGATAACGAAGCTGATGTAGTTGTACCAGCTGAATTGATTCTAGTACCATGCTGAATTTGTGTATCTGATGAAAAAGCTTGTACACCACCAATACCACTATCTGAGCCAATATCGTGTTTTAATTTTATAACCGTAGAATCATTTTGACCACTGGATGGTGAAGTAACCGCTATGTTTAGAGTGCTGTTTGTTGCGCAGTTTATACACAGTGAATATTCTGGATGGTAACGTTTCAAATTTGACTGTGATTCATTATAATATGATGATGTTGATGATGTAGATGATGAATGTTGTACACGTTTTAGTTTTGTGTCAACGGCTTCATAGATTTCACCAAAACCGCCTCCTCCTAGTTTACATATCACTCTCCATCTATCTTTAACCAAATCACCAGGAGATAACAAATCTTTTGTATTGTCATTATTTTGTTCTAAGTGATTTATGTGATCAGGTTTATTATTCAAAATGACCGGTTTATGAGAGTCAGAATTCATTTTACACGAAGATCGTTTGTTTGTGGGTAGTGCGGTCACATATTTATTATTATTATTATTATTGTTATTATTATTATTTACAAACTTGTCTTTTGGGTCATTTTGAAGTGGGGTTAAGTATTCTGATTGCATAGTTTAGTTAATTCCCAATTCAAAGTATCTACAATTTGAAAAATACAGTTTAAAGAAGTTAATTTTTATCATTATTTAACAAAATTTACAATTATCTTTATACATTACAATTACATGTTAGTACTACAGTTGTGTACATTAATAACCATAGTATTAAATAATAATAATATTCACAAATTGATTAAGAACTATAAACTTAAAACAATCAATTATTCTGTTTTATATAGCTAAAATTATGAGTCAATTGAAGCTAGACCACCATGAAAAACCTGGAATCAATGGACGGCCGTTTCGTCCTATTGTGGGACTCCTCAGTAGCAGTGCGCATCCACAATCCCGCCTCTCAAGATTCGAACCCAGAACCTATCAGTTTCTCAAGCGAGGGCTGAACCACTAGACCGTTTAGCCAGCATCCAACTTTGTTAATGTCTAACTTCAACGAATCCACGAACTCAGAACCTATCAGTTTCGCGCACGAGTGCTGAACCGCTAGACGAGTTAGCCGGCACCCAACGGTGTTAATGTTTATTTATAATTTAAATTCAATACATATTGTTAATAGCTGAGCACAATGTAAAATTACTATGGTTTCTAAAATCAATAAGTGAATAAAAATCAATTTAGGTGTTAACTGATAAATAAATCAAACCGAAAAAAAACGAACATAATTTATTCAAAAAATTTTGGTTGTTATCCATATTCATTTTGTCTAGAAACGTTTTTCTTTTTATAGAAAATTCAATATGATTCAAAGTAAGTAGGAATTAAAGCTTCATTTAAATATTTCGCATTTTTTAAAAAAATATTAAAGTTTTAATTAATTATAACAAAGAAAGATAAACATTAATTATAACTATGATATGGTTTTAAACAAGGATTCACTTAAGAAAGTGCATATAGATAGATAGATATAGATAGATAGATAGATAGGTAGGTAGGTAGATAGATAGATAGATAGATAGATAGATAGATAGATAGATAGATAGATGGATAGATAGATAGATAGATAGATAGATAGATAGATAGATAGATAGATAGATAGATAGATAGATAGATAGATAGATAGATAGATAGATAGATAGATATAGGTAGATAGATAGATAGATAGATAGATAGATAGATAGATAGATAGATAGATAGATAGATAGATAGATAGATAGATAGATAGATAGATAGATAGATAGATAGATAGATAGATATAGGTAGATAGATAGATAGATAGATAGATAGATAGATAGATAGATAGATAGATAGATATAGATAGATAGATATATAGATAGATAGATAGATAGATAGATAGATATAAATGATATTTAATGTCCATGACCTTATACTAGAAATATTATTTACTCATGTGTTATTGCATTGTATTCATCTAAGTAGAAAACATTTTCCATTTATCTAAATGTTAACAGGATGTTATTCTAAGATTATTTTTATATAATGAACTTTTCTTAATGAGAATAACGTGATTCCTTTTTATGGATCTGAGTAAAACAAACCTATTGAATATTCTGTAAATGAAAAGTTTATTCAACACATGATAAGTTGGATAGTTTATGTATCATATTCAATTATAAAGGGGATAGTGAAGTAAAAACATAAATTGCTTTGTAATAGTGACCGGCCCTTTTTTTAATCTAAAATGATCAGTTCCATGTAGATCATTCATGTCAAGACTAGGAATTAGTTCATGAAGTCATTGTCTGATGAAGTATATTGTTTAATAGGTACAGACTATTTTGTTGTGGTCTGAGTAATTACCACAACTATGGGCTGAAGATATTAGTTGGCATGGCTCAGAATCAATCTAACAGGTTTAGATCATTCACTCTTTGTTTCCTCTTATATTCAAAATTCCAAAATCATTTCATTCATTTTATTCCATGAATTCGTATTTTCTTCCTTAATCAAAATGTCTGCATTTAAACATCCCTATCACCATTGATGCTGTTTCTACTTTGACTACGCTGGGATTTCTTTATACTGACAGAGCACGGTAACTTAAATCAATGTACAAATATCCCAGCGTATGGTTGACCGACCAACTTTCATCATATAGTGAAACAGCGTTAATAATCTCTATTCACCTGAATAAATACTAATATGATTATATTCAAAATAGAATACAGTTATCCTAAATTCTTAAAACAATGAACTGTGAGAAATCGATAAAATGAATCTCTACACATAAAGATGATTGAGAAAAACTAAAATAATGAACATGATCCTTAGTAAATTAGTCAGTTATCAATGTTGAACATTTTAACATCTTCATTCAGATATATGAGATGATTAGTATTTCCTAAAGACAATAAATAGAAGATGGTAAGCAGAGATGGATAGTGGCTAGCAGTGGAATCCAGGACGCGCGTTTCGTCCTATTTGGGACTCGTCAGCTGGATGTACCTGCATCTCAGAGTTGATGTTCACTCTGGGACTCGAACCCAGTACCTTCGCTTCAAACGCCATCGCGTTATCCACTCGGCACTGAGTCCTGATAGCCACTTGCTTGTGCGATGGGGTGAAGTTTGAATTCACTTGGTATTGTTTGTTTGGATCTTCCCATCGATGTGTTTCGGACTGCAACTGGTCAGTCTCCATCTCTGCTTACCATGCTTGTGAATTAAGGTATATCGAGGCAATACGCACAGTATGCACATATGCCAATTAGAGACTGACCAGTTGCAGTCCGAAACACATCGATGGGAAGATCCAAACAAACAATACCAAGTGAATAAATAGAAGAGCCTCTATGAAAAAGTCAAATTAAAACAACTCATTATTACATAAACTAAACACTTATTTACAATCAACTAAATCTACATGTAAATTTATAAATATACTGACATTTATTTATTTTTCACAGTTGAAATCATGAGTCAATTAAAGTTAGACCACCATGGAAAACCTGGAAGCACTGGTTGTTTGCTCAAACTTCGTGCATTGGTTGAAGTTAGACATGAACACCGTTAGATGCCGGCCATCTCAGTGGTCTATCGGTTAAGTGCTCTGGCGCGAGAATAGTAGGTCCTACGTTCGAATCTCGTGAGTGAGGGGTCGTGGATGCGCAATGCTGAACAGTCCCATAATAGAACGTAACGGCCGTCCAGTGCTTCCATGTTTTCCATGGTGATCTAGCTTCAATTGACTCATGATTTCAACTATGAAAAATACTAAAATCTCCACAAAACCCCTTCTGATAATAGAACAAACATTAAAAAACAAACAAGAATCAATTGTTTGTGTTACTATGGGAAATTGAGTTAATCGTTTATTCGATTTTATTAATTCTTACTTAAATGTTCTACCAAACTATTGATATGAATTTCTGAATGGATATTTTTATTTAAATTAAAAATCTATTAGGATAGTTTGTTTGGACATGAACTAAATACATTCATCAGTAGTTTTTTTAAGATTTAAACTTAGATCAGTTATTCTGATCGATTCTTCTTTTGATTATGTTGTCAGTTCTTGTGGAGAAATGAATTGATTTTCTTGTATACTAAACATTATAGCTTTCTTAACACAAATAAATTTGGTTTCAATAAAAATAAATAAATATTTAATTTGAACTCATTCTGTCTGCTGATCCCTACACTATTAATATACTTGAAGATTTTTCTTTCCTCAATGATAGTTTATAATAAAACAACCTTAAAATTGATTATACTTCTAGGAGTGAGTCTGACGTATAAAACAGGTAGAAATCTTACAAGTGAGCAACTGTCTTCTGAGATGACATTGTAAAAATGGTCAAGATGATTCTTAGCTCACTTGAGTTCTTTTGATAGTTTTATTCTCTGAAATTGATGTGTTGATGCAGAAGCTTTTATCAGTAATTTGAGTATCATCACTATCCCCCTCTGCATTCAAAAAAAGCTTGGAAAATCATGTTACAGGTTTTTTAATCACGTTATTATGATAGGCTTGTTTGTAACGGTCTATTCTTGCTGGTTTTTTAATCATAATGTGTCTTGGCATTCACGGTGACTGTTTTGTCGGGTTAACTTACGACTATATAAATCCCTAATCATTTCTGTATGAGTGGATAATTTGGATGTGTTATAATGTGTCTTGATTAGAGATTTATGTGAATGTCATAGTTCTAGAAATTCTTAGGAATTTTTAGAGCTTGTCCAACATAGATCTATTTTACCTTCCAAAATGAATTTTGCTTCTAATTATCTACGTAAATCAAAATCAGACGACCAAAGGTTAACCAAGGAAAATAGTCCTTGTGAATTCAAAGACAAATAACTATCAATATGATCAATAAAAGAAACTAGTTGGAAATAAGGTCATCAGCGCTGACTGAATTACTACATGTGCAACGATTTTGAAAAGCTCACTTTTACTTGAATTAGACGGTGACTATACGGTCTAGAACAACAGTAAAACTTCCCGAGTCAAACCACTTGGCTTATAGAATGCAATGTTTTTAAAAACAAGTAATTACTGGTTAAACCATTATGGATAAACTAAAATATATAAACAGTTGAAGGATTGATGAATCAACTAATGATTGTTAAGAACCGTTTAAAATAAAACATTCGAATCTTTCCAAATGCAATAAAAGAAATTTCTGAAAGTAAACGTGATGATTATAACATTGTAACAGAAGAAGAATTAAACAGTCATCAGTCATGAAAGGTTGTATCAGTAACCTTTCTCATCTTTATAAATAGCCTATTTATCGACATTATTAAATAAAAGTAGGTTCCCCTACAATTGCACTTCTAGTTTGCATATAACTCCTAAATATAATATATATGAAGAGTAAAATTATAAGCATGTTCAATATTCTTCAAAATGTTCCATGAACTTCACGTTTGAAAGCGCCAAACAATTTTGATAATATAGGTGCTAAGTAATTACCAAATTCTGGTTGTCAAGTAGATTACTTAGTACCTTACAGGACGATTGAAAGAACTGTTAGATTTTTTATATCTTTCCAATGTCGTTCAATAGTGTTATCATTACCATGGTTATTGAAACCTCTTTGCACTTACAACAATAAACACCAACTATATATGTGTTAACTCTAAAAATTGTTCTCCAGCGTAATTACATTTATTATTCATCAATTTTTGGTCCAAAAAGAATGTCCAACTAAGACCTTACTGTTAGAAAGTTGTTTTTCAACTTTATTTAAACTCATATAAAGAAGATAAAGGCACCAGCTTTTCGATTCGAATTTACCTCTGGCTAAAACATAATAAAATTCCGATACTGAACCAAGGAAAAAGTAAATTATAAGCACCTATATCGTGTCAATTGATAATTAAGCTAATTATTCTTATATGTGTTAGCATGCTTGTCTATACACTTTTAAACGCGTAGTTCATATCCCACACCTTTAAGTAAGTAAAATAGCATTTCCTTAAATAATACTAAGGAAAAGCTTGAAACACTTCGACTCGACAAATAAGTTTCAGGTGATTATTAAAACATTTTGAGGTGGTAGTTCACGTACACTTTTCATCACTGTGGTAGTACCGGACAATATTGTTTCAAACTGACATAATAGATTAGTTTTATGAGAGCAATGTTCAAGTGAAATGTAATTTTGTGTATAATTATTAATTCATCATTACCTAAGACACTGGATCGCCAACTTTTAGTATTTGAAATACACTTTCTGAGCTGTAAAAGCTACTTATTTCAGTGATTGAAGTGTTTGAACCAGCCTTACTTACTTCTATGACACTTTTAATTTGATATCAATCGAACATTACGATAAAAGATTTATTTTTGAAGGCTGATGTTTTAAGTTTTTATCTCATTACCACGCGAAGGACAATACTTAGGATACCAACAGATATAGCAAGGTTTTAGAACCGCAGCAACATGCATATTTTAACCTACAGTAACTATCCTACAATCGGTTTTGATTATGGTTAATTTTGGTTAAGCCTTTTTACTAACTTACTTAACAGACATCGTCATTTGGATAGTAACGATTTGCATATTTTTTGTGCCGTTATGACCACTAGAGCACATGACACTCTAGCCAAAATGTTGATTTCTTAAGTATCATTCGATGACTTATACATTTTGATTTTGATTGGACAAGCACATAAGTTAAAACCTATACATAATGCTTCATTGCTTGTCAAAACTGTTGAAAATGCACTAAAAGACATACCAAGTCAGATGTAAAAGCAGGACAAGATTCGACTTTGAACGTGAACTAATTCGTCATGTACAATTTGATGACGAATAATACGGTCATCAAAGTGTAAGTTATTTGACAAATAGTCTGCAAACACCAACTGGAGATGCTTAAGGACATTGGACTTGTTGTATTACATCCTCTCGTCCTCAGAAATGGTTCGAAATTCTTGTCTGAACATGTCAAACCTCTTGTAAATCTGATTCAAAATGAATTCATCAAAAGTAGTGGCCTAAATCTCGTAATATATGCTTCAACTATATTGTTCAATGGAAAACAATAAAATTGCTGGTGAACCTACTTCTGTTTCCCAGATAATAACAGCAAATCTAAACACTGATCACCCAGCATTTCAAAAATAAGATTCATGTAATTTTTGAATACAAACTGTTCAAAAAAGTGTAATTAAACAAGCCTAAAACTTTGCATGAAAGCTTTTGTAAGTTTGTAGGAAAAATGACTGAAACTGCCTTCTCTAACCACATGATTTCATCCACCGATACTACTCACACGAGATTTTTACCAAAACTAAAACACCATAAATCAACATAGAAGAGTATAAAATGCCTCAGAAACAGGTCATTAACTATGACTAATAGGAGAGTTCAGTTGTCACTGCTTTAAACATTTGTTGTTTAATGACGAATGATATTTCGCATTATTTCTTGTAATTATTACTGTGAAAAATGGTAATCTTCCATCACGTGTTAAGATTTTGTTCAAAAAATAAGCCACAGTATCCCTAAGCCAAAAAATACTCGAGACATTTTATACTTATTTGTGCATCCTTCATATTGTTGTACAATGATGAATAAATAAAAAGCAAAAAAAGAGGTATCAATTAAAAAAATTTAAGTAAGGCATTGTAGGGCCAATGAAATTTCAATCAGCCCCAGCTAAATCATCCAGCAGTCAGGTCACTGAATATCGAACAGTTCATTGGTCCCGTCAAGATCGAGAACAACCAACGCACATCAAATAATATCACCTCATGGACTGACCAATGCAGTGGTAGTCACACTTTCTCTTGTACCTACTCTAACTAATATATTTTTGTAATAACGTCCTCTGTGTTGTAACGCATTCCAGGTATCCATGGTACCTTGATGCGTCGAAGAGGTAATCCAAGTTAGGTGTTGACCACAAGGTGTGGCTTCGACATTAGGTGTTAATCACACTATTCCGTCTAACTCGAGTAGGCTCCTAATCATCCGACATGAATTATCTAAATTGATGATCTACAACATGAATACACCGTACTGACAAAGTTTATTGTTACTTATCGTCAAAGAGCTTGAAAGAGCTGACGTTTCAAAAAGTAAACCAGTCTAAAATAAACCTTTAATGGTCACTCAGAGACATTTAATTGTAGTTCTTCCATTAAAAGAAAACATAAATTCCCTCGTGTTTTTATACGACATAAGTAGTTAACACCTAAATGATAATTGCAGTTTATCTACTAAGTAATGTAAAGGTATCCTACAACTGAATTAAAAACAACTTTGTAGCAGTTCGTTTCTATAAGCCCTCATACTTCCTGTTATCAAGATACTTTGTTAAAAATAAAACTAGGATGGTGAATAATGAACTCCAACTCAATGATAAAAACGCACGTATAACAATGAAAACTACTAATAAACATTCACAGGCTACTAAGCAGAACATAAATATAAGTTCTGATTTGAACGGCGAAATGAGCCTAAATTTTGAAAAGGGTAAATTTGATCAAACCATGTGGTTTTCCAGACGTTTTAACTATATGTTGATCTCGACCAACTTAAAACTATAACTCAGCATGCCCAAAAATGTAGCGAGGATATAGTTTCAAAATTAGATAAAATCTTACAAACTTCTTTTGGCAAAAGCAAAATAAATGGTACATAGAACAAATATGTAATATTTTCAATGAACTGAGTCTCCTTGTGAAATAAATTATGAAAATTTGAGACACTTAGATATATATTAAAGTGCTAACCGAGTTGAGTTGGTTGTTATTTATTGACTTACCACATAACTTAAGACAAAGCGAGAGACACCTTTCGTTGAGTGGTTGTCACCATTCGAACACGGTGAAAGTATAGTATAAACTATTTTAGATTATTAAAACAACCGTTGAAAGTTATCAATAATTCAAACTCACACTCGACTGATATCTGTGCTTCTTACGCTTTTTTCGACTCCGAGAACTTTTCGTCTTCAGTAACAGTTCAGTGTTCGGGAAACAATCATTAAAGAAGCTCCAATCAATACATCTTGCTCCTTAACTTTTTGTAATATCAAAAGTTTTGCTTAGCTACCTTTGGAAAGTAATTACAAAACCATATCGTTCAGCACAAGATGAAAACGAAGCTTGTAGGATCTAAGTGACTTCCTAAACGATTTTCGGTGTTTTCACACAATTCTTGGAGTTGGTCCAACAATTTGACATCTGCTTGATGATTTTTAACAAAACCCCGATAATCGGGGTTTGGACAAAGTGAACTGTGGAATGTAAAAACATGACAAATAGACCTGTGTGAAAATTAAAGTTATTAAAATTTGTAATTATTAATTTAAAAAGACAAGCCATATGGAGATATTTTTAAGGCATTCATTCTGGTTTGAATCTTGTCGCTCCCTCATATATATAAATTGTCCCCAACGTAGTTGGCAGGAACTTAGGAATATATGGTACGTACCTCCTACCATTTTCACGGCAACTGTTTTTATAAAACTTTCTGGTTGTTTGAGAACGGTTACTGGGAAATCTTCAGACTCAGCTCTTGAATACATTTCCTAATCTCCACTAACAACCCCAGGCTAAATCTACACGACAACCTGGACAGGAATGAAAAAGGCGCGGAGTGTGGAAAGAACTATGTACCCAAAGGTTCGTCTGTCTACGAAACCATGGGGGAATTAACAGCGTTTCTCATGGTGTTGGGCTTCCGGAATGTTCTGGAACCCCACCAAACAGTATTAATGGAGGTAGAAATGTAACACGTGGCCCTTTACTTTAAAGATGTTTGTATTTATAATGAAATTTAGAACCGTTATTTCCGCAATCACCCTTTACTGATTTCAAAGGGGCAAACGCGTAATCAGTCCACTCAGACAGTTATTCTTCAGCCAAACCTAAGTTTGGATCTTACACCCTGACTTAACGTTCTGTTGGAGGTGATAGGGCGAAGAGCGTAAATGTGTAATCCCAATTGCTGCAGAAGTACATGAGCGATTCGGAAGTCAATGGTGAGCCAATGTTGGTCACCAAGGTCTCTCGAACTCCGAAACAGCCAAACAATTTGAATGAATTGTCTATTTTTTTCACTGGCTGTGCAATTTGTCACAGTGTAGACTTTTGGTTGTTTCGTGAGTGCATCCACTATGACCAGGAACATTTTCCATAGTACTGAGCCGATAAAATCTTCATGCAGCCTCTCTCAAGAACTTTCAGGCTTTGTCCAATATTTTGCCTCACATTACTTTGGATAACATGCTCCTCACAGTTTATAAAGCTCATCAAGGAGTTTTCTAGGAATATTCCCAGTCTCCCTACAAATTACTATCTAGGTAGTTTTTAAATTTAATTGTGAATCATTAATCGACGAGCTATTAGTGTTTATGTAGATAACAAGCCTTTCGGAGATATCCGGTTTGGTGGGAGTTAAAATGACATTCACCGTTGTACCAAAATGACGGATAATAACTCGAACTTCTAGTTACTGAAAGTAAAACTAACAATCAGACTGAAATGATAGTAAATCGATCAGTGACTACAAACAAATAATATCTAATTAACGGGATACAGTATTGGAAGCACGAACATTTTCAACATCTCAGAGGTTAAATGAAACTTGCTGGCGTCCCTACACCTTTTACCCCTCATCGAGGAACATGGGCCGCCCACAAGCGCTCTCCATCCAACCGTGTTCTGGACAGACCTTTCCAGTTGCTATTCATCCACTGTACATCTGCTCATATTTTATGACGTAATGTGTTCTTTGGTCCTCTTCTTTTTCACATTCCCTCTGGATTCCAAGTCATGGTTTGCCTCGTGAGGAGGTTTGGTGATTTCCTCAATGTATGTCCTATCCACTTCCAACGTCTTTTCCTAATTTCCTCGTCAGATGGAAGCTGGTTTTTCCTCTCCCGCTGTTGCTGATAGTATCCGGCCAATGGATGTTGAGTATTTTTCGTAGACGACTGTTTATAAATACTTGTACCTTCTTGGCAATGGTTGTAATAGTTCTCCACGTTTCAGCTTCATATATTAGAACTGTCTTGACGTTCGTATTGAGGATTCTCACTTTGCAATTAGTTGACAGTTGTTTTTACTTCCGTATGATCTTGAATTGCCTTGACAATCCTCGCCTTTACATCTGCATTAGATCCTCCTTGTTTATCAACGATGCTCCCCAGGTACGTGAATGTTTCCACTTCTTACAGAGTTTCGCCATCAAGTGTGATTGAGTTGGTGTTTTCCGTGTTGCATTTGAGAATCTTGATTTTTCCTTTGTGAATGTGGAGGTCTATCGATGCGGAGGCTGCTGCTATATTTGCTGTCTTCATCTGCTTTTGTTCGTGTGTATTAGAGAGGAGGGCTAGGTCATCTGCGAAGTCCAAATCATCTAATTGATTCTGAGAAGTCCATTGTATTTCGTATTTCCCTTCAGATGTCGAATTCTTCATAATCCAGTCAATCACTAGAAGGAAGAGGAATGGGGAGAGTAGACAGCCTTGTCTGACTCCGGTCCTTACTGGAAATGCATCTGTCAGCTGTCCTCCATGCATGACTTTGCACTGTAGTCCATCGTATGAGTTCTGGATAATGTTGACGATCTTCTGAGGAACTCCATAGTGTCGAAGACGTTTCCATAATATTCTCCTGTCCACGCTGTTAAACGCCTTATCAAAATCAATGAAGTTGAGGTATAGTGATGAGTTCCACTCAACTGATTGTTCAACGATGATCCGTAGTGTAGAAATCTGGTCTATGCACGACCGATCCTTACGGAATTCAGCCTGTTGATCCCTAAGTTCGGCGTCTACTGCGTCTTTCATCCGATCCAGCAGAACTCTGTTGAAAACTTTTCCTGGTACTGATAACAAACTGATGTCTCTGTAGTTCTCACATTGGCTCAGGTCTCCTTTCTTTGGTATCTTGATGAGATATCCTTCTTTCCAGTCCATCGGCAATTGTTCCTCTTCCCAAATCTTCTTGAATAGAAGGTGAAGCATGTTTGCAGTTATTTCAATGTCTGACTTCAGTGCTTCTGCTGGTATATTGTCAGGTCCTGCCGCCTTCCCACTTTTGATTTGTCTGATGGTCATCTTGACTTCTTCGATCGTTGGTGGAGTGACATCTATTGGAAGGTCTGTGTGGGCTGCTTCGATGTTCGGTGGATTCAATGGGGCTGGTCTATTCAGCAGTTCCTCGAAGTATTCTGCCCATCTTTTCCTCTGTTCTTGAATCTCAGTGATTGTCTTTCCTTCTTTGTTTTTGACTGGTCTCTCTGGTTTGCTGTATCTCCCTGCCAATTTCTTAGTTGTATCACATAGTTGTCTCATATTACCTTCTCTTGCAGCTTTTTCCGCCGCCGTTGCTAGTTCTCCCATGTATTTCTGCTTGTCGGCTTTAATGCTTTTCTTCACTTCCCTGTCTGCTTCTGCGTAGTCTGCTTGTGCTTTGACTTTCTCTGCTCGTGTTCGGCTGTTGTTAATTGCTAGTTTCTTGTTCTTCCTTTATTGAATTTTGTCCAGGGTTCCCATAGAGATTTATTCCTTGTGATGATGCTTCTTAGGACCAAGAACCTCCTGACACGTTGAAGTTAGTGCTTCTGTTATCCCTTTCCAGTGTTCCTCCATTATAGTTTCTTCTTCCGATAGATCCTGTAGAACTTGGAACCTGTTGTTGAGAGTTATCTTGAATTCATGGAGCTTGTCAGTATCTCGAAGGAAGGCTGTATTGAACCTTTGTAGTGCTGTTTGTCATCGTTCATCGTTTATCATCGTCGTTGCTATCATTGGTGGGTGCATAACATTGGATAACGTTCATTGTGATCCCTTGCTTCTTTGTTCTGAATGATGCTTTGATTATCCTGGGTCCATGAGATTCCCATCCCACAAGTGCATTTCGTGCTTCTATGGACAGCATTAGAGCAACTCACTGAGTGTTTGGAGCATTTTCCCCTTCGTGACCGGAGTACAGCAGCATCTCTCCTGTACCTAGTCTTTGTTGTCCAGTTTGTGTCCAATGGGTTTCGCTGATTCCGAGTATTGCCAAGTTGTATCTCCTCATTTCCATAGCTATTTGACTGGTCTTTCCTGTCTCCCACATTGTCCGGACGTTCCATGTACCTATAAAGAGTGTTGCTCTGGTTGTTAGAAGGTGCATCGGTTTCGTGACTTCCGAAGAATTTCAACTTTCATCATGAGACGTCATAATTATTTCTTCAACTTGGAGGGCAGAGTTTAAATGGTTTCAATTATTTTTTCTGGTTAGCGTTTTTTTAGCGAGTTAGCTTTTCTACGGGATGGGGTCGCTAACCCCATGCCCAACCCTCCTCCTTTACCCGGGCTTGGGACCGGCAGTAACTCTAGAAGAGCTACAGGGGGAGTTATATTCTTAGCTTGCTTATCATTAGGTATAACCTTTAGAGGCTTCCCTGCAGTGTCTTTCCTACGTCCAGTAAGACGCAGACAAATATGTGCTCGCACTGGAGCATGATCTGAGTCTAGTCATGTGCTCCAGAATGAGCGACAGTCTTCTATCGAGCCCCTCCATCGGTGGCTGATAGCGATGTGATGGAATCGGGTCCAGCGTTGGGACGAATTCGGGGGTCGCCATGTCAAAAGATGTTTTTCCTTATGCTTAAAGTTAGTATTTGCAAGAAATAGGCCGTTATCTGAGCACGGCTGCAACAGACGGTCACCATTATCTGTTTTTTTAGCCATGACACCATAAGATCCACCCAAGTGTCTTTCCCTTTCACTTAGTTTACATACTTGTGCATTGAAGTCACCTGCCACTATTACTACATCAGAACGCCTAGCTTTACGGAGAAAGTCAGAAATTTTCCTGTAGAACTCATCTTTTATATCGTCTTAGCTGCAGTCAGTGGGAGAGTAGGCAGAGACGACGAAGAGGCAACGACGAGTTTCCCTATCTTTCTAAGTCCTTACTGATCCGTTTAGTCAGCGCATAGACGACTGACTACTGGGATCCAGTCTAAAAAAGCTAGTTCTGCCCTAGGACTTAATGCCACACCTACTCCAGAGAGGCCACGGGAAACAGCATCAGGGCTTCCAAATACACGAAGCGTGTATCGATATGGTTCTTTATTTTGATTAGGTGAGGTCAAATGAATGAAACTACTCGGATCTTGTATGCGCGTTTCGGAGACGCGGCATACAGCGACGGTGTAAGATTCTAGAGTCCTAGCTAAGGAAGCCCGTTGTCCTATTTGGCACAATGTTCGGACATTAAAAGTTCTTATATGTAGTTTAGAGCGTGGTTTCAGGAGATCAGGAATAACATTCCGTGTACTTGAATCGTTTGCCCTAGCGGTGCGAGGAGATGAAAGGGCATGGGAAAGGGTTAGTCGTGGAGATAAGAGAGTTATTAGGAGGTGTACGAAGGATTTGAAAGTGACCAACTTGGTCTCGTGTGCAGTTACGGGTATGAGGGCTAGTATCACTTCGCGGCTGCCCACACCGTGGAAGGGTATTTCTTGAGGGACCTGAAAAAGAAGTTGGATTAGTGTTGGCCTAAACGACCTGGGAGCGTGAACGCAGTGCCCAAGGGACAACTGCTTGAGGCCGGTCACGCACGGCCTTTTTGTGGGGGATTTTTGACGTGTTAGCAACGTTCTTCAAAAGACCTTACCGCCGGAGACGGAAATCCGTGTGATAAATCGAGGTGTGCATTTTTAGAGTCGACCTTTTCTAACCCCATCCCTCCCTGTAGGAAGGCAGCATTGCTGTTATGCTGGTTGTCTGAAGGAAACACCTTACTGCCGTCACACCTCTGTACAGTCGGCAGTACGACTTCGCCTTCGGACCTTGGGATTGCTGCTTTTAGTCTTACCGCTCTTCAAACGACCTGTCTGGCATGATATGACCTCGAGGAACGATTGTTCCAGACATCATAGCTCGATTGCTTCATTACGATAGGCAAGCCCCACCACCATGTCAAGGTAGCAGCAAGGGTCGGAATGTTTATCAATGATGCTTCCCAGGTACGTGATCGTTTCTACATCCTCCAGAATTTCTCCACCAAGTGTGATTGAGTTGGTGTTCTCTATGTTGTATTTGAGAAGGTGTAATACCTCGATTCAGAGTCTTGTGACCATCTGGAAAAGAGTGTTGAAAGTTATCAGCTATTGTGTACCCACTTTTGTACGACTCATGCGGGAACTGCGACGCTTGTCGGTGCTCTGATGTACTGACGTGCGAGTGTAACAACTTAAGCTAATCGGCTAAGAGCTAAGCAAAAACATACAAGTAAATGTCAGAACACTGAAGCTCAAGTAGTCATTCACTTCCTTACTTTGTCTATAGAAATTTACAGGACCGTTAAATGTGCGCAACTGCTTAATCGTGGTTGGTTTTGGGTAATCGAGAATGGCCGTCACTTTGCTTCTCAGGGGGTGGATGCCTTGAGCATCAATAGTATGTCCTAAGAAGTATAAGAAGTTGGTTTCTACTTGGCATTTCTGAATGTTTACAGTAATGCCATGCCTTTGAAACCGTTCGAAAACAATTTCCAGATGCTGGAGATGGGATTCTCTGTCCGGATTTGCTATCAGATAGTCATCAACATGCGCATGTACGAAGTTGAGACCTCGGAAAACGTCATGTGTGAACCTTTGGACGGCATTCCTTAGACCAAAAGGCACTTGTAAAAATTCGTAGAGGCCGAAGGGAGTTATGATAGCGGTTTTTGGAACATCGTCAGTAGCCATAGGAATTTGGTTATAGGCTTTAGCCAAGTCGATTTTCGAAAAGATAGTTGAAACTTTCAAGGTAGTTGTCAAATCGTGAATGTGAGGTAATGCGTAACGATCGGGAATGGTTTGAGCATTCAGACGCCGATAATCAGCAGTTGGACGCCAATCGTTTGCGGTCATTTTTAGGGACCATATGCAAATGAGGTGACCATGGGCTATTTGACGATCGAATGATCTTAAGTCTATCATGTGGTCGAATTCGTTTTTAGCAAACCTAAGCTTTTCGGGAGCCAGTAGTCGCGCTTTTGAGAATACATGTGATCTTGTAGTCGTGATATGATGTGTAACATTGCTGGGTACAAATGGCAATTTCCATTGCGGTTGATATATCCCGGAGTACCTATCCAGTAACGGTTGATAAAATGGGTCTATGGCGTGCTTAATTGTGACTGGAAACAATCTGCAACCAGGAAAAGGAGTTACGCAAACAGATAGCTTAGTGTTTCCGTCTACTAACCTCCGTTTGCGTGTGTCGACGAGTAGATTGTGGTGTTGTAGCAGGTCTATACCAACGATTGGCATAGAAACATCTGCGACCACAAAAATCCATTGGATGGGTTTGCGTAAACCCACATTAAGGTAGGCGTACCTTTTACCAAACGTGGTGATCGGTTTTCCGTTTGCAGCCTGTAAGCTTAAAACAGATTCGTGAAGCCTGAGGTTAGAATTCACAGAAAGAATGACAACTTCTGCGCCAGTGTCGACGAGGTAGCGAACTTTCGTTGTCACGTCCGTGACGTACAAAAGGCGGCTATGTTCGCCGGCTATGGCTACCGTTAACGCTTGCTGGCTGGGAAGTTTCACGAATTTTTTGTGTCGGTCAACTTGAAGTTCGGGTAATTGCAGGGTTTCCTGCAATTTCTGGAAGACTTCCCATACTGGTTATGATACCAGCACCAATCGGGGTTATCCATCTCTCGTGGTCTAGAGACAGATCGCCTACGTGAAACGCTTCTGCACGAGGTTTGTGACTGTTTACGGTCATTACGAAATCGAAGATAGCGTGTCAGTGTATGATATAATTCGACGATGTCATTCTGGGTCGTTTGAGCTGTTTCTTTGATTGAAAAAACCTCGGCATTCGAAGATTTCATGATTTCGAGGATGCGGTCAGCAGAAACAGCCAGTTCGTCTACGACGTTGTTATTAAGGAGTTGGTCTAATCTTTGTCGGTCGGTTAGATCTCCGCGTCTCAGAATCGATCGTTTAAAAGTTCCGTAAGTTTCCGAAACATCACTAGTAAACACACTAGGTGTTACGTACCTATTAAATTCGCGCGCCAGAGCTTTAACAACCGCGTAGAACCGTGTGCGTGAGTCCGTAATGCTGTGCCCGCAAAAGTGGGCTCCTGCGTAGCAGAACCAGGCTTCCATATTGCTCGGCCAAAAAGGCATTAACTGAATCAAGGGTGGGGGACAGTCTTTAACTTAAATACTTTGGATGTCTGTTCCGTCATAGTGAAAAATCAAGTATTATAATGAACGAAAAATAAATAATTCAAATATATCCGAAAATTCGAAAAAATATATCACAGTATATAAAAGTCAAATAAAGCAAAACAATGATTTATGAAGTTCTCAAAAGGAACAGACTCACAGTTTATGGTTTGGTGTACCAGATCACGTTCGTCTCGCCACTGAAGATACCACCAGTATTGTAGTTTGACAACTCTTTACCAGTAACACCTATAATCGGATCACGCCCACCCGGTTAATATCACAAGTCACAAGCGAGGAGGTTGGGAGATATATTTGATAGGTTATCAATATATCGAGAAGTGACTGATCTAATCTGGCTAATGATCGTAGGAGATGTGTCGCACGCCGTTCTGTAACGTGACCTGGTACGGATGCATGACCGAGCGCCTTTAGCTAAAAGAGTCCATTAAAACGAATGTGGTCAGCATCAGATGTCGAACACTTACAAAGCTATTGATTTTAGGGAATTATTTACAGCTACAACGTGAAAGCCCGTTGATAAACTCTGAGCATCTTTCGTATCTTCAAAAGAAAATCTTAGAGTTAGTTTATTCATCTAACACAGGCCAGCAAGCCTCCTGTCCCTTTCAAAATGAGACTTGTCTGATATCTCAAAGATATATCAGTGCACTATTCTGAAGTCAGTGGAAATTGTGATTATAGGTTTGGGACCCTCGAAAATCGCAGTTGAGACCTGGGAGAAACTCCGAGCCCAACAAAGACTATTAGATTATCTTTTGGAATTTCATTGCACTTCCTCAAATCGCTGCAAAATTCCAGGTAGATCTAGCGACTATTTTAAGAAGAACCTCGAACTTTGAAAATATTGGGGCCAGGTCCGAGAAAACTCTAACAGATCTGAGTTAATGTTGGATTAATTTTAAGGTTTCTGTTTTTGTGTCGCAACGCGAATACTTAAGTCTTACTTGAAGACGTCAGTTAAATATTATTTAGCCTGAACTTACACTTTCCAAGAAGTCATTGGACGTTGAAGCTTCGGCAGTGACGTTACTTCCCCTGATCAACTTTTTGAGTTGACTATTTGGTGCGGTTTTCTGGTGAACACATTTTTTGTTCCTAAGCTCTATCGGCTTTAAATTTAAGAGGATTTAAAGTTATTTTTTCTCTGCGTTCCTTGTGATGGGTTGTATTGTAAGTTCAGTCGCTTGCTGTTTTTGCAGTTCTGCTGCTAGCTTGTGCTGTTCATGCTTACCTAGTTGCAGGTCTTCGACGTCTTCACGAATGATGTTTAGTATTATACTTATTTTTACGATCCTTCTTTCAGTAATCGCTCTAATTCCTGACGTTAGGGATTATCTAACTAAAATTCCTGCGCTTTGTACACCTTTTAAGCTGTTTCCATTCACGGATGAGAAGAAAGCCTCTCTAAATTGTGATGCCATTACTGGTTTTGGAGCTGTTTACCGTATTTGTTTCGCATCAACTATGTTTTATCTTTTATTCTGCGTAATTATGATCCGGGTCCACTCATCCATGGACTGGAGAGCGAAATTACAAAATGGGTTTTGGTTCTTCAAGTATCTTTGTTGGTTTAGTTTATTGATTGGTGCATTCTTCATACCCGTTGAAGGTTTTACAAATTTATGGATGTACGTCGGAATGATTGGGGGGAGTTTGTACATAGTCATACAGTTAATTCTTCTTGTGGATTTTGCTCACACATGGAATGAGAACTGGTTAACACAGTATGAAGAAAGTGGGGAAAAGTGTTATGCATTAGGTCTGATCTTTTTCACTTTTTTCTTTAACTTATTGTCGATCGCTGGGATTATACTCTTGTTTATCTTTTACGCAAGTGCTTCACAATGTGGACTAAATAAGGCTTTAATCAGTCTTAATCTTATTTTCTGCTTCATCGCATCAGTTATTTCAATTTTACCGAAGGTGCAAGAACATATGCCACAGTCTGGTTTGTTACAGGTGAGGTGAATATTGAACTATGATATTACACTATACTTAGTAAACTCTAAAACAATTAAAGTATTTGTTTACTTCATAGTCATGGCGTAGTTTTCATCATGGAAGATCGGGTGACTGAGCAGGCGTATGACCTATAATGTTTTTGTTTAGCTGACTATAGACATAAACTTCTACGTAGACAAGGATATACAGGTGACATTAAACTTAAAACATGTACTAGTCTGAATTGTCACACTTTCTATCAGTGGTGAAGAGAATTTAAGATAAGGATAAAGCGTGAAAGTGATAAAACCAGCTATCTTGAACAATTAAATATAGAAGGTATAGGTAAAAAAACGTGATGTGGGCAAACAAGTAATGTTTCATATAATATATTTAGCTTCGCTTGCAATTTACAGTATTGTGTGAAGTGAAGTGGGAGAAATCTCACAATAGTTAAATCAAGACACTAGGCTAGTCAGATGTTATTAACTGTCAACCCTTTATGTACACGTGTGGTTTTCGTAAATGAACTTTATCGGCGCTGAAAGTCATCATGACCTATCAAAATATGTTCGGCTCTTGTCCAATTTAAAACCTAAAACATTCTTTTTGTCCTATCTTGTTGGTTTAACAATTACTAGTCTTCTTTCTATTGTACTATCAAGAATTGTGTTGACTAAATGCGAAGAATGGTCATAAAGTAAAGATAAACGAGCAGTATTAATTTAAGGCAAAATAATTTTAAAACAAAATACCAACATATGTTTATGTGGTGACTATTTTCTAACTATTATCGTACGCTGTTTTTATCTTTAGAAACTCACATGAACAGACGTCTTCATTATGCATTATTTTTATCATATAGACCTTGCATTCTCCATCTGTTGGTCCTGAGTAATATGGTACTCTAAGAAAAGGCTGGAAGCATGCGATACTTAGTTCAACTACCTTAGTCGATGCGGTTGTAGAGTCTCAAAGAGTGAGTCAGGCCCCTATAAATCGGTCGATGGTCCCACCTTTATATCAACTTCATATTTTCAAGTTTCAATTCTCAGACTAGGACCTTTATAGCAAAGCTTTATTATTATTATTGGAACAAACTAGTACAAGGAGGTACCGAAAAAATATATGCGTCACACAAAGCATTTGATTTTTGTGAGGGCTGTGATGTATTAGAGTAAAACCTTATGGAGATATAATTTAGAAGTATTGTTCTTCTATGCGTGTTATGAAATATACATTGACCTCTTTGATGTTTGGTCACAGTTAAAAATGTTCGTAAAACTCCCTTTTTTCCTCAGTTATATCTTCGGTCTGGCGCCCGGCCAGTATCACGGCCCACGCACAAATAATGTGACTTGTGTGGTGCATATTTATTCGGTGCCCCTTTGTATCAATATTTTATGTTCAAATAAATAAATATCTTCGAGTAAAAACAATGTTTGAAGTAGACTAGCACAAACTCATTCGTGTAAAAGTATCATTTCTTGGAAACCTAAAACAATAGTGTTTAATATCTCGCTTAATGGACTACTTGCTAATGTTCAGTGTACGTACACTTACGTTTTCTTTACACTACATATTTGTGAAATGGGGCTTTCTCACCTGCGCCCTAGTACGGCTGAGGATGGAAAGGGTTAGTTCGCCCTCTCGAAATGCTCTCACATGGCCATGCGTATACAGCTATTGCCAGGGAAGTCCTGCTCCCTGCCTTCTATCAGTGTGGGTATTGTTTACGAAGTTGAGAGTACGGAAAACGAATGTCCAGTGCTTTAACCGGGTTGGTGGATATTGAGGATCCACCTAGGAGAGTCGGAAAACCCTGATTCCAAACCAATGGTCCACAGGGGCTCCAGAATCGTGAGTGAACAAATGGCGTATGAACCTATTGTTGGTTACCCGCTACTGTGGAACTGCATCTCATTACGTTGCTCCAGTGCCTCGTGGATTAGACCTTTAGATCAAAGGCTCGGATAGTGGCCCCTTAAGAAAACCATCTGCTTTTGTTTGGGCACATGGGCAGTACCACAGCCCTCACGAAAATCAAATGTTTTGTGCGGCGCATATATATTTTTGGTACCTTATACCAAATAGATAGATATTCTCTTTACTAGTTGTCGTAATCAGTTGAACATTTCAAAATAAATAGTTCTTTTACCAAATATTTTATGATGATGATGATAAAAATTCTTGTTATCAATGGTATATCGTTTTAATGTAACTTAACACCGTTTTTTTCAGTCCTCGATCATTACCGCTTATGTAACTTTCCTGACATGGTCTGGTTTAACAAATGGTCACGATCCAGTATGCAACCCATCTTTAATTATCACAAACAGTACAAGTACACAGGATGGTTCAGTTGTTTTGAAGTTCGATAGGCATATTGCTATCGGTATAATAGTGCTCATTTTCTCTGTCCTTTACTCCACCCTCAGATCTAGTACAAAAACATCAGCTGGAAAGTTCCTTATTTCTGTAAGTTTTCATCGTGTTTACTTGTTTTTTATTCTACCTATAATCGCAAACTACTCCAACCGTTTGTTCCTTCCAATGGATGTATATTTTCAGATATTATTTATTTATTTAAACACATACATATTGGTACAAAGGGACACTAGATAAATATGCTCCACACGAAAAGCCCGTAAACTGTGAACCACTAATAGCAGTTGTATCTTACTCTATATAAACCACTAAAGTATACTTCAAGATGTCGATCACCATATTTTTGGTCCATCAGCCTTTTAGTCGTATATCATTCTTGCGTGATTAGATCACAAGTAGTCGACATACCATTTACTTCGTTTTCTGAATTTTTCTGTTTGCTCTCTAAATCTTTTTGGATATTAGCCCAATAATATACAACGTGAACCCCTTTTAAAGATAAGAACGGCTATCGACTCATTCCATGATGTTGGAACACTTTCTAGCTCCCAAACCTTTGCAAACAACACAGTCAGTTCCTTAGCCAGAAAGTCACCATCATCTTTGAAAAGAGCCGGAAGTAAGTCATCTGGACCCAGCGATTTGTAGCGTTTCAAGAGTTGGAGTTCCTTGCGGACTTCCGCTTCATTTGGTGGATCAGTCTTCACCGGTCATAGAGGGCAGGACAATCTGGTCGATGTTGCCGGAGCAGCAGGCCAGTTGAACTGCCCTTCGAAGAATTCCACCCATCGTCCAAGACGTCGATAGATGTTAGTGATTGGCATCCCGTCATCCTCACAGATTGTTTTACTCACACTAGACTTGTTGCTGCTAGTGGCTCGGATGAGTTGGAAGAGCTTCCGGCAGTTACCAGATGCGGCTGCTGCTTCCAGCTCATTAGCACGCTCCGACCACCAGGCTTCTCGGTCCTTACGCAAGCTTTGCCCAATTTCGTTGCGTAACAGCCTTCGTTTGTGGTCATACTCATGGTCACCCGGAGTAGACCGACGGGCTTCAATCAGTTGTAAGGAGCCAGAAGAAACCCAGTGCTTATAAGCGGGACGTTTCGCGAAGACGCAAGCGACTTTACTCGCCATTTTCATGGCGTCATGAAGTTGCAACCAATGCTCATCTATACTTTTCGGTGGGATGGTAGCTAGCCTTAGACCTATCTCGGCTCGATACTTACGTGCAACAGAAGTTGCAGCCAGTTTACTAACATCAATCCGTTGGTGGCGGTCAATTCTTCGGCCACTGAAAAGTGAGGTAAGATTGGCGCAAACACGGACATGATCAGAGTCCAGATAGGTACTCCAAAAGGAACGGCAGTCTTGTACACAACCACGCCAGCGGTAGCTGATCGCGATGTGATCAATCTGATTCCAGGCTTGAGATGCAGAGGGAGGACGCCAGGTGGCACATCGGCTATGACTGTGTCGGAAGTTAGTGCTAACCGGAAACAGGTTGTGGTCTGTGCGCAGTTGCAGTAGACGGTCCCTGTTATCTGTCCTGCGACCAACAAGTCCCCATCGGCCACCTAGACGACTCTCTTCTGTGCCTAGACACCCGACTTGTGCATTCAAGTCTCTGGCTAGTACTACAATATCTACCGAACGTACTTCCTGGAGAAGAACAGTTAGCTGGTGGTAGAATTAGTTCATGATTGCATCCGGGCTGCAATCTGTCGGGGTATATGTGGAGATGACGAGAAGTCATCGTTTCTCACACCGATTTCTTCTCACTTTGATGGAACTTTCTAATCTAACGGCACATAACCGACTGTTAATGGGGATCCAATCGATTAGTGCTGCCTCAGCTCTAGCGCTTAGTACGACACCAAGGAACTGACTGTGTTGTTTGCAAAGGTTTGGGAGCTAGAAAGTGTTCCAACATCATGGAATGAGTCGATAGTCGTCCCTATCTCTAAAAAGTGTTCACGTTGTTCCTGTGACAACTATCGGGGGATAAGTCTACTTCCGATTGCGTCCAAACTATTGGCTTGTCTTTTTTCGTAGGTTGTTTAAAACCCGAGAACGATTGACTTGCTAGGAGCAGGCTGGTTTTCGTTCGTGTTGAGGATGCATTGATCATATCTTCACCCTCCGCCAGATGTTAGAACACCGTCACATTTATCACAGGCCAACAATCGTAGTGCTTCTTGATATCAGGGCTACCTTCGATTCGTTGGACAGGACTGTTCTCTGGGATTGTCTATTGAAGAAGGGTGTGCCTGAGAAGTTCATTAACATCTTAAAGGCCCTGTATACGAACACCTCAGGCAGATTGAGGGCATACAACCACCTTTCTCGCTTGTTCCATTAAAGCAGTGGGGTTAGGCAGGGTCGCCCAATCTCACTATTCCTATTCAAGTTTACCATCGACGACATTCTGGAAACAGCTCTGATGGATTTAGGTAATGGCGGCGTGGATCTGTTGTTTGGAGAAGGACTTCCCGATCTAGAGTATGCGGATGATATTGTTTTACTGTGTGATAATGCCCAAGCCACGCAATCCGCACTTAATCAGTGTCCGTAATTATGGTCTGTGCTTTGCACCTTCGAAGTGCAAAATACTCCTACAAGACTGATAGGATTCTAATCCGGTACTCACCTTGGGTGGTGAGCAGATTGAAGTAGTTGAGAAGTACGTGTATCTATGTAGCTGCATAAGTGCTGGTGTTGGCGTGACTGGTGAGATCAATTCACGTGTAGTGAGAGATAAAGTTTCATATACAATCTGAGTCATCTTTAGCGTCTTCGTGACGTTAGTCTGGCTGTAGAAGGTCGGATCTACAACTCGTCGGGGAGAGCAGTTTTGCTGTACGTTTGTGAAACCTGGCCCCTCCAAGTTGAGGATGTTAGACGACTCTCTTTGTTCGATCATCGTTGTCTTTGAAGGATTGCTGACTTCCAGTGGTAACACCATGTTAGTAATTCAGAGGTTCGGCATCATGTGTTCGGGCTCAGTGACGATAAGTCAGTTGGTGTCACCATCTTGAAACATTGACTTCAATGGCTTGGACATGTTCTGCGAATGTCGTCCCAGAGAATTCCTCGTCATGCATCATTTGCCGATTCTGGGACTGGTTGGAAAAAGCGGAGAGGTGGTCAGTGTATAACATGGTGTCGTGGTATGAAAGAAAGCTGTGCAGGACTGGCTTCTGTTGGTCTGTCATGACTCCGTGATTGTGGTCCGCGTGACCATCGTAATCAATGGTTGGAGACTCTGTGTGACATGGCTCAGAATCGATCACAATGGCGTAGGTGTTTACACTATTTATCTTCCCTTAAACCTTGAGATTAAAATTGCTTCATAACTTTTTCCTTCCTATATTGTATCCTTATATACAACCTTTCTTTATATACTACCACCACTTAATTAACTACTTCTATGAATCCGGTGTTCATCTTGTTATGCTAACGAGGTATGGCAACTTGGACCGATGCATGTATGTGCCTGGTCCTACATTGTATCTGACTGACTGACCGTGGTTGGGGTCCTAGAGATGGTGCAATAAAGTGGCTACAGACGTTATCAGAAACGGTTCAGAATAGAAGCCAATGGCGATCCTGTTGCAACCTTTTACTTCATAAAGAGTGGTCATGATTTCCTTAACTGAAAGAGATCTTCTTCAGTTTCCCCCATCATTGCTCTTCTCTTTTTTTCTTTTATATATACGCATCTTACCCCTTTTCTCTTCCCATTCTGATTATTTTGTGTGGCGCATATATATCTGATGCCCCCATGTACCAATGTTTGTGCTTAAATAAATAACCTAGACTATCTATTGCATTGTTAGTCTACATTTTTATAACATTTAATCATTACTTTACATTCCTTTTTACCACTCTTGAACTCCGGGTTGCCAGTAATCGTGCTCATGATGAATGTAGTTAAAATGCCCTTAGTTACATTTATTTCTTATTCTTTATCCTTATATGGAGTTATTGTGTTCGATTAACTATCTGATTTTGGAGTGATTCGATTGTACTGGTAGTTTCCAGTAGGCTTAGGATATCAAATTAAAACATGCCATTCAACTATTAGGTTACATGTTCAGACCTCACAACACTTCTGCCTGGTAGCAACGTAGTACCGGTAGTGGCCATATTAACGGTGACCCAACTATACTTCCTTCATTAGACATCCCCATCATCATTACTTAACTCTACGTAACGACGTAAATCATTTTCGTAACATATGAGTTCACAAACCTAGTCAATATTATATTACCATCTATAATTGATTCTGGTGAATATGAGTTATTATGTACAATTCTGTAAAATCTAATTCAATGTTATAATTTAATTTTACTTGGTCTTGGTAAAATCGTTAACACTCACATCTCTACTTATCTACTAAGCATTAAATGTTCTCGAGTAATCTTGAATCCCAATAAAATATTTTGTCTTATATATATATTGTGTCACTTCTGTATCAAGTGTTAAAAACCTACTAGTCTATCTTTTTGCAAGTCTGCTTTATTCTTCGAATGTTAAACATGTTATCCCGGAAACGTGTTAGTCTGTACAGTCTGTCACTAATCTATCATGTACTAAATAAATTAGAATGATGTGGTATCATTCAATTGGGTTATTACTCTCTACAGACTACTGCTATTTTAGTTCAAAGGATGAAGGACAAGCTCGTTCTGTGTGTCAACTTAATGTGTGGGTATCGAGTCACTATAAGACAATCTAGAATAGAAATGGCGTCATATTTAGATTTTCATTAGACTCATGAGTGTTTCCTGCTTCAGTCTGGGCACCTGGGCAGTATCACAGCCCTCACACAAATCGAATGAGATTTGTGAGGCGCATATTTATCTGGTGCTTCATTGTACCAATATTTATGTGTTTAAATAAATAAATAAATAACATGAGTGTTTACCTTATTTTTATGCTTATAAATATATACCAATTTTATTTCTGGTTATCGTTTAAAAGCAGTATTACTGTCTTTCCATAGCACCGAATAACATCCATTTTACAAATTAACAAAGTGCTCATGTCTCCACAAAAGCCTTGTTAAAGTGTAGGTGTTAACGAAAAAAACTAAAAAAATCGTAAGCAAAGATGGATAGTGGCTAGCAGTCGAATCCAGGGTGCGCGTTTCGTCCTATTTGGGACTCGTCAGCTGGATGTACCTGCATTTCAGAGTTGATGTTCATTCTGAGACTCGAACACAGTACCTTTCGCTTCAAGCTCCATCGCGTTATCCACTCAGCTACTGAGTCCTGATAGTCACTTGCTTGTGCAATGGGATGCAGGTACATCCGGCTGACGAGTCCCGAATAGGGCGAAACGCGCATCCTGGATTCCACTGCTAGCCACTATCCTTCTCTGCCTACCATGCTTGTGAATTAAGGCTTTATCGAGGCAATACACACAGTATCCACATATGCCAATTAGAGACTGACCAGTTGTAGTCCTAACACATCGATGGGAAGATTCAGACAAACAATAATAAGTGAATTTAACATTACGTCTGTTTGCTTTCAGTTAATTTAAGAAATAAAATTTGTTTTTGTTTATACTGTTGCCTTTCTTCTGTAGGGTACAGAAGATACAACCTTAGCAGAACAATTTTCTGGTACTGATGATGACAATGGACGTGATGGTCAAAAAGTATGGGATAATGAAAAAAATGGTGTGGCTTATAATTATTTTATGTATCATTTTATGATGTTACTAGCTACATTATATGTTATGGTCATGCTTACTAATTGGTTAAAGCCACAAAATGATTTGAAAACACTAGTTAGTAATTCAGCTGGTTTTTGGGTACGTATTGTAAGCAGTTGGGTATGTTTAAGTATTTATGTATGGACATTAATTGCACCAGCTCTATTTCCTGATCGTATATTTTAATCAAACTTAATTTTCAAATGAATATTGAAATAATTATTTTATTTTAGAATTCAATAAATTCTTTCTTTTTTTTTTATATTTTTAAACACATCATCTTTAAATGAAATACAAAGAGAGATCCTTATTGTGCATATTTATTGACAATCATTGCATTGTTATTCTTATTTATTTTATCCAAATTAATTTGTTTAATCAAGTTTACATTAGGTTCTTTTTCATAATCATTAATCATTATATATATATATATTGGATTGGATTTGTTTAATATGCATTCATCAGTATTCATACAGCCTTGTTCATAAAATTATCTGTTTCTATGTTGTTTCTATATGTAAGAGATTATTAACTTTATAATAAGAATAATGGTGGAAAGTATTTGTTATTTTTTTTGTTATTTTATTGCATGCCCAAGGCATGCAATCAGCACTTAATCAGTTGGCAATCAGTGTCCGCAGGTACGGTATGTGCTTTGCACCCTCCAAGTGCAAGGTACTCCTACAAGACTGGCAGGATTCTCATCCTGTACTCACCCTGGATGGTGAGGAGATCGAAGTAGTTGAGAAGTTCGTGTATCTAGGTAGCTATATAAGTGCTGGTGGTGGCGTGAGTGATGAGATTGATGCACGTATAAGGAAAGCCAGAGCGGCTTATGCCAATCTGGGCCATCTTTGGCGCCTTCGTGATGTTAGTCTGGCTGTAAAAAGTCGGATTTACAACGCGTCGGTGAGAGCAGTTTTGCTCTATGCTTGTGAAACCTGGCCTCTCCGAGTTGAGGATGTTAGACGTCTCTCTGTGTTCGATCATCGTTGTCTTTGAAGGATTGCTGACATCCAGTGGCAACACCATGTTAGTAATTCAGAGGTTCGGCATCGTGTGTTCGGGCACAGAGACGATAATTCAATTGGTGTCACCATCTTGAAACACCGACTTCGGTGGCTTGGACATGTTTTACGAATGTCGTCCCAGAGACTTCCACGTCGTGCATTATTTGCCGACCCTGGGACTGGTTGGAAAAAGCGGAGAGGAGGTCAGTGTATGACATGGTGTCGTGACATGAAAGAAAGCTGCAAAGGGCTGGCTTCTGTTGGTCCTTCACGACTCCTTGGTTGGGGTCCGAGAGATGGTGCAACACAGTGGCTAGAGACGTTATCAGATATGGCTCAGAATAGAAGCCAGTGGCGATCCTGCTGCAACCTTCTTTTACTTTCTACATAAAGAATGGTTCTTACTTTCCTATTTGAAAGAGTCTTCTGGTTGTACATTTTAGTCCGCCTTATCTTTTCATCCCTTCTCTTCCTACTTTCATTATTTTGTGTGGCGCATATGTACCTGGTGCCCTTTTGTACCAATATATATGTGTTTAAATAAATAAATTCTTTCATATTAGAACAAGTACTTATGTCTATACAAAAATCAATTTATAGAAAAGTTGTTTATTCAATTTAACTGACCTATAAAAATGAAATAGTAAGTTTATACTATAAATTGATAATAAAATGACAATTATAACAGTGTTAATAATAATAAGAAGAATATAAGTTCTAATTAATCATTACAATAATACCATGTACATCAAACATCAGTTCAACAGATTTTAAAATAATAATCACTTGGTCTCGTTTACATTTACGACGATAATCACTTAACTAATGTTATTAAACTAATATAATTAAAAAAAATGTGTAAATAATTAGATATTAAAGAATATAAATGAAATGTGATAAGAAACAATCAAACACATCGGCCTGTTTGAATACCTGGGCTACCTGTTTCTGCCATCTAAATATTTCAACATTGTTATCTGGGTTTTTTTTCAACTTGTCATTATGTCGAATGATCGCATAACCTATACAGGCGTGTTTATGAAAAGCTTACGTTCTTTCGCTGCAAAAATTACAAACAAGTACAATAAGAGACATTGTGGTGGTTGGCAATATGCATTCAAGAGAATGAACATTAACCAAATATCGATTCCAGAGCTGCTTAATTGTAACTGTCGATCACTAATTAACAAGGTGGACTATCTGCAATTTCTGCCAAGTCAAAACATGTATCGTAATTCTGATGTCATCACAATTCAAGAATCTTGGTTAACTGACTTACAGGATGATTGCTTGGTATCATTACGTGATTTTAATATCTATCGTCAGGATCGATCAAACAATAAAAAGACGTGTGGTGGCTGAATAGCTACGTTTGTAAACGTTAACTGGTGTCGATCTACTTCTGCCTGTTTCAAGTTTTCAAATGACTTTATTGACTGTCTAACTTTAAGGTCCCGTCCAAAACACCTGAATAAATACAAATACATTTATGTTACCAATATCTACATGACTCCAGACTGCACATCATCTGCTCTATCTGTCTTCGCTGATAAATTTACTGAATTCGCAGTTACTGCCTTTAGTGATTCACTTTAAATTGTATGTGGTGATTTCAATTCATGTGACTGTAGCTTCCTTACATCACTAAGTCACCTAAATGTAGTAAATCTTCCTACTCGTTTAAATGCTCATCTAGACTTGGTTTTCATTAATGATGTGGGTACCTATGTGACTCGCAAACGTGCTCCATTGTCCAGCTCGGATCACTGTATAATTCGTGTTCTACCTAAAGTATATGGTAGACATGGAAAGAGCACACACATACACCATACCAAAAAAGTAATATACAGGAATTACTCAGAAGAAAATTTACAAAATCTAAAAAACATGTTTCGTACGACCAACTGGGAAATATTTACAGATGACTCAATAGAAAACACATCTGATGTTATCACCTGTTATCTTAAATTCTGTTTTGATATTTGCTGTCCTTTCGAACCCTTCTTTTTAAGTTTTCATCGACTTACATCTCCACAACTAAAACGACTACGGAGGGTAAAAGAAAGGATGTACAAGGAGAAAAATACTACTGAAGTTTAAATAAACCAAGAGATTAGACGTCTCAACTCTGTGTTTACTCGAAAACTATCTTGTAAAAGCTCTCTCTCTTTAAAGAAATTACAGGGGACAGGCAGACTAGAAGTGATAACCAGCTGAATGTTTGTGACTTAAATAAGTCCTTTATAATTCAGTCATCTGACATCATGCTCCCTGTATCCAAGGCTCTGAAGAATGATTGTGTTCCCAGTTTCACTGAAAATGATGTCCGAAAATGTCTCCAGTCACTTAATTCATCCCAATGTTTAGGACCTGATGGTATCCCAAACCTCCTTTTTTTTAAAATGTGCTGATGTTTTATGTTATCCACTAACGAATATCTTTAACAGATCCTTCTCAACTAATGTCTTACTGAAAATGTGGAGAAAGATAAAAATAATCCTTATACCAAAGAAAGTATCTGGTGATAAAAATGTGAGACTTAGACCCATAGCAATAACTTCACCTTTCCTCAAAATAATGGAAAAATTACTGATACAACCACTTCAACCTGCAATAAAAGAGCACTGTCGTCCATATCAGAAGAAGCACATAGATTCCGTTGCTGTTCTGCATCACAATATAGTGTTCGGGTTGGAAGAGGGTAAGAAGTATGTTAGATGCGTTTTCCTGGACTTTACTTCTGCTTTTGATTCTATTCCAAGACACCTCTTACTTAACAAGCTGATCCTCAACGACACTGACAGCTGGATAACTAATTGACTACGTTCCTACCTTTCTGGAAGAGAACAGTACACCGTATTTGAAGGAAAGTGTTCAATATCTCTACTGTAGGTGTGCCACAAGGAGCTGTTCTTTCACCTCTGCTCTTCTTTTTCTTTCTGCACAACCTGCCATCTTCCACAGAAAACACTTTTGTAAAATATGCGGACGACCTCACTGTATGTGTGCCGATTTCTACCTCCTTACATCCTATAGAAATGAATGAGTTTTTGTCTCGTACTGAAAGGTGGTCTGTTGGTAATGGTCTCTTACTCAATCCATCTAAATGTCAAGCTGTTAATTTTAGCTTGAGACATGGACAGAACCTATACTCTATGTTGGGATCCCATAATGCTTGTGCCATTGGAGACTCATTAATACACACAGTGTCGAAGGTCAAATATCTTGGTGTTACTTTTTCCTCTGATCTCTCTTGGTCTTCTCATGTTTTACTGTTATCGAAAAAGTTTACCGTTTGACATACTACATAAAGAGGCTGCATGCTTTTGGGATTACTCGCCATTTACTCTTACAATTTGTAAATTCCTGCATATTACCTATTATTTTATATTGTTCTCCATTATTCTTTCCTGGGCTTTTGAGAAAAGACTTTGCTATTTTGCGTAGAATGCTGAAGGCGGTTTGCAAGGTATGTGGTGAATCTTTTGAAGTCATTGTTAATATGCTTGTGGATAGACATCTTAAGTGTTGCAAACTCTTGGCAGGTGTTATCTTATCAGATACTAACCATCCACTTCATTCATATCTTTCTCCTTGTATATCTTCTGGTAGAACGAGGCGTGAATACATTAAAATCCATACACGCAAGCAAATCTATAAAAGTTCTGTAATACCTTACTTAGTAAATTTACTTTGTGACGAACAGGCTGTTAGAGTAGACCGAGTAAATAACCTGTATTCTTAGGCATATTTCAAATTTGATAATTTGTTTAAACTCAGTTTCTCTTAAATCTTTTTCATTCCTTTTCTGTATTTTTTGTTTGTTTTTTTGGCAAAAAAACTTGTTGAAATAACTGGTGCTGAGAATTTTATATTGTACCACATTATAATATTGAATATGCTTCCAAATGCCCTGGTAAGGCCGAGAGTGGGGAGAGTCTACTCTCCCTCTGGAAATGCTCTCACATGGCCAGCGAATATATAGCCTCTGCCAGGGAAGTCCTACTCACTGCCTTCTCGTGGCGGGGGTGTTGTTTACGAAAGTGAGAGGACGAAAAGCGAATGTCCGGCGCTTTAACCGGGTTGGTGGACACGGAGAGTCCACCTAGAAGAGTTGGAAAACCCTGATTCCAAACCAATGGTGCACATGGGCTCCAGTATCCTGATGGAACGAATGGCGGACGAACCTGTCATTGGTCAACGGCTACCATGGGACTGCATCACCTCACGATGCTCCACTGCCTTGTGGATCAGACCTTTTGGTCAAAGGCTCGGGGTGTGGCCCCCTAAGAAAACGGCCTGCTTCGGTTTGGGCACCTGGGCAGTATCACAGCCCACACACAAATTATTTTGTGTGTCGCATATATACCTGGTGCCCTTTTGTACCAATATATATGTGTTTAAATAAAAATAAAATAATAATATTGAATAAAACCATTAATAATAATAATAAATCTATTATATTCATTATAAGTCATTTTAATTATGTGTCTTCCGTATAGATTTGTGTATATTATAATTAGAATATTGTATTGTGTATAAAATTAATACTAACACAAAATTGTTCTCATTATCTGTTATCATTCAACCGTTTAATTATCTCTACTGTAATTTTAATGATGAAAACTTGTAATTTATCATTGTAATAATGGAACATTTTGTATTTTTATAAATTATTTCATATATTCAGCAATAGTTAATAAAAATCAAATAAATTATTTACAACCAGGAGATTTCATCTCATTGACTGATCATAATAACAGTAACTGATTACTGAGTAGTAGCTGAAAATCACATACAAGACATTCAAGTTGTACAAGCATGTATGCAAGTGTAAACGTTGGAGTAAATTAACGTATACATTGGCTGTTGTGTCAGAAAAATAGAGATTGGTTAAGTATAGTAAAACTCAAATATGAATTTACTAAGGTAAACACTGTCGTTAAGAAAATACTTAGTCTGCAAAACCAAAGTTAAACATGTAAATAGCTCACTGAATTACACAATTACCTTAACCTTTGTTGACTTCATCTGAATATAATTCTCCATGTAATATCATGGCTCTGTATGTTGTGCAACGGTGGTATTTAAAGCTAAATACGGAATATACTGTAAGGATTTATTCTAGGTATTCGTATCCCCAGAGACAAACAGTAAATATACGTGGGGATGGGTTTTCTTTCTTGGACTCATTTAATTGTTATTCTGCTACATATAAGGCAAATGTAAGATTGTGTATACTTGTAGGTGGTAGTGTGCAGTTAGGCCTAAGAAACCTATTTTGTTAATAGTTTTTGATATCATTTGCTATTTTTGTCAATTTTCACAATCTGTATATTTATCGCAAAACGATTGCACTTGTTGTTTAAGTGTATGATCTTGAACATCTACTTCCCACATAGCACGACCCTGTTAAGTGCACATAAATAAATACAGTTATACACACGCTTCTCGTTCTACAATGCTTGCGGATATAATAACCGAATTATTAATTAACTATCATCTTTATTTATAGACTGTCGTAACATTCCCATTGTATCGTATGCTTGGCTATCTTACTGGAGCCATATCAACACTTGGATTATTAATTATCTATAATTGTGGATTCTGGTATCAAACGTAACAGAACACGCACCAGTCAGCTGATTTAAGTAACGTCCCCTGACTTTTATTTGTGTTCATAACTTATAAGTTATAACACTAGGTTGTAAGGTGCAAAACAAAGGAAAAATGCAAGAATGGAGTACATGGAAGTAATATACAATTTGTTAAAGTACAGAGTTACGTGGGTATACTCGAGCACGGCAAAAAGAATGAAAATATGGTCAGTGTCTTAGTTATCTAATAACAATAATATAGTACAAAACTGTTGAGAAACTCACTAAACAAAAGTTGGATTGTTTATTGTTACGTACAATTAATAAATAATTAACTAGATTTCACTCGTTTATTATTGTGACAATGACAAAACGAGTAATTGTGGAGAAATGTAATTAATTGTATGTACGTAGGAAGAAAAAGAATAGTTTTTACTAGGAAATTGAGTGAATTTAATGTATAGAAATGTATGCTTTTGGTTTTGCTAGTCGACAAAATACACACGACGTCTAGGTTTCTTTACAAGTATGTCGGAACGTGTTAAAGAAGGTTTAGTGCTCAGTTTCTCATCCTCTTCTGATTTCGTAGTAATTGATGGGAGAGGTTGTTTATCCACTGTGTTATCTTCTTTGTTTTGTATACTTTGATAATGAAAGTAATACATTTAAAGCCTTTTCCGAATACCTACAGCATCTTTGCTGGTGAGCACGATGTGATCTGGTACACGAAACAAGAAGCCGTAACAAACTATGGAAGCTATTTTTGGGGACGTTACTTCGTTTAATTCAAAGCTTGTAAAACTGTAACATTATTATTATTCACAAACACCTTATGGGTACATAAGTACTGTGAAGAAACCATTTCAGGTTTCTTCAAAAAATGCAATAATACACAATCTTCAATAATGTTAACATTACATATACCATGTTTGAGAAAGGAAGGAAAAGGAAAATGAATTATTAACAATAGAATAGTAATAATAAATCAGGTTCTGTGTAATTAGCAAGAATTTACTTGTGTCCCAAGTCTTCTACAGATCATAAGCTTTCGTTTGATGTATGATTCACTGATATAGCATTTTCTTTTTCAAAGCTATTGTAATTTAGACGTGAACTTTTGTACTCTATTTTCTACTATAATCCCCCAGTTTTGGACATAATTGCATTTTCATAATTATTGTATGTTGTGGTCAGGTTATTCATCTATTTATTCATGTAACTTTTCAGACTATTCGGAATTCGAGTGCTCGATCGAGATTGGAATAAAGTGATTAGTGTTCCAGTTGTCCTTGTCTTCTCTCTCTCTCGCGTGCTTGCCAGCCAATCAGGGACAGAATAGTTTTCGTCTCTTTACCCCCACTTCGAACTCACGCATACTAGTTTAAGGTTAAGCCAGTAAGCCTATCGCGTCAAGGTCTTAATCTACATTAGACAAGTTATACTCGGCACTGAAGTGGGTAGACAGATTCAAGGACGTAACTGTGTGTCTCTTCTTTGTCGGAATATCCTATGTCATAATTTTTAGTTGCACATATTATGATATTGTTTCCATATTTTCCCCGCCTTTTTGTATAATTTGATCTTCTTCATGACGAAACAGACACTTAAGATCAAGATACCTTCGTTTCCCACATTTCAGCTCATGTTATTCTAGCTCGACAATACAGGAGCCTGATTCAGCTATGTAGAAGGTGACTTCCATGAGCATTGCATTATAGTTCCAACAGCATTATTCTCCGCAGTGGTGTAGGTACTACCACGCGATTTTAACGGGTACATAACACCCAGTATAATACTAGTAATGTTTCGGAATCTTGCGACACGCCAAATAGGTCCGTCCTTAAACGTGGGATCCTAAGCCACAGGCAAAGTTTACTTCAACTTCTTCACAGAATCGATCTGCAAATGGGTTTTGGTTGTTGCAGATATTTCGATGACGACATTGGTATAGACCCGCTACAACACCATAGTTTACTCATCGAGTTGTGCAAGATTGGTAGATGTAAATACCAATTTATTCGTTTGTAGAATTATAGCCTAATTCGATATTAGTACTATTTTAATAATACACCAAATCCTAAATTTGTAGATACATCATGATATGATTGCCCAATCTATAAGATCTTATGTGGAAGTCACATCATTGTCTATTATGACTTATCGTGTCATGACGATTACCAATATGATACTTAGTGCTTCTGAAAGAAAACATTTGAGTTGAGGACAGAATAATATATCTAATGGGGATAGTAATAAGTTACACATAGAGACCACATCTGCAAGGCTGGGTCATACCATGTGATCGAATGAGTGAATGTACACACGTTCACTATTCTTGACATTCTCTTAGTGTAACATGTTGAAAGTGAGTCTTCTCAGTAATTATATGTTCAGCTTCGAAGGTTGTGGGGTTAGGAACCATTACTACTACATGTTTGTGGAACTTCATTTTCTGACTGTAGATTATTCAAAGTCGCAATAAAGTATACCATCGAATCATTCTATCAACAGATACTCGACAAGTACCCTGGTTCTTACCAAACACAAATGAAATTGCAGTGCTTCACCAGTAATGTTGAACACCACATCACGATTACAGGACCACTTAGACTATCGAAGGCGTCCCAACTGGCTCCAGAAAAGCTAAGGTTGACCAAAACCGAATTCAACCACACGATAGATTAGGAAATTATTCGACTGTCGAACAGACCATCAGCATCTCTATTGCACACGGCTCCTAAATTGGACAGCGAAGGCTGTCGTTCAACTGGGGATTATCGACGACTGAATGCGAGCACCTCTCCCGATAGTGGATCTTTCGATCATAAATATTTTAAGAATAAAAGCGTTATCAAGCACCTAATGTCTATGACATCATCAAGATAGTCTTCAGGATGCTAAGGGTATTTGTAATTTGACAACACTTTAACAGTAACACCTATACTTGAATCGCTCCTACCCAGTAAAATTAAAAGTCAGAAGTGAGGAGGTTGGAAGATATATTTGACAGATTATCGATATATTGAGGAGTGACGGATCTAAACTGGCTAGTGATTGCAGGAGAAGTTGAGCACGATGTTCCAACTCGTGATCTGGTGCGGATGCATGGCCGAGCGCCCTCAGCTAAATGAGTCCGTTAAAACTAATGTGGTCAGCACCCAATGTCGAACACTTACAGAGCTACTGAATTCGGGGATTTTCTTACCGTTGGAAGACCTTATGGAACCACCTATTACACTCATCACATTGTATTCGTTCCTCTACAGGGAATAAACAACATGGTTGCCCACATTTTTGAACAGGGCCGACCATCTTAAAAATCAACTGAAAATGGTAACACGCAAATGGATTTGAAAATTTTTTTAACCTAAACCGGAACAAGTCAAGTCAAGGTCAGCCAGATATGCTTTGATGCGACAAATACACAAAAGAAAAGTCAATACACTCACACAAAAAGAAGTCCAACCAGAATGTAAACAGTAGTTTTGGTGGGTAATTTACTATCAAATGGTCACAAAATCTACAAGCAGCCTACGGTCATCGAAACCGTTAAAGGTACTGCTGTGCGGAATACAAACAAATGAGGAACATATGCACAAAGGCAATAAGAGAAGGTAGGCTTCATTACCAGATAAAATTTAATGATAGATTTGTCTCCATTTCGAAAAAATTGTTATACAGCCTCTCCTCAACAAGCCAAGAATGGAGTTTCCCCACTGCCACGTCCTAATGGCCTGATCAAAAACGATGGTTACGCTGCCAGCCTTCTGGCAGAACAGTACTCTCGGACATTTCAACAGACCCACACTGACTATATTAGTGAAAGCTTCATCTGCAACTCCACAGAACTTTCGACAGTGAACCTGAGCTCTGACTCGGTTTACCGGAATCTGCAGCACCTAAAGAAAACACTCTTCCTGGTCCGGATATGGTTCATTCTGCCGTACTGAGGGAAGCAGCTTCAATCTTGGCAACATAACTTGGCGTGATGTTCTCACATTCGCTACACTGAGGCACATTAACAGAAGTTTGGAGGCTGAATCCCAACACCAGTTTTCAAAGGAGGTCGACACAGCGAATTTTCAAGCTACCGACCAATGGCCCTTCTCTGTATACCTTCAAAAATTACAAAATCCCTGATATGCAACGGTATATATGACTATTTATTATCCTGAAACTTCTTTTCACCCCAACAGTATGGTTTCAGGAAGGCTCATTCTTGTATAACCAACCTGCTGACTGTGGTGGACAGATGGACAAACATCATTGATAGCAATGGGAAGGTTGATATCACTTACATTGACCTCTTAAATGCTTTTGGTGGGGTCAGATATATATGTCTTATCAATAAGCTCAAAAAGTTAGGTATCAAACCACCTCTAATTCATTGGCTCACTTCATATATAAAAAATCGACATTTCAAGTTCAGTGTTGACTTCAATTTCTCCCAGGCTATAGGGGTCCCTCAGGGTTCTTTACTAGGACCTCTTCATTTCTTGATTCATATAAACGATCTTCCACAATAGGAGTCGTCAAACTTATTAATTTTCGCTGATGATGGGAAACTTTAGAGAGAGGTACGCAACCGAGAGGACGAACTGGCACTTTCGGAGGATGTGACTCGTTTTCAAAGTTCTGTCGATGATAATGGATTTGCCTTTAACACTTCAAAGTGTGAAGTAGTTCATTTGAGACATATTGCAAACTGCATCTACAACTTAGGCAACTTCCCTCTAGGAGTATCACAAGTTGATAATGATCTGGGAGTGTTAGTACCCTACGATGTGAAGTCTTACACTAGCTGCGACAAAACTGCCTTCCGAGCAAACCATGCGATGATAACATTCAAGTCCATTTTTGGCCAGTTTGACGGAAGAAGTTTCCACCCAGTCTTCAACAGTTTTATTCATCTCCATTTAGAATACAGAGACATAGTATTTCCTCCCTCATTCCAGAAGGATAAAGACACTATAAACATATCCAACAGTGAGCCGCACAATCCGCTTGGGGACTCAAATTCAAGCTTCATGAATAGCGCCTCCAGTGACTGGACTTTTGCCAATTAGATACAGACGTCTTAGAGGTGGCCTTCTAATGGTTTACAGCATCCTAAATACTTCTGGACATCCCCTTGAAGACGTACGTAGGCTCAGTCCCAACAAAACTTTAGGGGTAGCACCCAGAAACTAGAGACACAAGACAACGGAACAGACTTTGAACACACCTTCTACTCCTTGAAGGAAGTCAAATGTTGGGAATCTCTGCCGGTCGAGTTAGTCCAAGCTACATCCCAGGAGTCCTTTAAGAGAAAACTTGACATGTATTCTTAAGGACTAAAAATAATATCTATGATTTACCACCTTTTCTTTTTCCGCTTTTCGCGATAACATACCTAGGTTCCTGCCTGGAGGTATTGGTGATTCATTGCTACCAGATACGGAAGCCCTTTAAGCAAAAACATCTATTCCGTCTAAAAGCATTTTGAACCATTCGTAAACTGTAAATCTGACTCTTCGAACAAAAATATTGCTTTTCTTTTTAAACAGAGCTCACATTATAACAGGCGTTCTACTTTCTTCTTTCATGAAATCTGGAGTTCTCTACAGTGATGAGGATTACCTCCAAAAAACCTAGATGGCTACATATATTCTGTTTCGTATATCCAACTGCTCTATGACTAAACCATCGTAAAGAATTTTTGGAGCTAAGTACTTCCAAAGTCACTTATAATCCTGGTTAAACAAATACTGTGATGCACGTTACAAGAAAATGTAATGAAAACAAATCTTTCTTTTCGTATAACATTGGCGATTTAACATATTTTGTTTAATCCGCCGGAGGGGACGTAACACATTTTTTCTAATCACACCGGGGTATGACTGACGCAGGCTTCTTCAAGGTTTTTCTTATCAGCTTTCTAATTGTTCCTATCGGTGTTTAGGGTACAAGTGCTGAGCAAGATGCCAGGTTCGCTGACAAAAAGAAAAAGTTAATGAAAACTATGAAATTTGGCGAAAACTTGGCTCAAAAGGTATGAGATCTATTTGTCATTTATTTCCAGGTTGACATGTCCAAAATTAATTTGGAGTCTATAAGACCATGGATTGTTAAACGCATAACAGAGCTTCTAAACTTTGAGGATGAGGTCGTCTGTGACTACATTTTCAACCAGCTGGAGGAGCGCGTGAGTTTGCCCACTTTTTTGTTGTTGACACTGGATTTCTCACAGAAGCGACTTCAGTTTTGGTTAGGGCTAGATAAGGGTCTAAACATTATCATGACTTACTGCTGTTCGATAAATGTCTTTGTCTGATGACTCTGGGCCATTGAAAACTTAAGTAACCATTAATGGTTACTTAAATAATCAATTTTGTGTTTGCCTTAAACAACCTATCACCTACGTAGTCCTTTAGTGAAAGTTCAGAGTTTCTCCTCGACGCCTACTTCTAGTCGAGGTTTTCTCGTCCAAAAGCTGAAAATGTAGGCTATTTTACTCAAAACACCTACTTGCCTGGAGCTTAATTTCACCATAATATTGCTCAATTCATATTTCGTGCGTAAAAGCTGCCTACAAACAAGTTGCAAAAAAGTAGTGGGATGTCTTACTGTCTCCTCGAAACATCCTAGTTTGGGGTGTGTCTATTTATGAAATTAGTTTTGTTACCTGTTGAAGTTCAAGCATGCACTAATAGTCATGATGTGTATGGCTGTCCGAAACGTGAGAACGGCACAGATGTTCATCGACCTCGTTACCATACCGAATCAACTGACTGATGCGATTAGTGCTTCTTGTATACACATTCTGAATTAGGGCAGTTAATTATCGTCTCTTAAACTGTAAACGTTGAACCGCGTTGTTTGTCATGCCTCATTCTGTTCTAAAGGCATAGGTAAATCAGTTGGCTTTCTTCAATGCTGGCATTTTTCTGAATCACTAAAGTTAGCATTTGTGGGAGCTAAATATTAATAAGGAAAAATTTCATAACTAATTGGTGATTTACTATACGTCGAAACCACGGGAAATTTGCATTAAGTGAAAAGTATCTAGAATTTTGCTTTCTTTATCCATTGTTTGTACGTTATCGTGTCATCTCCCAATCAGTTTTTAGTATTTTGATTTCTTATATAAATGCAGCGTGTTCGGGGTTTAAAATGCTATTACATTTATATCGATGTATGCCATGGAACATTACGTCTATAGTTTCCAATTGATACTTTTATTCTACACTACCGAAATAAAAATCGTGGCTGTCCAGTCGTTTAGATGCTTATATCTACAGAAAAGCTGATTTGAGAGCAGCTATTCTTTTTACAGGGGCTTAGCATTTTGTACTAACTTCACTTTTTCCAACATATGAAATTAGGTTTCTACATATTTTAGTCAACCACCATAAGTATTTTAGCGTGTCAGTTGAAAAATAGTGAATAGATTTTAACGTAGTTGGGATTTATTAACTTACGAAATATAAACCAGTTAGTACCTTATTATTCCATTTTTAAATTAACTTATAATAATGATCATTTTTCCAATTTTAAAGTTGGTTTCGATTAAATTTTCAGGTCTTTTGGGATGCACATCGACAAACAATGGTGGAACTCAGGTCTCCTGCGACGCACTGAGTGCGCTGCCGGTACACATTTGAGCTTGTCTGAAAATCTATTAATTTAATAATTAATTCTCATTGTCAGTTAATTGGGTATTCGCTTCCCCAACTTATGTGTTATTTTCTGTTCCTTCTAGCATCCAGACCCAAAGGAAATCCAGATTAATATAACGGGATTTCTAAACAGCAAAAATGCGAGGGTGTTTTTATCCGAACTGTGGGATTTATTGTTATCTGCCATGCAGACACCAGATGGCGTTCCTGCAGCTTTTCTGGAAGCCAAGAAAGAAGAGATCGCAAAGCGTCAGGTAATCTTCTTTTAGGAACTTGATAAAGTCTGTACTCGATTATGTGCTGAACTATTCCATTGACTATCAAAATTCATTCTAAATATAAAATCTGTCATTTTACTTGAATATTACTATTATTGGTCAAAGGTTTGTAGAACTATCTAACTCGGTGAAAACAGCACCCATCAGGATTAACACAGGTTCACCAACCTATTATCCTTATTACCGAAGACTGTATTAATGCTCTAACTGCATATTCATATAGGCTGTGTCAATAATGACCGCTTAAATTCGATCTGTTCACTTAGTAAACTTAATTTCTCAATTAATTACAATGAACAGTTGACATTATCCTGGTATTGTCATCACTCCTATCATAGTAGTTTATTTGGGAGTTTACTGTTCTGGATTCTATCGATTCCAAGAGATGTCTCAATGGTTAAGGTGTTCAATTTCTGACAACTAAGTCGCAGGTCTAAGCCCCGCTTCAATTCTCCGGCTAAGAAACTCTGGGGCCCATAGCCAGGGACACAAATCTGTGCCCGGTGAATGAATTGCTCAGGCTTCAAGAATAAAACTGATATCTTAAAAAAACCTGTCATCTTATTTACCGTAAGATAATAGCATTTTTTGGAAACATTTTTCCTCTCAAATTATAAACAGCAATCGATATTTCCTGCTGTGATTCCTAACTGGTGGATCGTGAATGTTTTCTGACATCCCCAACACTTCTATGTAAATACAACTTTAGCATTTTAGAAAACTGCCAAAGGCCGCCATCTGCCTTATATTTCCTTATGAACATATCTACTATGTACTAATTACAAGACTGATGCAATGGGTCTTGAACTTAAAAGCTCACAAATTATTCTATCTGAGTTATCTGGTTTACATTAGCATCAGAACAAAAGTAGATGTCAATATTTTGTCTTATTGTTTCATTGGTCACTTTACGGATGAGTAATTGCTGAATGCTATTTCGTTTTTTTTTCTCAGGAGGATGAAAAGTTTGTTCTCGAAATGAGAAGGAGGGAAAACGAGTTAATTCAGAAGGGAACTAGTCGAACGTCCAACCTGAGTTCTGAACAAATGCATAATCAGAAGCGCGTTTCGTCCGTCAAAAGCAATGGAGTAGCAGAATCTGAAGAGCCGGAAAGTATGCATTTTTGTGGCAGTTGTCCATCTGAAACTTTTAGTATCCATATATGATGAGACACGGAAAAAAGTTATCATCTAAGGATTTATATTATTGACTGTCAACCACAGCATCTCGTATTTAAAGCTTTCAGTTTGCAAACAATGGGTTACAATTTCTATGGCCTTAAGGCATATACACTGCTTGAAGAGCCAAGTCTAGTTCACACAAGTATTTCTAGAGACAAATATATGAACATGTAAATTTTAAGTTATATTACACGGTTCTATCCTTTCAAGTTTCAGAAAGGACTGATTCTATTCTTGTCAACAACCCGTCAGTCATTTTGGACCAATTTAGAGGCCAACACAAATATGCATTAATCCAAGTTACTTTGGTACGGTGTGATGAAATTTACAATATATTGTAGTGGCAAGCATAATGAAAATGACTAAGCATTGATAATGTCCAAAATAACTATGCATAAGAAAATACTGGAACTTAATTCGTAGAATAAGATAAAGAATGAATCCATCTGCATCATTGTAACTGATTGTGAGTCACATAAGATATCTTTGACCAATGTAGTGATCGGTGCACTTAATTACTTCACTTCATATCGTTAGTTAAGGTGTTGACTTTGTATACGAATATATATTTATTTGGAGCTTTGGCAAGGGAGCATGGGTGTAAAAAGTGTTAATGAAAATGATCAAAATTGTCATAATTTCTCTCCATACGGTAATCATTTGGATCTTCTGCATAATATAATCATAACAGTTAAATCCTGCTTTCCCTGCTTCGGTCTGGGCAGCCGGACAGTATAACAAACCTCACACAAATCAAATGAGATTTGTGTGGCGCATATATATCTGGTGCCCTTTTGTACCAATATTTATGTGTTTAATTAAATTAACCATGCTTTCCATTAGTTTAGCCTTTCTTGTACGTGTTTTTTTCAATAATTCAGATATTACGAACTCTATCTCAATATTTTGTACGATTTTATCTGGTCATCAGTGTACGAGTTTACCTCAGAACCAATTGGTTTAGATCAGAGAATCTACCCTACTTAGTCAAATGAGCTGGTCTATCAAACTTTATTTATGGCTTATAAACCTATCTGTCGTGGTTTAGAGTTAATGATTTTAATTTAAATGAGTGAAACAGCTGAAAATATAAGTTCTTTTAAAACTTGATTCCACTCACTGACCGGTAATACACCTTGCTACATTGTAACATTAATTTCAGAAACAACTAATTATACTCTTAGTAGTTCCGACCTAACAAAAAGACTCATCAGTCTTATAATTCAAATGTCATATAATTCCCATTTAAACATTAAAACACGAAGTTTAGCGAGAAGATAGATCTATTTTCGACGAATTTATTATCAGGCTGTACAATCGTATATATATATATATATATATATATATATATATATATATATATATATATATATATATATGATTTTTTGTTAAACTAGTTCCGTGAAAACATGAACAAGGAATAAACATGATGATGTAATAGAAAGTTGTCATTACTAGATTAAGCAATGTGAATATTCATATTACAAATAAATAAGGATAACAAATTCGTCACTTAATTTTCCATGACTTAAACTATGGGAAGTAGGAAACCTGTTAATTAACCTTTTTGTGATCTATCTTGTGTCGAGACTACAACCCAGCCGTTAAAAGCTGAAGCATTAAAAATCACTGCTTCACAGAGTGGACGTTTTATCCAAGCACTTTATTTTCAACAATGAATTCCATTTATTTATTTATCTGCGAGAGATTTAGGCTTGACTACATATACGGTGTTCCAGCCGTGTTAGGGTTGGTAGGGCCTTATTCCGTGAAGCCGATCATCTTCTCTGGAAATACTTCCTGTTTCACAAACCCACTGCGTGGATGTGATTTTGTAGGGAAATCGTTACTCTTAGGTCTTGGTACGTTGGCGTCGCTATTGTAATCTACGCGTATACTGGTAAAAAGTTTTCACTCATGGTTCTCTTGGTATACACCTACCCAGTGAGTAAATATAAGTTACATGTTCACTAGTAACGCAATTTATCACTGATGCATCCCATAGCATATATAAAGATATATTCACCCACCTGGGGGGTGGATGTTCTCTCTTCGAGTGTATTTGCTACAGCTGGCTGTCACGCATTACATATATATCATTAGTACAAAGGCTTTGGCCCCTGCACTTCATGATATACAAATAAATATATGCCCTCCCCCAGGGAAGGTTGATGGTTATCTCTTCCCAGTATTTGCTGCCATGTTGTTTTAAGTCTTCGACTTAAAAGATTATGCCATTGATTTTGTCAGACATTTCTTCAGCTTACGTTTTTTGTGCTAACCTACTCCCGTACCGTTTTCATTTACCTACATACATAAACCACACAAGCCGAAACTCGTGCAGTTCATATACATGAGCATACACATCGAGCAACATGCGAGATTTTAGAGTCCCGAAAAGGGGAATCCAGTTTATCCGGTTTACAACAGAGTAGTAGATTAGTCCGATCTCGTCGACCGCCCAAGCTAGCTAGCAAAGTTGCTCTCACTACCCGACAGCACCACGTGGATGCTTCGAATCGGATTTAGCTGCCTAGATACGAGCAATGCTCTTCTCACTCTAAAAACGTGATTTCCAATTATTTTTCGAGCCTTCTTAGTTGATGCTATGAAGATTAAAGCATACTCATCAGAATCATTGTGCTTATTTTTCCAGCTTTTACCAATCGCAATCGTTCCACTTCACGAACAGCATCACCAGCCCCTCAACCACCTACAACTACCATAGAAAGTCGTGAAAAACTCGTAAGTATTTTTATTGTTGGACTGTAGTTTTTCCATTGATTTGTTTTGTTTTATCTTAACTTGCAGCTATTACTTACAGTTATTATTTCCATATTCAGGTAGTATTGCAACCTTTCACATTATATTACTTTGTTATGTTGACTTACAACTGCTTGCAATCATCCCAACACACTATTATTGCCAATGTGATAATGTTTCCTGGCACTTCACGTTATGATGCGACTTTTAATGATTAATGGTATTATCTTCAAACCGTATTTTGATGACTGTGAAATTTTAGGATGGAGCAACTAGTCGAACTGCTCATAGAGATGAAACGAGTTCGTCGCGTTCCCCTGAACAACACCGTCGCCGTCGTCATCATCGCCATTCTCCTGAGAGATGTCCGGTCGACACGAAACGTCGTAGATCACGTTCACGCTCTCGTCACCGTCGTCAGCGTTCAAAATCTCTCTCCAAACTGGTACAAAAGCCGTAAGTGATACTAAATGCACATTTGATGAGCATGTTTCTTAAATTTACTTTTTATGTTAAAATTGTGTCAAAATTTATTATATCTGTTTAGCCTTGTTAACATATCCAGCAAGTTTGGCGTCCCCACTTAGAAATTTATCCGGTGCATTACTGATAATACTTTTTTTCTTCTTTTAAATAGGAAATCACCTGTCACTGACTGGAGAAAAGACTTGATGGCCGGTAGACGTCGCAGTCCACCGGAAATGCCTGAGAGTAGTTTTTATGGAAATGAAAAACGTTCAAAAGGCCATAAGCATTCCAAAAAACATGATAAACAAAGACATGACAACAGTCATTCACACAAATCTCACAAAAGGTCTCCATCTCACAACTCTGACTACTATCGATCGCGCAAACATACTCATAATTCTGGATCCCGACATCATAACATAGTCGAAGTCAACGAAAGAGATCAAAGACCAAGTTATTTGGAACAATCAAGAAAAGATAGTTTTGCTGGAAACTACAGAAAATATGAAGGTCCTGACCTACCTTTTCATTATGATCATCGTTCGTCTAGTAGATACAGACAAGATGCTGAATCACACGGTCGCAACGCAAGCCCAGAACCAAGCCGCACGCGCGATAGAGAATCTGATTGGCATCTCAGAGATCATGACCACCGACATAGTCACCATTCTGGTTATATAAAAAGAAGAGAAACCTCATCTGGACACGGAAATTTATCCTTGGAAAGACGTCAGTATCATCGTTTACCGAGTCCTGAAGGACCATCATTGCCCCTAAATATTTCTAAAAGACCTTCAGATTCCAGGATAATCGAAGGTCAGCCAATGTTTTGTGTGCATGTTATAGTCAATATGATACATTTGGCTTATTCGTTTTCAATATTTTCTAAGTTTTTTTTCAGTTACATATTAAGTTGTTTGAACCTCTGTGGTGAAGTTTATTTATCATAAAAACCCTGCTGTAGATAATTCAGCTTACTTCGTATGGTGATTTCGACGTCCCATGGGCACATTTGTCGTGACAAATAGTAATATGCCGTTAATGTTATAGCATGCCTGCACGTTATGACATAATGCTTTTTTTATAAAAGATGGGTCGGCTCCAGAAGTCTTTAAATATGGTGTTCTAGTTTTAACGATTAGATTGACTAATATTTTAACTAAAATCTGGGAACTGAATGTAATCCCATCTGACTGGTCGCAATCACTGATTGTCCCAATGCATAAGAATGTGTCTGAATCATCCTGTGATAACCATATAGGGATTGGTTTGACTAATCAGTCAGTCAGCTACAATGTAGGACCAGGCACATATATTATTTTATATATTTATTTGAACACAAATATTTGTACAAAGGGGTACCGAATACATATGCACCACACAGGTCACTTGGTTTGTGTGTGGGCTGTGATACTGCCCGGGTGCCCAAACCGAAACAGGAGGCACATATATGCATCGTTCATATTTGCCATACCTCATTTGTACAAGACGAGTTCATAGATTATTTACTTCAATGGTAGTAATATATAAAAGAAAGATTGTGTATAAGGATATAATACAGAAAGAAACAATTAGTTTGTAGAAAGAAAGGTATAGAGTAACTTTAATCTCACAGTTCAAGGGTAGACAAAGAGTGTACACACCTACTCTATTATGATCAGTCCTGAGCTATGTCATACAAAGTCTCCAACCATTGGTTACGATAGTTGCGCGGATCCCAACCAAGTAGTCTGCATCTACCAACATGGCCAAGACTAGATGTTAGTGACTTCGAGGACTGATGCCACGTTTTGGTTCTGCAGCCCTTAACTTTCAACCATCTCCAACACTAGGCAGCATAGCGCGTCGTGGTAATCGGTGTCCAGGCATACGTAATTGTGGCCCAACCATCTCAGTTGGTGAAGATTTAAAACCTAATATAGCATCTAAAATACTAGCCTCAATAATTATCGGACGCCTAACAAAGACTCGTAAACTGCAAACACGAGGAAATCATACTGGCTTTAGATCTGATCGTAGCTGCATCGGCCACATATTCACTATTATTGTCGGTATGCGACAATGATAGTTTTCCTCGACTTTAGTGCAGCATTTGACTCAGTAGACCGAGAGGTTCTGTGGCATTGTCTGTCATTGAAAGGTGTACCTCAGAAGTACATAAATCTTGTAAAGACTCTTTACTCGAACACTACTAGTTGAGTCAGAGCTTATGGCGGACTGTCATCTGATTTCGAAACCTCAAGTAGTGTCTGGCAAGGCTGTCCACTACCTCCATTTTTGTTTAACCTCATCATAGGCCTACTGATGGAAATAACGCTCTCGTCGACTGGATTTTCGGGCATCGATCTTCCAGGAGGTCCATTCATCGACTTGGAATACGCAGATGACATAGTCCTGTTTGGTGAAGGGGTTGATAAAATGAAGAGTCTCATGGCGGCATTGAACAACAATACCAGAATGTTTGGGATGCGTTCCCCCCTTTTAAATGCAAGTTTTCGTTTCAGGACTGATCTGCGTCAACACCTAAACTGAGGATAAAGAGTGAAGTAGTCGAACTCGTTGATAAATTTACTTATCTTGGAAGTCGGATCAGCTCTAATGAGTTGGTGTCTGACGAAATTTGTGCACGGATTCAAAAAACTCATTTGGCTTTTGACAACTTACGTCATATATGACGAAGGCGAGATATCCGTCTTTCAATAAAATTATTAGTATACTGCTAAGCAGTTTGTTCTTTTCTACTTTACGGCTGCGAAACTTGACCATTAAGCATAAAAGATACTCATAATTTACTAGTCTTTGATTACAGATGTTTTAGAAATATTGCTCACATCTACTGGGATCACCAGGTAACTACTAATGAGGTTACATGCAGAGTCTTAGGGAATGATGGTAAATCCATTGATGAGGTTCTTAATCTTCATTGACTGAGACGGTTAGACCACGTGTTATGTATGCTTGAACACCGATTACCACGACTTGAAAAGATTCAAGCAACAGAATTTAAAGATCAATATAATATCAGCCTCCAAATGCCCTGGTACGACCGACGGTGGGGAGAGTAAGCTCTACCTCTTGAAATGCTCTCACATAGCCACGCGTATGTAGCCTCTGCCAGGGAAGTCCTACTCATTGCCTTCTCGCGGTATTACTATTGTTTACGAAATTGAGAGAACAAAAAGGGAATGTTCGGTGCTTTAACCGGGTTGGTGGACACGGAGTGTCTACCTAGGGGAGTCGGAAAACCCTGATTCCAAACCAGTGGTGCACATGGACTCCAACATCGTGAGTGAACAAATGGCGTGTGAACCTATTGTTGGTTACCTGCTACTATGGGACTGCATCTCCTTACGTTGCTCCAGTGCCTTGTGGATTAGACCTTTAGATCAAAGGCTCGGATAGTGGCCCCTTAAGAAAACCACCTACTTTTGTTTGGGCACCCGTGCATTATTATATCCTACTCACAAATCAAGTGAGTTGTGTTGCGCATATGTATTCGGTGTCCCTTTGTACCAATATTTATGTTCAAATAAATGATAGTAATTATGCTGTCATAATTTAATCATTTTAAAGTTGTTTGATTTTCCCCATCGCTTATAGTTGCAATTTAACTTCCCTAAATTTGTTGTTTGCTTCCAGGAGTCCCAAGTAAGCGCACAAAACGTGAGGCATCTGCTTCGTCAAGCAGCTCATCAACCAGCAGCAGCTCTAGTAGTAGCGGTAGTAGTAGTAGCAGTAGTAGTGGAAGCTCCAGTAGCAATGAAAGCGAGAGCGAAGAAAATGAAGAAGAATCCAAAAAGACACAAATTGAAATCCTGAAGAAGGAACCCACCCCTGAAGGTCCTGCTCTCCCTCCAGAGTCGGAGGTATCCCAACCCGAAGGTCCTGCTCTTCCCCCAGCTGTTGAACTCGCCGTAGAGTGGTCGGAAAACCCAGCCCATTCTGGATCAACATCCCCAAGTTCAACAACTTCAGGATCTTCTAGTGGCGACGAACACAGTGAGGAATCGGGATCAAGTGATAGTGACAGTGGCAGCAGTAGTGGCACCGGTAGTAGCAGTAGCAGTGAAAGTGAAAATGAAGCCAAAACAGAACTTCACAAATCTGAAAGAAACGGAAAACACCCTAACAATCTTGGAAATCATATGTCTCCTGAAGGTCCTGAATTACCTCCTACCTCTCGTTCTAGTTCACATAAGGTATATGCACATCCTACGTAGTTGTTGCATTTTCTGTTATCATTTTTGTCATTCCTTATTTTTCAAAATTTTGTTTCATAACGGGTTTACTTGGAGGCTGATGTGTATTTTCAAAATTATCCATTTCAGAATATTGTAGCACATTGTGTGGTGCGAAAACTCTACTATCATTAATGTAGTTTGGTTAAAAATTGAATAAAAGCGCTTTCATATTGATCCTTTACTAGTTCATTGAGGGTTTTATTATTGTATCAGTCTATCTCCGATAGTGACTAGATCCCGCTTTTTTGGTATCTGGCAATGTGAAGAAATAATTAAACATTAAGTCACTGTTGAGTACTCTCATGAGTCGATATAATCACATGAAAGAATTGTACGTGATTGTTTTACTTTATGTTCTCTCAAAGTCCTAATATCTATAATCAGAACTTGTGACACCTATGGAAGCTTAACCTGTTCTTTCAGTAATTCTGGGCACCTTAAATATTTTTAAAAATTCGGATCTCTGCTTGTTCATGTTGACACAGTTTTAGGAGTATAGAGTCGTGTAGCTGTTATTAAATTAGGTTAATTGTTCTTCCTAGTTGTTTAATACAAGCGTTCTTGTAATCCATTAATTTAGTTGCTTGAATTATAGCTTCACTGACTATCCTTTCAGGACAAATGGATCTGGTATATATATGGAACTGGTATCTGTTACGTTTATTTAGTGGTCTGTTTGTTTTTTGCCCCAGCGCAATTGCAAAAAATTAGTCAAAGTAAGAATAACAAGACTCGCAGAATAAAATGAAGTCATTCTATAGCAGCTGCTAAGAGGCTTAGGTATTCATCGAATTTCATGCCTTCTGTTTCTATAATTTACTATTCGGACAAGGTGTATACATTTGGAACATCGTCAACATTCTCTCTCCACTCAGTCATAACGTAGTACGTTCAAGAAATTTGCGTAAACACAAGCGCCCACACTAAATTACGATAATTAGCTAAAAATAACGATATGGATAGCTAAAGATGATAATATCAATGATTGTAGAAAACTAAGCAAAGAAAATGACTCGAGAAGAAAGAATTGGTTCACGGAATAAAAATACCTATAATAGTGAAACTCAATCAAGTATTTGTAGAAACGGAATGTGTGCAATTGCTCCCCCTACCTGGTCGTGAACTGTGTCACCCAACATCTCTAAACATCACTTCAGTCTTGCGAACGTCAACCAGGTTGTCTGCATCTAAACAACATGGCTGATTCCAGAAGTCAGTAATTTCACTGGTCAATACAGCGTCTTGGTTTGACTGATCTTAGCTTTCTTCCAACCAAGACTGCATGCTGGAGTAGGCGTAACACGTGTCAGCTAAATTAATCAATAAAGATTTACTGCCAATAAAATACTCCTAACCTCAGCATTAGTCACTTGGTTGTTCTACTGTAGGCAATCATTGCTTGAAAGACGTCTTGTAGATAACGTACGTCTCCCACTTTCATAGACCATGTTACACAGCAATATAGAGCAGACTCTTGTGGAGAGTCGACATTCCCACATCACAAGTGACCTCAAATAGCAAAAGCTGCACAATTTTTCTGAATTCATGCAGAGATTTCATCAAGCGCAAAACCACTAAAGTAAATGAGATCAAGATATGTCAATTGGTTGGCGCACCTAACTACTTCACTCTCTATCATTAGTTCCGGGGTTGACGCAAACCAGTCATAGAGCAATGTTTTAAATTAAAGAGGAGAGGAATGTATCTTGAACGAGCTTAAATTGTCTCTAAAGCTATTTAGAAGATCAGTCTTTGTATCTTCACAAAATAGGGCTATGTCTTTTACGTACTCTAGGTTGATAAATGAGTTTCCAGAAGAGTGTGATTCTTAGGATGATATCTATGACAATAATGGGTACCCGTGACGAATATTACTTATAGTTGACGATTCTGACAACAGTTCGATATGAGCGCTGACTCGGCCAATATTGCTTGCCTTTACAAATTTTATGTACTTTAGCACACCTTTTAACGATGAACCGAGTGGTTGGCACTTTGATTAGTTTTAAAGAAGTTTTCAAAGCTCTCTGTAACCCCTTAAGCTCCAAACTTTTGCACCAAAATTCATATTTTAGACCAGTTTAGAATAAGCATTGATAAAAAGACAACTAACTTGTGCATTCTTCATATTCCTATCTTCGAGGTAAACAAGAAAACTTGTCAGCTCTTGACTTTCTAATACTTACAAAATATAGACTTATCTGTATAAGCGTCAATTCATGGTCTTTTTTGCTAGTTCTTTGGAGATTATCAGAAACTTGAATAAAGAGAACACTTACTTTGTAGTAGCCATCTGTTATATTCTATTTTGTGAAAGTTGATTTTTTCATTCTTTTATGTAGAGGAATGACTCCCATGAATCAGTTGAAGAGGTTTTACGTCGACGAGCTTTGGAGTCTTTACTGCGGAGCTCACAAAAACGCCGTGGTTCTCCTTAAATGGAATGAGTCAATTTCCATTGATTTGTGGATTAAATTTTACAATATTTTACTCTTTTATTATTTGAGACAACACATACTTATGCCGGTTTAAATAAATAGGAAATAAATGTAAACAAAATCTGGGTTGTTTTCCTAAAAAAAAGTTCTTCAATGTGATCAGCTATCTTCATAATAAACCAGTGTATTGTCAGTTATTGAATTTCCTTTAACTCCCTTTTGTATAGATACTCCAAAAATTCATAAATTATGTTTGTTGATATGAATGTTAAATTGTAATTTTTTTTTTTTTAAAGAATTGCATGTCTTAATTATACTGAGTTTTATAATATGCAATCATTATGTAACTAAATAAAGTGAAAATTTACTCTCATGATCATCAGCATTGAATATCAGTATTGTAAGCATGGTAACAAACAAAGTTATTTGCCATTTACTCTCTTCTTAATCCAATTGAAATTTATCATAAAAGCGTATTTAACTGAAGTTCTACTTAAACAGTGAGAATTTTTTGCATTAAGAAAACATACTTTTCAATTATATCAAATAAAACAATCAATTTCAAAATAACTTTATTTGAGAAGTTAGATAAATTCTTTAAAATTTATGAAAAACCGTTGCACTAATGCTTCATATGTGAAACTATCTCACCCACTTCTGTTGTAGCAGTTGGATAGTATCACTAACCCTCAAAACTGGATGAACAAATCTGTAGTTGGTACAGATCTCTGAACTTGAAATGTTGGTGTTCAAGATATATATAATGCTTGGTAAGCGTGGCTTCTAAGGTTTCACCTTTTATCACCGTATAAAGACTTAGTTGGTATTCTATACCTACTTTTTTAGAATACGACAGTACACACCAGAATATCAGAGAACGTTGGGATGTAACGAACTTTGACATTCGTAATATAACTCATTGAATTCAGGTTTAAGTAGTGCACTTTAGGGCACATCTTTTGTACGATAGCTGGTTACACTAATCAATTGTCAAAACTGAAGGTTGAGCGAGGCTCAAACCCTCCTTAGCTACTTAGTGACCGTTCCTAACCTTTCTGGTTACATTATAAACAGTTTAGTAAATATGACCTAATAATACACAAATAAGCCTCTCGCCATGCCAGTCAAAAACCCGATTACGACATCCTCAGTATTTGTTCTGAAATTTAAGGTTCATTGTGAGAAGTATTTATTGAGTTGTATTTTTCCTCATTTAGTAAACCAGTATTGGGATAATTTGACTCTCAGCTGATCCAAATAAAATACAATTGAGGTGGTTCTAGGTTCTTAAAAGCTAATGGCCAGCTTGAAACATCTGTTGAAACTAACGTAGGTCACCAGCTCGTGTTGTCATTAGGAACGGCCTTATTAGCGAAGTGATTAAGTCGTATTGTTAGACCGGTAACAAGTGTGTATCGTTCCAGCTTTCTATAACCCACATCGTTATAGCATTTGAAGAAATTATTAAAGTACAAGATAAGAGGATTTAATTTCAATCGCAATGTAGGTCGAAACATCAGTAGTAATGTCCTGAAACGATCAGTGAGATCGAAAATATAGACCAAGTGAGCAACTTCTCCCTAACAAATTCTTTGTCATATCACTCAATATTTTTAACCACCTAGTTAATCGGGTTAGACCTCAAATAGGAAGTCTGCTCTATTCAACTTGGATTATCTCAGTTTGATAACTACAACTATTTAACACTATTCTATAATCCTTTAGGAAATGCTTATAAATATTAATCCTAGAACACATATCAGTCATATTGCTACGAAATCGCTACTCATTATCTAGTTCATTGATATCACAGGTATGAATTCAAGTTTCTGTGTAATATTGAACAATAGATTAATTAATTAAAATATAATAATAATAACACTATTTTTAGAATTATATAAACAATATAGCCTTTTAATATTATTGATTAATTCCTGATGTAAGCCATTGTTCAAGTGTCTTTTGTTTAGTTAATGAGAGTACATTAGAAGAAGTAAGTCAATATCATTCTTGTTCTTTCATTCATTCATTCATTCATACAAAGACCATAATATAAGAACATGAATCGATACTTAATCAGAATATCTTATAGATGTAAAATAAGGCAATATATAGTTTTATAATAACGTGTTTTTAATTAAAATATACATACTTAATCTGATGACATTGCATGTTTTCTTATATCTATGTATGTAAAGTATATACATGCAATGTGGATTATAAAAAGTCGTACAGATTTAAATTTCAACTGTAAATTACCATTCTGTTTAGTACCATGTTTAAAAGTAGTCTACAGTAAAACCATTTAACAGTTAAATCCACGTTTTCAAACACCAAAACAGCAGATGAATGACCATAAGTTTGTTTATGATTTAGATTCATAATCCGTATGATTATGTAGATAGAATACATAAACGGATCACACTACACTTTGTAAATCTCAATCAATAAGAACATTTGTTGATATCAAACTGAGTAACATAAGTATAGCTAATTGATTGTTACTGTTGGATTATTTTGAAATTTAAATTGTCGATGTTTCTGTAAACAAACTATTGTTAAGCTTCTGTGTTGAAACCGAATGACTGACGTTTAACACTTCACTGAATTCGTGATATATGATGACTATCATTGATAGCCACCATAAAGTATTTGTTTCCATTATCAATTTGATTGAAATCAAGTTACCTTATTAGAAATCATAGAAGGGTAGTTTAGTTGCTTGTATTGGCTATTAGAGCAATAATAGAATTAAATATTTGTAAAGATTTAATGTCAATTGAGCAATAGTGTAAGTTTTGAAAATATCAAGCATCCTAACCATCACATACTCATATGTTAACTCAAAAGGTTACTCGTTAAGTGTAAAATTTGGAAATTGCTTTTTCAACATCTACTCCGATGGGGCCGATTTTAAAATACCTAGTTTCTAATCCGGAATCGGAAGTTAAACAAGTTTTCCAGTTAATTTATCGTTGGGAAATGATTCGCGTGTTATTCATTTCGTAAAAGTCTCATTTGCTAAGTATAAATAATTAATATATTTGTAATATCCCAATGAGTAGAAAAACTAGATTTTCTAACGTTTCGTGACTCAGTGTAAGCCACTTCTTCGGACAAGAGGTAGCCAAATCAAAATATAATGCTTAATCCTACTGCTCTCAATAGAGAAGAAGGCCTTACCATGCATCCCAGTTGGCCTACCTTGCCACCTCGTCTGATAATATTCTCAATTCACATTATTATCTTACAAATTAAACTCTATCCTTTATCATTATGATGGTCACACATTCTTCATCCTTAACAGTGTACACAAATACAAATTTACATACATATCGCTTATGAATCACCTTGACCGAAATGACGTGACACTAACCTGTTCAGACCTGTTTTTTGATTGATCACACCTAATATTCGTGTTGTTCCGTTGTACTATTTAAACCAGAGCAACACTCTTTATAGGTACATGGAACGTCCGGACAATGTGGGAAACAGGAAAGACCAGCCAAATAGCAATGGAAATGAGGAGATACAACTTGGCAGTACTCGGAATCAGCGAAACCCATTGGACACAAACTGGACAACAAAGGCTAGGTACAGGAGAGATGCTGCTGTACTCCGGTCACGAAGGGGAAAATGCGCCACACACTCAGGGAGTTGCTCTAATGCTGTCCAGAGAAGCACGAAATGCACTTGTGGGATGGGAATCTCATGGACCCAGGATAATCAAAGCATCATTCAGAACAAAGAAGCAAGGGATCACAATGAACGTTATCCAATGTTATGCACCCACCAATGATAGCAACGACGATGATAAAGATCAGTTCTATGAAAGGCTGCAATCAATTATAGCAAAGTGCTCACGAAAGGACCTCACCATCCTTATGGGAGATCTAAATGCTAAAGTTGGAGTGGACAACACAGGATATGAAGATGTAATTGGACGACATGGACTAGGAGAGAGAAATGAAAATGGGGAGAGACTTGCAAACCTATGTGCTTTCAACAAATTGGTTATAGGCGGCACAATATTTCCACACAAACGCATACACACAGCTACATGGATCTCACCGGACCACACCACAGAGAACCAGATTGATCACATCTGTATCAACAAAAAATTCCGAAGATCAATGGAAGATGTGAGAACCCGGAGAGGAGCTGACATAGCTTCAGATCACCACCTGGTTGTGATCAAGATGAGACTGAAGCTAAAGAAAGACTGGACAACTGGACAAACAGCACTACAAAGGTTTAATACAGCCTTCCTTCGAGATACTGACAAACTCCATGAATTCAAGATAACTCTCAACAATAGGTTCCAAGCTCTACAGGATCTACTGGATGGACAAGAAACTACTTTGGAGGACAACTGGAAAGGGATAAAAGAAGCACTAACTTCAACGTGTCAGGAGGTTCTTGGTCCTAAGAAGCACCATCACAAGGAATGGATCTCTATGGGGACCCTGGACAAACTTCAAGAAAGGAAGAACAAGAGACTAGCAATTAACAACAGCCGAACACGAGCAGAGAAAGTCAAAGCACAAGCAGACTACGCAGAAGCAAACAGAGAAGTGAAGAAAAGCATTAAAGCCGACAAGCAGAAATACATGGGAGAACTAGCAACGGCGGCGGAAAAAGCTGCAAGAGAAGGGAATATGAAACAACTATATGATACAACGAAGAAATTGGCAGGGAGATATAGCAAACCAGAGAGACCAGTCAAAGACAAAGAAGGAAAGACAATCACTGAGATTCAGGAACAGAGGAAAAGATGGGCAGAATACTTTGAGGAACTGCTGAATAGACCAGCCCCATCGAATCCACCGAACATCGAAGCAGCCCACACTGACCTTCCAATAGATGTCACTCCACCAACGATCGAAGAAGTCAAGATGGCCATCAGACAAATCAAAAGTGGGAAGGCGGCAGGACCTGACAATATACCAGCAGAAGCACTGAAGTCAGACATTGAAATAACTGCAAACATGCTTCACCTTCTATTCAAAAAGATTTGGGAAGAGGAACAAGTGCCAACGGACTGGAAAGAAGGATATCTCATCAAGATACCAAAGAAAGGAGATCTGAGCCAATGTGAGAACTACAGAGGCATCAGTTTGTTATCAGTACCAGGAAAAGTTTTCAACAGAGTGCTGCTGAATCGGATGAAAGACGCAGTAGACGCCGAACTTAGGGATCATCAGGCTGGATTCCGTAAGGATCGGTCGTGCACAGACCAGATTGCGACACTACGGATCATCGTTGAACAATCAGTTGAGTGGAACTCATCACTATACGTCAACTTCATCGACTATGAGAAGGCGTTTGACAGCGTGGATAGGAGAACATTGTGGAAACTTCTTCGACACTATGGAGTTCCTCAGAAGATCGTCAACATTATCCAAAACTCATACGATGGATTACAGTGCAAAGTGGTGCATGGAGGACAGCTGACAGATGCATTTCCAGTAAGGACCGGAGTCAGACAAGGCTGTCTACTCTCCCCATTTCTCTTCCTTCTAGTGATTGACTGGATTATGACGAATTCGACATCTGAAGGGAAATACGGAATACAATGGACTTCTCAGAATCAATTAGATGATTTGGACTTCGCAGATGACCTAGCCCTCCTCTCTCATACACACGACCAAATGCAGATGAAGACAGCAAATGTAGCAGCAGCCTCCGCATCGATAGGCCTCCACATTCACAAAGGAAAAAGCAAGATTCTCAAATGCAACACGGAGAACACCGACCCAATCACACTTGATGGCGAAACTCTGGAGGAGGTGGAAACATTCAAGTACCTGGGGAGCATCGTTGATAAACAAGGAGGATCGGATGCAGATGTAAAGGCAAGGATTGGCAAAGCAAGGGCAGCATTTCTACAATTGCAGAACATATGGAACTCAAAACAACTCTCAACCAATTTCAAAGTCAGAATCTTTAATACGAACGTCAAGACAGTCCTACTGTATGGAGCTGAAACGTGGAGAACTACTACAGCCATCATCAGGAAGGTACAAGTATTTATAAACAGTTGTCTACGCAAAATACTCAACATCCATTGGCCGGATACTATCAGCAACAGCGTTTTATGGGAGAGGACAAACCAGCTTCCAGCTGAAGAGGAAATAAGGAAAAGACGTTGGAAGTGGATCGGACATACATTAAGGAAATCACCAAACTGCATTACAAGACAATCTCTAACTTGGAATCTGGAAGGGAAGCGGAAAAGAGGAAGGCCAAAGAACACACTACGCCGGGAAATAGAAGCAGATATGAAAAGGATGAATAACAACTCGAGAGAACTGGAAAGGAAGGCTCAGGACAGAGTTGGATGTAGAATGCTTATTGGCGGCCTATGCTCCTCCACGAGGGGTAACAGGCGTAAGTAAGTAAGTAAGTAAGTACTATTTAAACTTGGATTAATTTTGGTTTGGTTATTTATTCTCTGAAGAAGTGGCCTACACTGAGTCATGAAACGTTAGAAAATCTAATTTTTCTACTTATTGGGATATTACAATTATATTAATTTATTTATAACAACCTATCCAATGCTCAATTTATTCAAAATTATCAAGCCAAATCTTGGTAATGATACCTAATTGCTAGGTATATTTTCACATCGACATGAAAATTTATATCAAACTGCACTAAAACAGTATGTTAAAACTACCATTAAAATTCTCCTATAATCAGAAACAATAACGTTCACTGGAGAGTCTGGACTACAACGAAAAACGCTTCCAATGACCAAACAGTAATATAGATTGTTTCTTAAAGTTAAACATGAGGCGATGGATTAGTAATTACAACATTAGCTTCCATCTCATACGTCGTAAGTTCGGATCCTCATTCACTTACTTCTGTTTGGAGACTCGGGTATCATTATTAGCCCTCAAAGTGTAGTATATAGACCTGCAATAGATAAGTGAGTTACACTAAATTAAAAATTTACAAAATCTATTCAGTATCGAGACAAATATACGCAGCCTTTCTAGTTTTGGATTCCATAGATCACTCAGGTGTATCTAAAAAGAGGACGGTTTTATTACATATTGTCTCTCTCCTCATGAATCGCCCTCTCATATGGGTAAAGTACTTCTTTTTTGATTGAATTATAAATAGCAAGATCGGTATTTTTAACCAATCTTACGGCGCACTTTCAAAATTCAATTCAAATTTTACAATGACTCCAGTAGGTACATCGATGAGTTAAATAAGTAAAGTATACCAAATGATTTACGCATGGGTAAATAGATAGCAACCTGAAATCAAAAGGAAGGTATTCAATCGGTATCTAAGAATATTTTGTTTACAAGCATCAAATCCATGGGGGATATGGCAGCAAAGATCCTGAAAAGCTACACACGAAGATCTACTAAAAATACTTTTAATTCACTGTAGCACTGAACTGTCTTCTCCTGTATTCAACTAACTCAAGAATGTTTTACAAATAAACTGTTATTCTAGTCCACGTTAAATTGCATCTATAATTTTGTTTGCCTTTGCAGAGATGGCTATATTAGCAGTACAAAGCGTTTACCTTATAAACACATATCCGAGTACAACCTTTCATGGTTATTAAAACAGCATGTACGGATCAGTCAGTAAGCGTATTCTCAAACTTCTGGTTAATTTAAGTCACATGCTGACACCAGAACCATCATTCCAGATAATCTATCACGTCAAAATATCCTGGTCAAAGTGGGTTTATGTTAAAAAGTTTTTATGACTTAGGTTTCAATAACTAATCCACTCAAGCCTTTTGTCTGTGTTCAAAAGAGATATATCTAGTTCCTTATTTTGCTATGGTCTTAGTGCTCCTAATTTAAAAGTTAATGTTGATATTTATTTGCATATTTTTCACGTCGAAAATTATCTTTTCAAACTAGTCGTATCAATCATTTTTATCATAATAACACATTTAATTACCTTTAAGTATATATTGTAACTTATATTCAATACTAAAATCTTTAGATAACTTTAGCTATCAGTGGAATTCAGTTTGACACACGTTTCGTTCTATTTGGGACTCGTCAACTGGATGTACCTGCATCTCAGAGTTGATATTCACTCTGGGACTCGAACCCAGTAACTTTCGCTTCAAACGCCATCGCGTTATCCACTCAATCACTGAGTCCTGATAGCCACTTGCTTGTACAATAGGGTGAAGTTTAAATTCACTTAGTATTGTTTGTTTGAATCTTCCCATTGATGTGTTAGGACTGCAACTGGTCAGTGTCTAATTGGCATATGTGGATACTGTGAGTATTGCTTCGATATAGCCTAAATTCACAAGCATTATAAGCAAAGATGGATAGTGGCTAGCAGTGGAATCCAAGACGTCAATGGGAAGATTCAAACAAATAATACTAAATGAATTTATATAACTTTATTAATAACTATAAATATGATTGTACAGCTTTCATATATATATATATAACGTAATTGGGAAACCTTTTTTTTTACTTTACTGAACTATCTTTGTTTGCTTAGATATGAACTAGTTTAGTCTTAAAGAGTATTTTGAGTAAGCCAAGTAAATATTACATTGTTAGTAGTTTTAACCATTGGTATCTATACAAATTCATTGATTGATACATAATTTGAATGATTTGTTTCTTTCTAACAGTCTTATTTTATAAAAAGTAAACAATCAAAATTACGTTATTAAGGTTAAATGAATAAAATATTTTAGGAGTATTTTAATGCTCTCTCTTACATATCTATCTATACATTCTTATATAAACTTTACTTATACTAACAAAGTGATGAGATTCTGTTTTCTCTAAAATTATAATTAGTCCGTTTTAACCTTGGCCCATTTCATACATTAAAATAAGTGAAACACAGTCATGAAAAACAAAACAAAACTATATGGTGTTTTGACTATTCTGTGTTTTGTTTTCTTAGATACAAGATCATTAGCCTGTGAATATAAGGGTTAGTATTTTCTCAATTTTTGTATTTAGGATTGGATTTAATCAGATATTTTGATATTTGAGCTTATTGAATAGACGCCTGAGAATTGCTTTTTGCTACAAGTTGATTATATTCAGGATAATGGATTACTTAGTCAGTCAGCTACAACGTAGGACCAGGCACATATATGCATCGGTTCAAGTTGCCATACCTCGTTAGCACAACAAGATGAACACCGGATTCATGGTAGTTAATTTAGTGTTGGTAGTAGTATATAAATTATAGGTTGTATATAAGGATATAGTACAGGAAGGAAGAGAGATATGAAGCAATTTTAGTCTCAAGGTTTAAGGGAAGATAAAGAGTGTATACACCTACGCCATTGTGATCGATTCTGAGCCATGTCACTTAGAGTCTCCAACCATTGGTTACGATAGTCACGCGGACCCCAACCAGGTAGTCTGCATCTGCCAACATGGCTCAGACTAGAAATTAGTGACTTCAAACACTGATGCCATGTTTTGGTTTGGCCACCCCTAACTCTCTTCCAACCGTCCCCAATACTAGTCAGCATAGCGCGTCGTGGTAATCGGTGTTCAGGCATACGTAACACATGGCCCAACCATCTCAGTCGATGAAGATTCATAACCTCATCAACTGATTTACCATCGTTCCCTAATACCCTGTGTCTAACCTCACTATTACTTACCCGGTTATCCCAGCAGATGCGAGCAATATTTCTAAGGCATCTGTGGTCAAATACTAGTAACCCACGAGTATCTTCTACTCTTAATGGCCATGTTTCACAGCCGTAAAGTAGAACAGAGCGAACTGATGCGCAGTATACTCGTCCCTTAATTGATAGACGGATATCTCGTCTTCGCTATAGGTGACGTAAGTTGGCAAAAGCCAAACGAGCTTTCTGAATCCGTGCTGAGATTTCGTCAGACACCAACCCATTAGGGCTGATCAGACTTCCAAGATAAGTGAAGTTGTCGACGCGTTCGACTACTTCACTCCCTATCCTTAGTTCGGGTGTTGACGCAGGCCAGACCTAGAGTAACAATTTACATTTGGATGGGGAGAAACGCATCCCAAACATCCTGGCATTATTACTGAGTTCCAACAGAAGACTCTGCATTTTGCCAGCGTCTTCACCAAACAGGACTATGTCATCTGCGTATTCTAAGTCGCTTAGTGGTCCCCCTGGTAGGAGATCAATTCCTGAAAATCCAGTCGATGAGAGTGTTATTTCCATCAACAGGTCTATAATGAAGTTAAACAAAAACGGGGATAGTGGACAGCCTTGACGGACACCACTTGAGGTTGTAAAATCATATGACAGTTCGCCATAAGCTCTCACTCGACTGGTAGTGTTCGAGTAAACAGCCTTCACAAGGTTTACGTACTTCTCAGGTACACCTTTCAATGACAGACACTGCCACGGAACCTCTCGGTCTACAGAGTCAAATGCTGCTTTTAAGTCAAGAAAAACTATCATTGTCGGACGCCGATAAGCGTGTCTGTGCTCTAAAACTTGACGAATGGTAAATATGTGGTTGATGCAGCCACGACCAGGTCTGAAGCCAGCCTGATTTTCTCGTGTTTGCAGTTCACGAGTCTTAGTTAGGCGCCTGATAATTATTGAGGCTAGTATTTTAGACACTATGTTAGTCAGACTAATCCCTCTATGGTTATCGCAGGATGATTTTGACCCCTTTTTATATATTGGGACAATCAGTGATTGTGACCAGTCGGACGGGATTACATCCATCTCCCAGATTTTAGCCAGAATATTAGTCAACCTAATCGCTAAAATTGGACCACCATATTTAAAGACCTCTGGAGCCAATCCATCAGGATCAGCTGCTCTTCCTCGTTTCAGATTACTTATAGCCTTTTGAACTTCAAGTAGGGTCGAAGGGCCTACTTCAATGATCCATTCAAATTTTCTAGGAGTAGTGGGTAGTTGTGCAGCTAGACTGGCCAGCTAAACTACTCCTTAAAGTGTTCCGCCCATCGTTCTAAACGTTTGGGTTGAGAGCAGATAAGGATTCCATATTTTTCCGAGATCGTCTCACTTACACTTGACTTCTTAATTCCGGTTTCTTTTATTAGTCTGAATAGTTGCCTGGTGTTGCCTACAGCCGCTGCCTTTTCCATCTCTTTTGCTTTCGTTGCCCACCACTGCTCACGATCGTTCCTTAGACTTTTAGTTAACCTAGATCTAATTTCTTTACGCGCTTCGTCATGTTCAGAGCCTGATGGGATGAGTTTACGCAAATCCATCAGTGAAATAGACTTAGAAGAAATCCACTGGTTTTTTGGAGCCCTATGGTTTAAATTACTAATAGATGTTACTGCTGTTTCCACAGCTGTTCGTATGTCTTTCCAAGCAGCATCTGGGTCAGTCTCGTTTACAGAACTGCCTAGATGTGAACTCAGTTGTTTGTGGAATTCGCATTTGGCTTTCTCGTCCTCCAGTTCAATCCTAATGGGTCTTCTTAGTGCAATTTTCCTGCGTCCATTGAGGCGCAGACAAATGCGCGCTCGTATTAAAGCGTGATCAGAGTCTAAACAAGTATTCCAATACGAGCGACAATCTTCTATTGAGCCTCTCCAACGATGACTAATGACAATATGGTCTATTTGAGTCCATCGTTGGTTTGGTGCAGGTGGTCGCCATGTTAGACGATGTCTCTCCTTATGTTTAAAATTAGTGCTTGCTAACGATTGTCTGAGCATAGTTGCAACAGACGATCACCATTATCGGTTCGTTGAGCCGGAATACTAAAATACCCACCCAAATGTCTTTCTGTTTGATTTAAGCTGCCTACCTGGGCATTAAAGTCACCCGCTACGACTACTATGTCTGAGCGCTTAGCTTTCTGAAGAAGCTCAGAGAGTTTTCTGTAAACGTCATCTTTCACTTCATCATGGCTGCAGTCAGTGGGAGCGTAGGCAGAAACGACGAAAAGGCAACGACGTGTGTCCCTATCCTCCCGAGTTCTTACGGAGCCATTTAGCCGGACAGCACACAGGCGACTGTTAACGGGGATCCATTCTAGTAGTGCCTGTTCTGCCCTCGTACTTAGTGCTATGCCTGCACCTGCAAGTCCGCGAGAACTAGCCAACGAGTCGCCAGATACACGGAGGGTGTATTTCGTTGGCTGTCCATTTTGGCGAGGTGAGGTCAAGTGAATGACCACACTAGGATCCTGTATGCGTGTTTCGGAGACACAGCATACATTAATGGTACGAGATTCTAGGGTTTTAGCTAAGGAGGCCTGTTGACCGATTTGGCATAGGGTACGTACCTTGAAGGCTCCAATTAGTAGTTTGGAGCGAGGTTTTAGTAGACCTGGGACAGCGTTTCGCGCACTGGAATCGTTGGCCATGGTGACACTTGAGGAGGAAACCTAGAAAGGAAGTTTAGTGTTGAAAGTCAAGGTAGAAGGAATAGTAGGAAGTGAAGAAGGAGATTGATTATGAATACGGTGGTCTTGAGTGTTGTTAGAGGTATGAGGGCAGTTATCACTTCCCGGTTGCCCACACCGTGGAAGGATTCTTCTAGAGGTACCTGAAAAGGAAATTGGGTTAGAAGTGGTCTTAATGACCTGAGAGCGTGACCGCAGTGCCCAAGGGACAACTGCTTGAGGTCGGTCACACATGACCTTTTTGTGGGTAGTTTTTGTGTTGGCTCCATTCTTCAAAAAAACCTTACCGCCGGAGACGGATATCCGTGGGATAAGGCGAGGTGTGCATTTTTAGGGTCGACCTTTTCTAACCCCACCCCTCCTTGTCGGAAGGCAGCATCGCCGTCATGCTGATTGTCTGAAGGAAACACCTTACTGCTGTCACACCTCTGTACAGTCAGCAGTACGACTTCGCTTAACATTGCTTAACATTACAGGATTGTGGAGATTGCTAAGTTTTGATTGAGACCATGAATAGATCCACAATGTCATACTGTTGATCACCATGTGCTCACTAGTGACTAGCTTTGAGGAGTGATTCTCGAAGTTCTAGGGAGAAGACATGACAAGCGGAACCAATCCGTGTCAGGTGTGAGGCAGTTACAATGTAAGATGGTCGCATAATATTTTGAATTGATTGAAGTTAGCATAAACACCGTTAGATACCGGCTCAGTGGTCTAGGGGTTGTACTTTCGCGCACGAAACCAGTAGATCCTAAATTCGAATCCCATATGTGGGCTCGTGCATGAGAACTGTTGAGGCTTCCCATACGAGAATGAAACGACCGTCCAGTGCTTTTGGGTTTTCACTGGTGGTGCAACATTGATCGATTCATGATCTCAGGGAAAGGGAAAAGAGGGAGGCCGAAGAACACACTATGTCGGGAATTGCATGCAGACATGAGAAAGATGAAGAATGGATGGTGAATGCTGGTGAGTGGCCCATGCTCCTCGACGAGAGGTAACTGGCGTAAGTTTACCAAGCCGAAATTTTGAAGTCTACTTCTCACATGTTGATCTCAATACTCTGTAAGAGACCAGTCACATTTGAAATATTAAGATATTAAGATTTAATTTCAATAAGACTGGATTTGTCGCTTGATGGCTTGATTTTGACACAATCTGAAGACTAAATACACTTTTTCCACCTAGTGCTTATGATTAACATGCGAATAATACAGACTTGACCAGCACAACCACAAAGTCTTATAAAACGTTATATAAATCACATGACCAGTGTATTGTTTTAGATAAACGGGATTACGTATGGCTGTGGAAATAAGACATACTCAGTAAATAATTTGTGATGAAGGGATTTTGAATTCTCCACGTCTCTACAAATTCTAATTTAGCGATGAAATGAAGTCAACAGCGTTTTATAGGAGAAGATAAATCAACTTTCAGCTGAGGAGGAAATTAGGAAAGGATGTTGGAAGTGGATCGGACATACATTAAGGAAATCACTAAACTGCATCACGAGGCAAGCGCTAACTTGGAAATAGAAGCAGATATGAAAATGATGAATGTTAACTGGAAAGGATTGCCCAGGACAGAGTTGGATGGAGAATGCTGGTGGGCGGCCTATGCCTCTCCACTAGGGGTAACAGGCGTAAGTAAGTAATGAAATGAAGTGTAAAATAATTCATATAAATGGTGAAAGTGATCATAAACATCTTTCCATTTTTCACAAAAACATATTTCTTTCAAACTCAGTAGTAAAGTTTGAAAATATAAACTTTTAGTGGTTAGCTGTTTGATTTTATCCAGTAATATAACTATCTTAAGAGAGATAAAATTCATGGAACTTTGTACGATAGCAACGAATTTATATTTAAATAAGGATAATAAAAAAATGATAAAGTGTGCCTAAGTCTAACCATGTAAAGTACACCAATGTAATGAGTTTGTAAGTATTATAAACAAGGTTTGACTTGAGAGTTTTAGATAAATCGAGCATTAGGTAGATAACTATAAACTAATGAATTTCTGTAATTGTACTCTGGAGAAAGAGGCATAAACTCAGTTGCTCAACGTTATAAACTCAATTTTCTGTCTATTCGAACATCAAAAATGTATCATTAATTTCATTATACTAATTCATTGATGACCCTAAGTAAACCAGTCAGAAAGCAGATAGAGCCTCGTTTATTTTTGTGCAAAATTAGAGTCTCAAAGCTAGATAGTTTTTACGGTGTAATTAGTTAAGCAAAACTACCAATATTTGATTCCTATAAGTCTCTACAAAACAACCAAACAATGAATATGATACGTTATTTAGGCTAGGTCACTTGAAATACCTACTCCTGATGTAGATTGTAAGACATAGGTGCGTTAAAGTACTTTATATGATTTAGTGCATTATCAATGGTATCTGTTTAGCTAGATCGTATTATCTTACTCTACATTGCGATTATAAATCTTAACCTCAAGTATGTAAAAATGTTCAGACGATAGTCTCTAGATATACTTTTAGATTTTCGTACAGTATCGAAAATTGGATAATTGACGTTCGGTTTTAAAAATTATGTATATGAAGCTCTGAAAAGCAAAATATATCGTATTGGTATTGGTGAATAATCAGGACTGAATATAATCAGTCACTGTCAATAATGTTTGCATTTACAAGCCAGTGATATTTTGAATATAGGCTAGCCCATTTATCTTATACAGGACTCACCTAGTTGGTGTTCTTGCATACGATTCCGGGTAGCGAGTGACATCCTACAAAACCAAGATATTTACACAGGGAACACCAGTTTCATTAAAGTTTCGAATAAATCTTTCAGATGCTTGTTATTTAGATCAAAATCTAGATCGGGAGCCTCTATCGATTACATTCAACCATCTTGTAGAACAGATTCAGATTTGCCCACTTTAAACAAGTGGATTAAATATAATTAACTTGTGAAATCATTAAAATGGATACCAATAATGTACTAACAAACATGATATCACAATAATCCACAGAAAAATACACTTCAGGATTACGTATGAAGGTATAACTACTCTTAAAAACTAATTATAAAATTCTTTGAATTACATTGATTGTTTCAGTAAAGACTGAAGTAATTGTTTAATCAAAAAAGTGTATTATTGAATATCTGATATTATTTGATTGATTGATTGTTTACAAGTTTTGAAGTACTGCGTATACTATGAAATTAACTGAATGAGAATTTTTCAATGTAGTTTCACTTTAGGAGTGAATGATTTCGATGAAGTATGCAACTTGTTTATAATCAGCTATTTTTCTATACTCATATTGTGGTGTAGTCTACTTATATCTATATAAGTAGTATATGGTGTTGGTTAGACATAGAATGTATTTTGGCAGAAGACCGATAAGGAAAGAACTGAAATGAAGCGCGATCATTTGGAAAATGCATGAGCAATGGAAAAATTGAAGATTGAAACAATTGGTTGTTAATTTGTAAATTGTTGAAAGCGTGAGTCAATTGAAGCTAGACCACCATCGAAAACCTGGAAACACTGGACGGCCGTTTCGTCCTATTATGGGACTCCTCAGCAGTGCGCATCCACGAACCTGCTCTCGCGAGCGAGATTCAAACCCAGGACCTACCAGTCTCGAGCCGAAGCCCTTAACTGATAGACCACTGAGCTGGCATCCAACGGTGTTAATGTCTAACTTCAACTGATCCACGAAGTTGAGCAACCATTCACCAATTGTCTTCAGTGAGTTCCTATCTCACAACAGACGTGGTTTTGAACTCCACTGGTCACTGCTTCTCACTAGAGCTCCTAGATATACTGGTAGGTCCTGGGTTCGAATCTCGCTCGCGAGAGCAGGTTCGTGGATGCGCACTGCTGAGGAGTCCCATAATAGGACGAAACGGCCGTCCAGTGTTTCCAGGTTTTCCATGGTGGTCTAGCTTCAATTGACTCACGCTTTCAACAATGATAAATACTAAATCTCCACAAAAAAAAACCCCTTCTATAATTTGTAAATTGACTGTTCATTGTTTGGTTATCAGAATTTAACGAGATAGTCTGTAATGTTTGCTTAAATACATTCAATCGTCCCCAGTCGTATTCTGTTCACTACAATATGAGTGATAGTATTATCAAATAATTTAACAAATTGTTTGTAACATATGTATACTTCTCCGTTATTCTTGATGTTATTGGATCAAATCAAATATGGAGTATTTTGTAACTTAAAATATCAGTTTCTGAAACAACTAATCGAAGAGGCGATTCGTGGTAACTTGTTCTACGTTTTGATCAATGTTGTTGGTCGATTAGAAAGTGTCAATATGAGAATAACTTCAAATATCTTACTAATCTATCACGTAGGGGTATTTCTAACTACATCCAATTTGAATTTTAGTTTTAGGGAAAAGTTTTTCTAAAGAGCTGTTCATATCTCCAAATTCTTTTTGCCGGTAAACATAATTCTTTGAAAAAATTTTCAGTTAGCTTATTTTCATCAACATGTTATTAATCAACTCTGACTCCTTTGTCACATCATCTGAGAAGATGTTTTGTTCTGCTTATAACATATCTGACCAGATTTATTTGGTAGTGGATAGATGTAAGAATATAGAAATGTGTGTTTTTTTTATACACAGAGGAACTCTATCTAGACACACATCTGCTTAATGAGCCGTCAGTTGGTTGATTTAATGAATTGTCAATAAAATTTAATTAATTATCATAGTCGTCTTTACCCAAGAAAATGGTTATCAAGTATATTCTATTAAAATAGTTTAGAAGTTCTTCTTTATTAGTATTCCGATCTATGATGGTGAATTTGTAGTTTGCGTTACAATAGTATAGATCTAGTTTATTGATAACCTAATAGGGGCCTATTTTCTAATTTTGCTAGGAAGAAAACAGCTAAACTTAGACCTAAAGGTGGACCCATAGCTATTTCATTAATTTATCTAGAAGTCTAGGTGTTAAGCGTTTGTTTAGAAAACTGAAAGTTTTGAGTTCTGTTCTCTGATTTAGAGTCATGGATGAGCACTACTGAGGAGTTTTACAATTGAACTAAATGGCTGTCCAGTGCTTTCACTAGAGGTTTAGCTAGCATCAGTTCGTGATTTAAACTTGAAAGTTCTATAATCTTCACAAAACCCTATACTAATCGTAATAAATATTTTTGAAGACAAAATGAACGCCCATCATACACCTTGGAAGTAACTCTTTAAGACTATTCCTAAGAAAGTCAGTTTTGATTTATTGTTGCAATATTTGTTTACATGTAAACTCGATTATCTCAACTAGTGGTGGTATATTGACGAATAAAGATACATCATCCGGAAAATTCATGTTTTCTACCGACATTCACATCTTCCACTTTGGGAATGAAATCAAAAAACATATTTGTGCAGAGGTTCTAACATTTAAACTAATCAGTTAGAAATTTTTGAATATGAAAAGTATACAAATCCAAAAATAGGTGGAGAGGAAGAATCGACTTTTGAACTTTAGGCAGACCGTAGAGTCCATAGTATGTTTGAACCATTTTGTTCAAGTAAATCATAAAGATCAAAAGAAATTGTCCCCTTTCGTTTAAGTATTAATGATACGGAACACTTAAACAAAGAGTTGTTAGTAAATATTTGGTGGATAAAAACTATGACTTCAGAATAGCTATCAATAACTTCAGCAAAGAGATAATGGTTCCTTTAGTTACGCCTCGTATTTGTACTCAGAACTTGCGTTTTGATCTTTTAGGCACTTACCAATGGGTGAACCTACATATCAGTATGCTTTCATTTTCTCTGAAAATCAAACCCACAATCTGTTGCGGTAAACTCTAACATAATGTGCACTAGGATGTGGATTTACGTTAGTTGCACCTTTTTACATTCGATATCAATTATTTTCAACATTACTAGACACTTGATATCTATATTTTCAAGAGGACTCCTTATTTTTCATAATTCCAACATGTTGAAAAGAATTCTGAGAATCTTTTGTTGAAAAAGCATCTCTAAAAGCATTCAAAAAATGTGAATAAGTAGAGACCCCACTATGTGTGTATCATTTAAGATTTTTAAAATAAGACGAAGGTAGGAGGGTGACGGACTATAAGAAGCTAAAGTGTTAGTCATTGGTATGACTACGTGCACCCAGTTGTGTTCAGATATTGGATTATCATCCAGTCTATTGTCCTGTTCATTATACACTCATTATCCTAAAGACAATCAGATATTGGAATTAACTACCTAAGAATTAACTATCATTGTTTACTGTTTTTGTTAACTTATTCGGTTGGTCTGGATTTTTAAATACATCTTCACTGTTTTAGACTTTTAGCATAGAACCATTGATTTGATGTTGTTTTAGCAGACAAATGTTTTGAAAAAATACTAATTATTTCATTCCGATTTATCCGTAATAAATAACTATCAGTAAAAATATTTTTCTCATCGTGAAACATTTAGTCACCTTACTTAAGCTACTTTTACATACTTTTAGTAGTTAAACGTTTTTACAGTAAATTTGATGCCTTAACAATTACCGTTTAATTATAGTTGAAAGCGTGAGTCAATTGAAGCTAGACCACTATGGAAAACCTGGAAACACTGGACGGCCATTTCGTCCTATTATGGGACTCCTCAGTAGTGCGCATACACGAACCCGCTCTCGGGAGATTCGAACCCAGGACCTACCAGTCTAGCTTCAATTGACTCACGCTTTCAACTATAATATATACTAAATCTCCACAAAACCCCTTCTATAATACCGTTTAATTATTCACTGGTAGTGAGAAGTGAATGTGAAAAACTGTAAATGATACATCTACTGAATATAATCAAAGGAATAAAGCCATTATTTAATTCAGAATGCTGTGAAGAATAAATTCAGTAGAATTTAAGGTTACCTGTTCTTAATATATTTTAAAGTAGGATAAAATGTACTTAGACGAACGTTGAAAATATGAGATTGAATTCAAGCTAAGTCATTAAATTCTATCGTTGTCATCTCGACTCGTACATAGTTAAAGTCAATCTCTCCCTTATGAAGATCCAAGAACTACTAATGCTTACTCCTCCACGATTTTCAATGGTGTACTAGGTGAAGCCTGACTGTGAAATACAAAAAGCACGTTCAGATAATCCTAAATCTATTACCACTTTCTTTATCTTGAACAGTAATATAGGGATGGGTTTCAACTGAACTTTGAGTAACCTTATACTTATATTCATAGAATTCTCTGTTTTCGTCTATTTTTGTGTTCTTAAACTGTTCAACATCCGTCTTTTGATTGTTACACGACTAGTATAAAATATTTTATTCATTCTCCCTTAATAAATATATAATGTTACCTAGTCTGTTTTGAGTTGTTACAAACATTTACCTTTATGTCATAATGTCCCTTCTTTCATGTTGGGATGACCCTGCAATTTTCTCACAAGTGACATGAAAAGATCATGGGTCATCAAGGAACATTTCAATCAATCAGCGATTAATTATAAGTTATATGAAGTTATGTTACTAAAATAACGAAAATGGAAAAGTCACATGTGGAGATCCTAATTGGCTGATTAATGCACTGCTACTATGTTTAGCAGTATTCTAGAATTTTCTATAAAACTCAAGGACTCTTAAATTACTATAAAATCCTTATATTTTCTGTATATAAATGAACCCTGTAGTAAAGTGCTTCCCATACACTTTGTGCCTTTTCTCTGGTCTTCAAGTCGCGGAATAGTTCTAGCTCGGGGATGCGGAACTAGCTTAAGGAAGCGAAATAGCGTTCACAATCGGCTAGACGTAACATTCCATTTATTGAGTTGGTAACTTAGTATCTTATTTCTTTTTCATTTTTATATCTTATAAGTAATATGTAACACCACTACTCGATTAGTATTATTTTATTGTGACAAACATCTTAACTTATAGATTGTTTTTACTTATTCAGAACTACTGACCAACGATAGATCTTTCTTCTTTGTAACATTGTAAGCACAGATTATGTGGACTTCTTATTTCAAAATCCTACGTGTTGATAATTCATTTTAAAGTCAGTTTATATATTTCTATATTGATTATTAAAGAATAAACTGTAATCTATAAACGATATTCGTTTCCATCATAATATATCAGTCACCTGATTTTTTAGAACAGTCAAATGGATTGAATTGATAGTTCTGATTATTTGAACTAAAAGGACGAAGCAATGAAAATTTTGAATCAATCTTTTTTTTTCAAAGATCCACTTAGTCGCTTTATGTAATATTCTCTGATTATGGTTTACTAACTATTTACTCATCTAAGAATTACTTCGAACTGAAATATTGATTAAGAATGTTTATTTACTTCTTAGTGTTTGAGGTGGATGAATTCATGTGTATGACTATTTTTTTGTAGGTCTTTAAAACTGCTTCTTCTTTATGGATAGCAGAGATGGATAGTGGCTAACAGTGGAATCCAGTTTGACGCGGGTTTCGTCCTATTTGGGACTCGTCAGCTGGATGTACCTGACGAGTCCCAAATAGGACGAAACCCGCGTCAAACTGGATTCCACTGTTAGCCACTATCCATCTTTGCTTATCATGCTTGTGAATCAAGGCTATATCGAGGCAATACGCACAGTATGCATATATGCCAATAAGAGACTGACCAGTTGCAGTCCTAACAAATCGATGGGAAGATTCAAACAAACAATACTAAGTTGCTTCTTCTTTGTTTTGATCTAGAACAGACCATTCAAGTTTCAGTAGATTTGCCTGAATTAATTGTATTTTAAAAAGGAAATCAGTATAGTTAAAATACATCTATATTATAAAAAAAAAAGTTAACAGTGATCTGTGTATTTGAATGTATATGTTGCATATCATCACTGTTTAATTGAGACAATACTTTAGCATAACTATAACATAATTACCTTGACAAAAAGGATATTTCATATGATATAATCATAACTATAAAGTGACATTTGGCAACAAAAAGTCGTTAATCTATCATTTTTCATTTGAACAATGAAAATCTTTGCCATCATACAATGATCATTTCATACAACTTAAGAATATACATGGTACATTTGAAGTTTATTTAGCAATTCAATCATTCTTTGGGGGATTCTATCAAACATTTAACTTAAGTAATTTCGCATATCTAAAATATGATTTATCAACGATTTATTTTCAGCAAATATTATGATTATATTTCTTAGTCAGTTAGTCAGTCAGTCACAACTTAGAACTTTGTACGTATATACATCAGTTCGAGTTCCCATACCACATTAGCATGGTGATATATTGGTCGATTCAAATCCTATATTAGTAGAAGTAGTAAGAGTATAATCCAATTAAATAAATTTGGGGAGAGAAAAAAGATAGACATGAAGAATTCAGAAGATTAGAATTCGGCAGAACACAAAGAGTAGATGCACCTTTGTCATTGCAAACGATTTTGAGCCATAGCATTCAGGGTCTCTAACCATATGTTGTTATCATCTCGCGGATCCCAACTAGGTAGCCTACACCTACCATCATGACTCGGTCCACTTGTCAGTGACTTCATGGATTTTTGGCACGTTTTGATCTGGCCGCCTCTAACTTTTTTCCAACCTACTCCTACGCCATAAAACATTTCACGTCGGGGCCGTCGGTGGTTGGACATATGTAGCACGTGTCCCAACCATCTCAACTGACGAAGCTTCACTACTTCATCAATCCGTTTGCCATCTTTACCTAATACCCGTTTCCTAACAACTGCATTACTTACTCGGTGGTCCCAGGATATACGATCAATGCTTTGAAGACACCTATGATAGAATACTAGTAGCCTACGAATATTTTCTACTTTTACCGGCCATGTTTGATTGCCATAAAGTAGGACGGAACGAACTGCTGTGCAGTAAACCCTTACTTTTCTTGCTAGACGGATATCTCGCCTACGCCATAAATGACGCAAGTTGGTGAAAGCTAGACGACCCTTCTGTATCCGTGCTGAGATTTCGTCACACACCAGACCTCAAGGGCTGATGAGACTCCTAAGATTAGTGAAGCGGTCAACACGCTCAACTACTTCACTCCCTATCATTAGTTCAGGTGCCGATGCAACCTAATCCTGAAGTAACATTTTGCACTTTTAGGGGGAGAACATTGCCCAAACATGCCTGCGTTGTTGCTTATAATGGTCAGAAGACTGCATTTTGTCAGCTTCTTCACCGAATAAAACCATGTCATCGGCGTATTATGTCTCTTAGAATAAGACGATACTACAAAATCATGAATGATAATACACGCATTGAACTATTCTAATATAAACATGTTTTCTATTGGGTAGTTATCAATGTTTTCCTGGCTATTATTCTAGTTTTATGCAATTGTTTAGTCAAATATCACAGATAAATTGAAGTTAAGGGTTTACTAACGGAAATAATGAAGTCTATAATACAACATCGACAACTGATTTTCAGACCAAATTTATTGATATGGAATAGATAGATTTGTATGATCATAATAAAAGTAGATATTTACTCTAAATCTCTAAGTTACTAAAAGTGAATTATGTGAGGTAAAAATGATAAAATAGATATTTTTATGACCTTCCTTTGAAACTCAATGCTTAGAAGCCTAAGAAGCCATTCATTATTCATGACTGGGATAAAACCATATATTACATAAATAACGTTGTTTACACAAATAGATCACCAAGTTATAACAAGTACCATAATTCTCCAATCTTGTTTGATTACTCATAATCAGGTTAACAACCAAATTACGTGACCTGATATACTAACTTCATTGAAATTGTTACCCCTCGTCGAGGAGCATAGGCCGCTCACCGGCAATCACCATCCAACCCTGTCCTGTGAAAGCCATTCCAGTTCTTTCCAGTTGCTTTTCATCCTTCTCATGTCTGTTTACAATTCCCGACATAGTGTGTTCTTCGGTCTCCCTCTTTTACCCTTCCCTTCAGAATTTCGAGTTAGGGCTTGGTTCATGATGTAGTAAGATGACTTCCACAATGAGTGCCGGATCAAACTCCAGTGTCTTTAACTAATTCTCCTTTCAGTTGGAAGCTGGTTTGTCCTCTTCCAGAGTAGGCTGTTGAAAATGGTTTCCAGTCAACGGACATTCATTATCTTGCGTTGACAATTGTTTATCGATTCTTGTACCTTCTCGGCGATGGTTGTGGTGGTTCTCCGCATTTCAGATTTATGCAGTAGAACAGTCTTGACGTTCGTAATAAAGCTTCTAAATTTGATATTGATTGACAGTTGATTTCAGTTCCATGTAATATTCAACTGTGAGAATGTGACCCTTGATTTACCAATCATCGCCTTTATGTCAACATCCGTTCCTCCTCGTTCATCGACAATCCTGTCCAGGAACGTGGAACTTCCCATCTCTTCCAGGGTTTCCCCATTAAGTGTGACTGGGTTGGTGTTCTCCGTGTTGTATTTGAGGATCTCACTTTATCCCTTGTGTATGTTCAAGTCTATTGATGCAGAGGCTGCTGCTACACTAGTTGTCTTCATATTCATTTGTTCGTGTGCATGAGATAGGAAGTGATAGGTCATCTGAAAAGTCCAAATCTTCCAACGGATTTTGAGTTGTCCATTGTATTTCGTACTTTCACTCAGATGTCGATGAGAGAGAGTGGGCAATCTTGTTTGACTCCGGTCATCACTCGAAATGTGTGTGTCAGCTGTCCTCCATGTACGACATCGCAGCTCAGCTCATCATATAAATTCTGTATGATGTTGTCGACTTTATCAGATACACCATAATATCGAAGAAGTCTCCATGTGGTTCTCCTATCTACGCTGTCAAATGTCTTCTCATGATCAATGAAGTTGGTGTATAGTGACGCGTCTCATTCGATCAATTGTTTAACGATGATCCATAGTGTGTGCTACTTCGATGTCCGATGGATTCAATTGAACTGTTCCTCTGTTCTTGAGTCTCAGTGATGGTCTCGGCTAATTCGTCCTTGATCTGTCTCTCTCTGGTTTACTACATTTCCCTGTCAGTTTCCTCGTTGTGTCACATAGCTTGTAGTGCCGTGCTTCGATCATAGTTCGCTTCGATAACCGTTATTAATACCAATCTCAACGGTGTATAATATCAGAAGGCAAAGGGAAGCGGCAACTACATTTTTATTGATAATCGATGCAGACCAGAAAGTTGTAAGCACATGAGCAACTGTAAGCGAGCGAAGCAAAGATGATGCGTATTGGAGATGGCTGGGAAGCCAACTCATTTTAAGCAAGCGTTAACTAACATTTATAGGCAGGCAAAAATGAGTGACAGACATATGATGATTAAGATACGAAGTGTACAAACATATACGCTCATATAAAAATATAGTCAAGGTTTATAAGCAAATGATTAACAAGATCGAAAGATGACTCAACGGAAAGGTGAATTGGCTTGGCCAGCAACTAGAATAAAGTATATGGGCTTAACATATAAACTGATACTACATAGCCCCCTTGTAGAAAATAGCACATTTATAAAAAAATGTCTGTTTTCGAAAAATAACACTGAAGCGGTATGAGGATAACGTCAAAATGTGGGAAAAAATGGTACAATACCTGATAAATTACAGTGTCATGTGAGGGGTGAGCGTATTAAGCGAAAGTGTCATACTTATGTAAAAATGTACATGAATATTGTCAAGATGCGGACAAAAATTGAAATGCTAGCATCTGATTATGAGTACATTAGTAAGCGTTCGAAAAAATTTAACATGAATTTATGTAGTGACTGTCCGAATGATAAAATAACATGTTCGTATGAGCGATTTGAAATATAGTGAAAATAGAGTATAACAGTAATTACTCTGTGGTGCTGATTGAATATGAGGATAAAGAACAGTGAAATATGTTCTGATAAGCCGCAGTAGAGTAAATAGCGTCGATCAGCGATTAGTAGATTCGAATCCGCATACCTGGAGTTCGTGTGTGGTAAAAATAATCGAGTCGTAGGATGATGACTGCATCAACGGTTAATATTCGTTGCTGTACTGCTAATGATAATAAAATGCGAAGTCAGCGTACGATGTCGTGTGCGTCGAGTTATCGTTAAATATGTATTAGTAGAATGACCAGAGGAACAGGATAGTGACTGTTGAGACGAGATATGCGGAGTCGCATTCCTTTTTGGTCTAGAAGCCTAGCGTGGTTTGTGTAGTTAGAGGGATATGCGCTCCACCTCGTTTGTTACGAAACCGTTTGAAGGCGTAATAAAAATACCAATACATATGATTATCGATGACAGTGAGTGAGACTGACTTGAATGGGACGAACAAGAGTGTATCTTTGAGAGACCAGCTCTAAACTCTATGTTCTTGTATACCATGCAATGGAAATAGAATACTAACTGCAGTAATCAAATATTTTTGATGCGTAATAGATGATGCAGCATTCAGTTATAAATGTGAATAAATAGATAATATGAAAATAATCATTACAAATCGGCTGGTAATGCGGCGTCGAATACTTGATTTGTGTATAGACATTAAAGTAGGGATCATCGTAAAACAAAAATTGCGAAAGTTCGGTTTAGGTTGTCGCTGAAAGTGTAGGAGACGACGATTGCTGCGTACCAATGAGATGAACGAACATTAGTTGTATATCGATAACATAAGTTCCTACTATCGGGAGTATGACTCCAAACTTATGTCTATGATAGAGTGTAATATTAGACCGAAAATGACATGAAAAAAGTTGGAACGAACTCACTTGAATCAGGAAAATTGTACGTCATTGGATAATAAAAATAATCCAGTGAGTTTCGAATATCATAACGTGTAATGTCCATATAATTATAATTTGTTCGATTAGTGATTCGACTGCGTAAATGTCATAGTTTAATGTCAATACGAACAAAAATAATAATTCCACGTTAGATGATGATATGACATTATTGTAATAATGAGCATATGATGATTATTCGAATCATAACGGAATATGTCGTTGGCCGTTCCATTTTTGATATGCGTTCGCTCGTTGCGGTCGCCAATTATGTTGTGAGTTCGTACGTAGAGGTTGTCGATTCTGGTCCGAGTTCGTTCGGCGAGACATCCAATTATATTGCGTCGTGTTCGTTTCGGCGAGGTATCCAATTCGGTTGCGTCGTAAATCTGATTCTGTCTATACTCGTATATAATAAATGACTTTATACCGCGTTGGCGAATAACGGAATTAAATAAGTCAAATACGAGAATGGATTTAGAATACACATATTTCCTACACTCATTGATCTGGCCAGGGAATCAGAACGATTAAGTAAATAGATGAGAGCAGAACATAAATGACATGCAGTGGAGATTGGCTGGGAAGCCAACCCGTTATAACCAAGCATTAATCAACATTTATAGTCGGACAAAAATGAGTGACAGACATATGATGATTAAGATACGAAGTGTACAAACATATACGCTCATATAAAAATATAGTCAAGGTTTATAAGCAAATGATTAACAAGATCGAAAGATGACTCAACGGAAAGGTGAATTGACTTGGCCAGCAACTAGAATAAAGTATATGGGCTTAACATATAAACTGATACTACAAGCTGTCTCATATTTCCTTCTATTGAAGCTTCTTCCGCTGTCATCGCTAACCTTTCCACATATTCCTGCATGTCGGCTATAATGCTCCTCCGCATTTACCTGTTTGCTTCTGTGTGTCCAGCTTGCTGCCTTGACATTCTTTGCTGTCGTTCGGCTAGTCGTTGTTCTGTGTTGTCTTGTTGTTTCAGGTGTTTGAAGGACTTTTAGTCTAACAAGCTTTGTCAAAAAATACTGACCTGATAAATAATTTAAAAGATTGGTTTACACTAAATGGGTCAATATCAGATGTTCGTTTTCTTCAGGAGACCTTTGTTTATTCTTTCTGGGAAGTGTTTGCGAGCACGAAAATGTAAACTTCTAGAACTTCGACCAATGTAAATTGTTCCACAATGGCAGTTGAACTGATAAATACGAAATGAGTTAGTTATTCTAGGTAATTCATCTTTTAGCTTCAGTGTCATCATTGGATGCGTAGTAAACACTAATCGTAGTTCTACGGCTTTGAAAGAGTTTTGTATTGTTCTGCGTAATATATGAGTTAATATTTCACTAGCCTCATCCCCTCTGAATTGTAGGCGCATCAAAAAATAGATTTCTGTTTCATCGTTTGTATTTTGGTTATTCTAACCTTCGTGATCATATATTCAATTATAAACTTTCTATGGTAAACGTTTTCCCTAAGGGTATTACGCATGGTTTTTAGCTCTTCTTCAACTATATCCGTAGAACATACAGTGTGTATTCGGTAACTCAGAGTTTTAATCAGGTTTCATTCGTACTGTAGAGTTACAAAGCTAAGGAAATGTGTATACTGTCCAGTCCAGGTATTTTTTCTATTTCCATTCATCATTTAGTAAACATTATTTATTAGAATATTTCAGCAAATAATAAAAATGAAACATTTTTAATTTACCGATAATTCTCAAAGTTGAAATCATGAGTCAATTGAAGCTACACCACCATCGAAAGCCTGGAATCACTAGACGGCCGTTTCACCCTATTATGAGACTCCTCAGCAATGCGCATCCACGAACCCGCTCTCGTGAGATTCGAACCCAGGACCTACCAGTCTCGATCCGAAGCCCTTAACTGATAGACCACTCAGTTGGCATCCAACGGTGTTAATGTGTAACTTCAACTGATCCACGAAGTTGAGCAACCATTCACCAATTGTCTTCAGTGAGTTCCTATCTCACAACAGACGTGGTTTTGAACTCCACTGTTCACTGCTTCCTACTAGAACTCCAGGACATGTATCTTGAAGTCAGTCACACTGTTGGATGCCATCTCATTGGTCTATCATTTAAGGGCTTCAACGGGTTCATGGATGCTCACTGCTGAGGAGTCCTATAATATTTCAGCAAATTATAAAAATGAAACATTTTTAATTTATCGATTATTCGTTAATAGATTTTTTTTTTGTGTGTATATAATTAAGTGTACGTGTAATTAAATGACACTATTCATACTTGTTGATTCTTATCTTCTTTTTTTTTTGTTTGTATTTTCAATAATGTCGACATAATAAAGTACCCATATATATAACATGCACACATATAGTGATTAATTGGAACATTGATTACATACATACATAAAATCAATAATACAACCCTTTTAAAATGTGATCCTTTTTTTTTTTTTATTTTTTTAAAATGATACCATATAAATATCATAAATATTTTGTATCTAGGTGTATAACATTACACATACTAATCAATAATTTATTATTATAATTTATATTTTTTATTGAATACATTTAAAATTAATAACATCATTATTTCAAATTATTTTCATAGTTAAATTAAGAAGAAAAACAAACAAACAAACAAACAAACAAACAACCAACAACAACTTGTTATTTATAAATAATTAAGAATTTTGAAATGTGCTAAAGTGTGAAATACCATAGTAACAATTTCGTTTATTTAAAATTATAATGATTATATTAATTATTGATTTCAATGATTTATTTATTGTTTTATTCTTTTCTCTTTTCTTTCTTTTTGATAATGAAATTAAGTACTCATTCACTCACTCACTCAAGCACTCACTCACTCAAGCACTCACTCACTCAAGCACTCACTCACTCACTTACTCACTCACTCACTCACTCAAGCACTCACTCATTCACTCACTCACTCACTCACTCACTCACTCACTCAAGCACTCACTCATTCACTCACTCACTCACTCACTCATTCACTCACTCACTCACTCATTCACTCACTCACTCAAGCACTCACTCACTCACTCATTCACTCACTCACTCACTCACTTACTCACTCACTCAGTCACTCACTCACTCAGTCACTCACTCAGTCACTCACTCAGTCACTCACTCATTCACTCACTCACTCACTCAAGCACTCACTCACTCACTCATTCACTCACTCACTTACTCACTCACTCAGTCACTCACTCACTCACTCAGTCACTCACTCACTCACTCACTCAAGCACTCATTCACTCACTCACTTACTCACTCACTCACTCACTCATTCACTCACTCACTCAAGCACTCACTCACTCAAGCACTCACTCACTCAGTCACTCATTCACTCACTCACTTATTCACTTATTTATTTGATTATTATTACTACTACTATATCTATGTAACGTTGAATAAGAATATGTATAGTTTAATCGAATTATATAAATGCGTTGAAAAAAGAAAAAAAATTAGAATACTCACAAATGCCTAGATAATGATACTTGTGCATTCATCTATTTATTAGTAGATTTAAGTTTTTTTTTTACCAAATTTAAAAAATAAAAAATAAAAAAAACTTGTAAAAAACAAACTTGAGTTTGTTTTTTGTTGTTGTTGAAAGTTCTGTCGTCAAGTAAGATGAAATAGCCAATCATAAAACTATAAATGAGTAAGTAGTATTGATCACATGTTAAACAGTACTCAAGGTTAATATTAAAATGAAAATTAATTATGAACAAAAGGATTATTAATATAATAAGAATTTGGTTTAGCTACTATATTACAGTTATTTGGTAAGCCTAATTTAATTCATATAAATTACAGTGAAATAATTTGATCATTTATTACTACTATTTATTTAGATAAAAGATATGGCATTAATAGAAGATTGGCCAATAGTTGTAGATAATGGAGCTGGACATTTAAAAGCTGGTTATGCTGGAGATGGTGGACCGAGAATTCTTATTCCAATGTTAATAGGTAGACCAACAAAACGTTCAAAATATACAGATTGGTTTGTTGGTGAACATGCAAATGTTCTCCGAAATGAACTGATTCTTAATTGCCCTATTTCCAATGGAATTGTAACGGATATTGACGGGTTGTCATTAGTTTGGTATTATATGTTTATGAAGGAACTACGTACAAATCCGGAAAATCATCCAGTTCTTATTAGTGAATATCCTTTATTGCCTAAATTTAATAGAGAAAAATTAGCAGAAATGGTTTTTGAGAAATTTCATATGCCTGGTTTATTCTTCACAGATCAATCTGCACTTGCTCTATACGCGTATGGGCTTACATCAGGTTTAGTTGTTGATGTCGGTACAGAAATGTCTAATATCACACCGGTCAATAATACAATTTTTATACCGAATGCTTTAAGGCGTCAAAATTTGGGTGGATCACATGTAACTGAATTATTTCGATATATGCTAGCGGAAGAACATCCTATTGCAGCCACATCCATTTCACGTGATTTTGCACGACTTTTAAAAGAAAAATTTTGTTTTATTTCATTAAATCCAGATGATGAAAGAAAGCAATTGAATTCTATCTCAAATACACAAAATGTACATCAAACACCAGATGGTCATATTATACGTTTAACTAAAGAAAGATTTATGGCACCTGAATTATTATTTTATCCAAGACAATCAGGTTTAAATGGTACAACTGGACTACAAAATATCATTCATGATTCTATTCAAAAATGTCCTACTGATTTACATCCAACATTATATTCAAACATTGTATTAAGTGGAGGTAGTACATTATTTCCTGGATTTTCACAACGTTTAGAAAATGAATTAAAAAAGTTGAATTCACCATTAAATCAAAGAATATTTATACATAAAAAACAAAATGATCAAAAATATGCTGTATGGATTGGTGGTTCCATTCTAGCCTCATTAAGTTCATTTAAAGAAATATATATACAGAAAAAGGAATATGATGAATTTGGTACAAGAGTTGTGCATACAAGATAAAAAAACCATATTGTAACCATCAAAATCAATCAACGTAAATTTGAATTTATTTTTTTAAAAAAAAAAAAAAAAAAAAAACTACAATCAAAGTTTATAAAGATTTAAGGGAAATATGCATTTTATTGATTGAACATCCCCCCCCCCAAACAAACACGTACCAATCCCCCATTCTACATACTTGAATATTCATCACTATCTTAATGACAAATTATTCAGGTAAATGTCATACGTAATGAAAATGTTCCTTTTTTTTAATATATTTTATGTATCTATCCCCCCCCCCTATTTATTAATTTTACAGATTATGTATAAATTATTTTTTAATAATGAAGACAGTTACAAACAAGATGAAATTGATGTATATTTATTTTTTTATAATAAAATTATCATAGATAATTCAATTTTAGTTAGTTACAAACAACTTTTTTTTTCTTTTTAAGCAAAGATGAATAATCATTAGCAGTGGAATTTAGGAAGCGAGTTTCGTCCTATTTGCAACTCTTCAGCTGGATGAACCTGCATTTCAGAGTTGATATTCACTCTGGGACTTGAAACCAATATCGTTCGCTTTAAACGCCATCGCATTATTCATTCGGTCACTGAGTCCTGATAGTCACTTGCTTTTTTTTTATGAGTATAATACCCTCAATTCATAGAGTGATTGAATTTTGAATAATGCAATGCATAGAGGACTGATTGAATGAATATAAGTAGATAGATTAGAAAAACATGGATAGAAACTATACATGTAATGAGTGAAAATCATTCCCATAAATTTTTTAAAATTGATTTAGTGTCTTAATGTTTTAATCCCAGGTATTATACATCATTAAAAATGTTTTATGATTCATCTTTTTGATTTATTCAACTAAGCAGATTTCGTCGCAATGCTCTTAAAAACAGAGAATTAGGCTAAATTTATATCTTGATAGGTGTTGCGTAAGTTTATAGGCAATGAATAAAGAAATCAATCGCTTCATAAGCTTTACTGTTCTCTTTTAGCTAATGATTAGATTTAGACACTTACTGATAGCACCATTTTACTCTCTATTGCAGAGATGATTTGTCGTTGAGTGTTAATCAGTCTAATCTTATTTAATATATAGTTTTTCTATGGCAATGGACTTGACAATTAAAAATATATTTATAATCTCACAAAACATTTAATGCGGTTGTATACCACCAATACTTGAAATGATCCGTTTTAGCTTAAGATTTCCAGGTAATTTATTAGTTTAATGTGGATGACGACTTTTGTAATATCTGCTCCATACATTTTAAGCCTAAATTTTGAGTGAAAACTAAACTTTGTTTTATTTCCTTAGTTAGCTACTGTTAAATCACGATCCAGTCTTGACAAGCTAACATACCCATATCCTCGTACTACTAACCCTAAGACTTTACCATAGAAGTTAAGACTTTTTCATTCAAATTTAGCTTTTCTCCTTTTAACTGATCTTTCTGAGACGGAACATCTTCAATGAACAACCATTTCTGTTTATATATGTTGACAGGTTGTCACGAAATGAACTCGATCAATATGTCAAGGCAGTAACTACACTCTATGGGATCATCTTTGTTACTATTTATATCGAATATTTTTCCTATATGTGATCTATTTCAAAACTTGATATATGTAACGGATCAAAGTGGAACTGAAGACTATAATCCTTCAACTTTTAAACAGGCGAAATGTAAAGATTCGTATAGTTTTGCAGTGATTAGTGTATCATTATAACCATTTCTAAATCACCTTTGAGTTAACTAAATTGATGATAATATGTAAGATTTATATGGATTTATGGGTAATATTTAACAGTTAGAATAAGTCAAACTGAAATCCTTCTAAGAAATTAATAAACAAAATCTATTCCATAGTTAAGATCATGAGTCAATTGAAGTTAGACCACCATCGAAAACCTGGAAACACTGGATGGCCGTTTCGTCTTATTATAGGACTCCTCAGCAGTGCGCATCCACGAACCCGCTCTCATGAGATTCGAACCCAGGACCTACCAGTCTGGAGCCGAAGCCCTTAACCGATAGACCACTGAGCCGGCCGCATCCAACGGTGTTAATGTCTAACCTCATGATCTTAACTATAAAATTACTAAATCTCCACAAAAAACCCCCTTGTGAAAATCTATTCCAACATGCATTTCACACCATCGATGTAGACAGCTTGTTAAACAACTTTTTCAGAATATTTTATAGTTGCAAATTATCTTTATATTTAGAAAGAGATTAAGTAATTTTACAATCTTTAAATGGATCATCTGATCATTTCAAGCTATAAGTATCTCTCCAACTCTATTCACCAGAGCACATGAATGCTTCAAATACAAAATGTGTCATATACGAATTTACTTAATTGTTTCACATTTTCTTTTAAGGTAAAAAGTGAAGTATAAAACCATTAGAAAGATAATGAGTGACAGATCTACTGGTATCACAAATATGTATGATCATCATTAGTTGTAGAATATCAGTATGTATATTTTTCTTTTATTGGTATTAATATTCTCAGTAAGACTGTTAATGAAAGTTTCAATGTGAGAATTATTATCATTATAATCATAACAGTAATGAGATCAATATTATTAATATTATCAAAACCATCACTATTCATGGTAAGCAGAGATGGATAGTGGCTAGCAGTGGAATCCAGGACGCGCGTTTCGTCCTATTTGGGACTCGTCAGCTGAATGTACCTGCATCTCAGAGTTGATGTTCACTCTGGGACTCGAACCCAGTACCCTCGCTTCAAACGCCATCGCGTTATCCACTCGGCCACTGGGTTCGAGTCCCAGAGTGAACATCAACTCTGAGATGCAGGTACATTCAACTGACGAGTCCCAAATAGGACGAAACGCGCGTCCTGTATTCCACTGCTAGCCACTATCCATCTCTGCTTACCATGTTTGTGAATTAAGGTATATCGAGGCAATACGCACAGTATGCACAGTATGCCAATTAGAGACTGACCAGTTGCAGTCCTAAAAAAACATCGATGGGAAGATCTAAACAAACAGTACTATGTGAATTCATCACTATTCATATTGTAAATATCCCAGGCTGTAAACACGATGAAACAGAACAAAATGAATTCATGTTATTGTGATAAAAATTTTTTATTCTCTTTCTTCCCAAGATTATTTGTATTACTGTTCAAATGAACAGTATTGTATACAGTTGGCAAGCTTTAATATACATTTATATTAATATCTATGTATTGAACTAATCAAAGCGTTTTATGAGTCCAGAGTTTCTTATCGACTCATTCTAGCTCTCACCGTACATTCAAACACAGTGCGCGAGATGTAAATTCACTAAAACTAGTGGCGACATTGTTAAGTGATCGATGAAATTCGATCAGCCCTAAGAAAAACTTAAAAAAAACACGACATTGGTAGCTTATCAGTGATCAATCAATAATATTTTATGAGATAATGGCTGTAACGAAATGCATTACATACAGATTGATAATGTGATGATTGATGTTCGAATGGACGTGCCCATTAAATTGTATGGTGGAAGTATGACATTCCTTAAATTCCTTTACAGGAAAAGTATCGATCATGCAGCAATAATTTACCTTAACTTTATATCAGTGTGCATTCAGTAAATAAACATTAGGTATCGACATTTATTCTAATGGTAAGTTGTTTTTATGAGTTCTTTGGCTAAAATTTTAACGATACTGACAGGTAAGCTTGATTAACAGTGTCTAATTATTGATCTGACTTTCGACCTTTTTGCGAAACTTGATTAAGGTCGATTTAGCATTCTCAAGAAAGGAGCCAAACAGTATCTCTGATAAAGCATGAAGAACAAGCACACACATTGTGAAAATTGGCGTTAAACAGTCAAAATTTTCTCCATAGCGTAAAGATAACAACTCCGAAAATAAGTTGATAACACCTAACACATATGCGGAAACCGCGACCTTATCTTTTCATACTTTTCTAACCGAATCTTTAATTTATTTTAACTGTTATCTCCGAACTACTGCAAAACATTATGAGTGATAAACTTCCCACTTTAGCTCATTTTTAATCTGCATATTTAAAGTCAAGTCAAAGCACTACTGAATGAATAAGTGTACTATACATCTGAGTAAAATAACTTAATTTTAACAAGCCCCTTTCAACTAAGTCTCCGAGTAATCTACCTTGCTACGAATAAATAGTGTTAAATAAATAAATCACTATGTTTCTCATAAATGAAAGCGTGAGTCAATTGAAGCTAGATTACCATGGAAAACCTGGAAACACTGGACGGCCGTTTCGTCCTATTATGGGACTCTTCATCAGTGCGCTTCCACGAAGCCGCACTCGTGAGATCAGTTGAAGTTAGACATTAACACCGTTGGATGCCGGCCGGCTCAGTGGTCTATCGGTTAAGTGCTTTGGCGCGAGACTGGTAGGTCCTGGGTTCGAATCTCACGAGAGCGGGTTCATGGATGCGCACTGCCACTGAGGAGTCCCATAATAGGACGAAACGGCCATCCAGTGTTTCCAGGTTTTTGATGGTGGTCTAGCTTCAATTGACTCACGCTTTCAACTATGATAAATACTAAATCTTCACAAAACCCCTTCTGACACTATATTTCTATTGTTTACTTAACTATAATTCAAATATTTAATCACCTATTTATATTCTCATATATGTATGCGTATACCCATTATCTATTTTTGTTTATTATACGGTGTATTGTATGAGAACCTTAATTTAAGTTTAGAAAAAAACAGTGTCACAGTAGTTGGGGCCCACTTTGATGTGAGATATTAAAAAGGAAAATCACGTTTGCAAGAATTTTGTCAGCTTGACTGAAAATAAATCCAATATTTTGCTTGGCAGTCTGGTTGAAGTTTGTCAAGGGAACACAATCAAACATTAAAGCTATCAAACATAAATACATGATTCATAGGTTTGCTAAAGAGATCGTAAAATCATATCAAAAATGTTGAAAGTGGGACTCGTTGTAGTGTTTTTCAGTCATCTGGTGTGAAGAGGTGGAGACATCGCGGTTGAACAGGTGTATATATGCATATGTATTTGTGAGAAAAGATGAGGAAAACTAGTTACCTGTCTTAAACATTCATATAGATGGAAGGAAAAATGATTCAATCATATGGTCCCTTTTGGAAAGCCATTTGGACGGGCCGGAATCTTAACAGTCATGGTTACCGCTCAGTTCGATACAACCTGCGCTTGATAAAGAGCCTATTCAATAGAATTGGTAGTATTTGGTCAGACTATACTATTTCAGACTAAATGAGATTGAGCAGAAAATTAATAAAAAAAAGTGATGAATGTAAAAGATGAAGAATTTTCCATACTATTAACAACCATGAACTCACTTGTGACTAGTTCAAGTTGTAACTTTTGGATTTACAGTGAAATACAGTGATCAGTGAAGTTCAGTCCGTGTCGGGTGTGAGACAGTTATCCATCAAGACCGGTGATGAAAGTTTGCCCAAGACCATAGACTGATTGAACTCAGGTATTAACATCGTTGGATACCTGCTCACTAGTCTGCATGTTAGGCATTCGCACTTGAAACCGATGGTCCTGGGTTCGATTTCCGTGTGTGTAGCCATGGATGCACATTTCTGAGGAGTCCTATACAGGTTTTCAATGGTGGTTTAGTTATAATCATTTTGTGATTTCAACCGTGAAGAATAGTAATCTTTTAAAATTCAAAGAGCGATAGGAAGGCCATAGTTCAGTGAGGCCCACTAAAGGTTTAGCACAAAAAATACCTCTTTACATCAGCCTACCATTTAGAGCTGAATCATCTATCCTTGTGTTGAAAGGTTCAAATCAGTTGCGAGTCAAATATACTATATTCGTAATGTGGAAGAGTAGGGTTAGGAATATTTGTATGTTTGGTATGAGGTATGAACAGAATTAAATGTGTGATTTAAATTCATTTAGTGTTGTTTGTTTGAATCTTCCCATCGATGTTTTTTTTTAGGACTGCAACTGGTCAATCTCTAATTGGCATATGTGCATACTGTGCGTATTGCCTCGATATGGCCTTAATTCACAAGCATGGTAAGCAGAGATGGATTATTTGAATAAATGGGTCATGTTGGATAGATATTTAGACTTTCTTTTCTATTAAGTGAAGTGGGGTTCATATGAAAAGTTTCAACCGCTTGCCTTTCTTTATAATCGGAAAAACGTTTCTGGATTATTTTGATATTTCGACAATGTAATAAAAGGACGAAGATTATCAGAACTATTAACAGATAATCTTCGTTTTCTTATTACATTATCAAAATTTACCAAATGGACTAATTGCTTTAAAGACCTATTAGTGTAATACATTTCGAACAATCTGATCACACATATACTTGTTAATTACTTTTATATATAAAAATGAAAGGTCAACTAGACTGGAAATGGGGGATAAGAATAAACAAGGATTCGCTGAGATTTTACAAATAAATTATTCCTATTTAATGTATTACCAGATTAGGTTTAAGGAGAGAACAAACTGTTTTCGAATACACAAAGGTGGTTTGAATTTTCGTATGGCTAAGGCTTCAATAAACCGTAGTATACATCGTAAGCAGAGATGGATAGTGGCTAGCAGTGGAATCCAGGACGCGTGTTTCATCCTATTTGGGACATAGTATACATCCTTTTACACTTTTATACAACACCACAAAAGCCGAGTTAAGATCAATCTTATGACCTATATAAGAACTTTCGTCTAAATTAGAGTGAATAGTATCACAGTATTTGAGCGCCGAGTTGATGTAAGACATTAAATAGGACATTAAATATTATGACCTGTTTCGATTATATGTTTGGCAATAGAGGATGATGGATGTTCATCCTCTACTCTTATTGGGTCCTTTGATTCTATTTGCTTCTGCAACCATTTTGGTACATGTTCACACACCCTAATTTTCAGATCACAATTGCTCCTCCCTATATATGTGTGACCACACATACATTTAAATTGGTAAACGCAGTGGGATGTGACAATCGTTTTCATGTCTTTTAGATTTTGAATGAAGTATGGACCTCCTTCTTTCTTTGATAATGCTCTTCCCTGCGCAATACGTTATAATGATGATTGATTTAAGCCTTTGTTTCAATAACAGGCTATTTGAATCACCTGAAATGGTAAGGTGATATAGACAGACATTTTTCCACCAAGGCTACAGTAGGTCTCACTGTACCATGATCTTTCCATCTATTGATCAATTTAGGTGGATAACCATTCCCTATTAATGTCTTGTTTAACAACTTAACATCATCATCAATAATGTCGTTTGTGCAAATACGATCAAGCCTATTAAATATGCACCTTACCAAACCCAGTTTATATTGCACAGCGTAATAACTATAGTAACTAAGGTATTGACCCTTCCACGTCGGTTTTCGAAAAATGGATCGTTTGATTGAGCCATCTTCTCGTCTGCTTAGAAGTATATCTAGGATGGGAAGTTGATCGTTGTTCTCATATTCGCATAAGGGACTGATGTGGTTTTGGATAGTGTTAAGTTTATTCATCATCCTTTCTTTCACAGATAACAAAGATATCGTCCACATATCTCTTATAAAGTGACATGTTTTCGATTAAGTCTGCAGACAGATTTTCCATATGTGCCATAAACACATCTGCTAATAATGGTTCTAACGGACTACCTATAGCAACCCCATCAATCTGGCGAAAGTATTCGCCTTCAAAAGTGAACTGAACTTTATCAGTACATAAAAGTAATGAATGTTTAAGAATTTTTTAAAGGGATAGGTAATTTAAGGTTGCTTACAGATATATAGTCACATAAAATGTCAATAGTCTTTTTTAAAGGTACACTTGTGAATAAGGAATTATTAATCTCGATTTGATGGTGTTATATCTAGAGCCTTGATTCTTAATATGCAGCGAACTACTTGACTACTTGAACGATAGAACCCGCAACGTCGCAAAGAGAGAAGACAAAGACTGGTAAGCAGGAAGTTTATTGCCCCGAACAATGTCAAAATATAGCACAGAAATCTCGTGTATTTATAGTTTTTGGCTGAAAGTAAATTATCATTTAGGTCAACCAATAAGCATATAGGTATCAAACTAATCCATCCAATAGGGAAGCTCCACGTTGGCATTTCTAGAACATTCCCCTAGCCCTGATTGGATGGAATGTCTGCGGCTCTTCCTGGGCTTCCTAGAGCCTCCTCGACTTCACCTGTGGACCATCCTCACAGATGGTTGTTAAAAATTGCATGTGCTGATATTTCAGATTTGACTTGTAGATATTTTTTTAGTGTTTTTTATGTAACGGATATTTGTTGACATGAATCAAAATCCCATCAGAAGACTGTCTATTATAGAATGTATCAAAATCTATATACCCTAATCTACAGACCCAATTCTGTGTCTAGGTGATTAGAGTTTTTTTTTCTTTTATTTGAATGAAAGCATTTCAAAGAGATATAGTTTCTTTACAGAATGCTTCAATTTTTTGTGATTTGAGGGTTCAATGTAGTTCTTCTGTTGTGTCATGATAGTATGGACGAAACACAGTACTAACCTATGATATTACATTCAACTTATTGTTATTCAATTTAAGGTCATTTCGTCTTGGTGTATTTCTAAAACTGTTCATTGGAAAGTTATTTAATTGTAAGATATTGACTATATTTTTCTGTCCGTCTGATGTAATGATCTTTGAGGCTCAGTGAGTGTATTCGCAGCCAAGGAGATTTTTACATTTAGTGGATGTGTTGAGTTAAAATCAGTGTGTAGATTCGAGTGAGTCAGTCTGCGGTAGATCATTAAATTTAGACTCCCATTTGAATTCCTTTTGATTAAACAGCCTAAAAATGATCGTTCATCAAGTTCATTTTAATTTTGGGAGTTTTATGTAGGTTGAGAAAGCATCTCTTCATGAAATGAGGTTTCTCAGGATAGCTTTTTTCACCACGACGAAAGTGTCATTGACACATCCGAGCCAAATGCGGGCTCTGATGGCACTGGCATAACTTTGTGGTGCTATATAGGACGTGAATGAATTGACGTCAACTGTCGAGATCCTATAGCCAATCTGTTTGTTTGTTTGTATCAGTTCCTTTAAAGAGTAAATAAAGTTGAATTCAGAGAGCGTTTAAGTGGTTTGATCACTGAATTTATGCTTAATGGTCATTTGCTAGATAGAGTGTTAACATTCTCTAGTAGAACATTCATAAAGTATAAACATCTCTCAATGGGAATACTAGAGTACGACTTCAAAGCTTTTCATTATTTCATTTTCTTTGATGGTTGGATTCAAAACCTTTGATTTGAAATCTTAAGTCTCCTGTGAGCTATACCTTCAAAAGTCAAATAACTCAGCTAAATATATTGAAGTCAAATGTTAATCATAAGATCCTACTACAAGAGAAGGTACCAGTAATTTTTCAGACAAAAGTTAATTTTCGAGATATTTTGAATAACTAATTGTTAGTATTGCAAACGGGGAAGTATTGTTATAGATCTACTTCGCAAAGTAATCAAGGTTTTCTAGTGAGAGCAATTAATATCTCGAAAGTGAAAACACTGAATACTATATGAGCTTTATGCTCAAATATGTTAAATATTTTCAAGCTAATCGATTACTGAAAAGTAAACATTTCCTTGCCTTCATATCCTTGGTTCGTTCACTTATTCCTACAAATGGTGTAGCTAAAACATTTAAATCTAATAAGGTACCCAAAATTTGTTTGGATCATCCAATTAATTAAGTTAATTTGAGCAGATAAATATTGGTACAAAGAGGCATCAGATATATATGCACCACACAAATCTCATTTGATTTGTGTGAGGGCTGTGATACTTCCCGGCTGCCCAAACAGAAGCAGATGGTTTTATTAGGGGGCCACACCCCAATTAATTAAGTATGACTCAATCTACTGTTTTCTAATCAGTAAAAAAGATTTTATTGGTATATGTGATATTATGAACGTGTGCAAATACCATTACCTTTCATTCACAACAATTACTGATGAGAATGGTAGGTCCTGGGTTCGAACCTCGCGAGTGCGGGATCGTGGATGCGCACTGCCGCTGAGGAGTCCCATAATAGGACGAAACGGCCGTCCAATGCTTCCATGTTTTCCATGGTGGTCTAGCTTCAACTGATTCATGATTTCAACCATGAAAATACTAAATTCTTCAGGAAAACCCCCTCTGATCTATGATGCAAATATGTCAATGATCCATATTCAAATAACCTAAATGTTAATACTCATATCGTCGAATGATTTTAGCCAGTTCACATATCCAACAACTGCACGATTTAATCTTTAAATATCTAAATAGCAAAAAGAGATAAATATAAGTATATTGTACATATTGAACATAACAACCGATGTAAGACACCCAAATGTTAATTTTGTCGTCAAAGACATCCCATTAAACTGTTTCTATTGTAGATATTAGCTAATCTGTTTTCAGATCAGAGGGAGTTTTGTGGAGAATTTAGTAATTTCACAGTTGAAATCATGACTCAATTGTAGCTAGACCACCATCGAAAACCTGGAAGCACTGGACGGCCTCTGATCTATAATCATATTCTCACTAGTGACTGGCTTCAAGAGATAATCTGTTTTCATCAATAAAAGAAAATTCATATGATCACTAAGAATAAAACTCTTCAGTATTGTCAATCAAATTTAAGAGTAAAATAAACTGATAACCATTACTTGTTTGTATCACATGAATATAATTAGTCATGAATAGATTGTACAACACAGTGAATATTCACTGTACAAATGAAACATACAAATTTTAAAAGGTTCAATCAAAGATCAGCTGAATAAAACCTGATCAACAATGTAGGAACTAGAGTTAATGATCATGTGAGTCATGTTCTCTTAGGCAATTAACATGAAATAATGATCTATTCTAAAGTATTAAGAAACCAGTTACTTATTTAATGATATAATCACCATAAATGAAAACAAGAACTAGAAGAAATATCAATTAAAGATAATCTGTTGCGGCGTAAATCTAATTCCTTTTTGATTGTATGAATGATTGTTGTCAAAATATACGTACGTCTATCCTCGTGTATAATAAATAACTTATTCCGCGTTGGTAAACCAACGGAGTTAAATACGTCAAATACGAGAATGGATTTAGAATACAAATATTTTCTACACTCATTGATTTGATCAGGGTGATGAATCAAATAAAAGCGAACGAAGCGAAAATAATACATAGTGGAGATGGCTGGGAAGCTAACTCGCTATGAGCAAGCAATACTCAATATTTATAATCAGGCAAAAATGAATGACAGACATATGATGAATAAAATACGAAGTGTGCATACACATACGCTCATATAAAAATACAGTCAAGGTTAATAAACGAATAACTGACAAAATCAAAATATTACTCAGTAGTATATAGGTGAATTGGCTTGACCAGTAGCTAGAATAAAGTATATGGGCTTAACATATGAACTGATACTACAAATCATCTAAACCCATATCATCAGATATGTGGATGATATATGTTAATCCTTTGGAATATAGAATTGATTATACCTAAAAACTATTCCAGTTCTATGATGAGTTCATTATCCGTCATATATACTGAAAAGCCAAGTTAAACAATTAACTTAAAGAATACTGATCAGTATTGATTAGGAATAAAATAAATCACGAATTAAGCGCTGTTAATATTAAAATAAAACGATAAACTTCAATGATTTAAAACATGTAATCAGATAAGTGAAAAAAGAAACAAATCTTGTTACCAAAGAAACGAAAGAGTGTAAATCACTTCACTTTTAACTCAATATTAACATTGTCAAAGATATCATGTTCTCCTTGCTTGCTAGTTAAAACTTTGATAAAATGAAAAAGAATAAACTTCATACTGTAACTAATAACCTCTAAAAGTTTTGAAGTATAAGTCAAATGTCTAAAAACAACACAATTGAAATGGAATAGATAGAATGTAATTAACAGTGAGAATCAGAAAGTTTTATATTCACAATATGTTATTCATTTATATATTAAGTCCAGATACACACTTACTTGTTCAGCAGGTCTGAATTTTAATCTTCTCTGTAATGTTTTGTGTATTGCCTTAGTGTCTGTTTACAAATACTTAAAATTTATACCGGTTGTATAAGTCATTGTCTATCTTGATCCAGATACTGAGTGGATCACGCTCTGGTTGTATGTAAACTCCTGTATTCTACTACTATCCTCATTCCATTTACTCTATAAAACTCTGATAATTGCTACATTACGACAGTCCTCATAAAATTTATATATCCCAATCAAAACTGATCAGATTTCAGCTCGCAACATCTTCTAAGAGACAATCAAAAAATCATTTTAAATTGAACTAACACTGGTGAAGATTATCAGTAGTGAGTTGCAGTTGCTTCAATGTTTTAAATGGTGGTCTTAAATTTATCGGTTCGTAATCTCAATGAAACTACTGAAAATATTATTTCCTTGAATACCAACTTTTCCTAACATGTTTGAGTAAAGAAACTAGATCTCCCTTATATTCTACTAATTACAACTTATTCTTACAGCTTACAGTCATATAAGTAATATAATTACTGTTCCGAACAAAGGATCGATTTCCCTGAAGAAGAACATCAGGTTGATTTGGTTTTTATCCTGTAATTGATCATTGAAGAGTTATCTACTTTATGATTAAATTGAATCAAGAGAGGTTTCTCACTGATAACAGTTTTCTCAGGTGTTTTTTGTCACTTATTAATTTTCCCACAATTTTCAACGAAATTCTATGGATTTCTGTTACTTTTTCGTTCATTCTTTAACCTTCATCAATTTACCTTTTGGTTTGTTAGTAGTATGTATTATTCATTCGTAAATCTGTTGTTTTTGAAATGTTTAGAGAATAACTACGACCCAATATTTGATAGTTAAAACTATTTGGGAATCAAGATAACTGTAATCATCACTGTACTTTCATCTATAGACTAATTTAAAGTGAAAACTCATAAATCGAATAACTAAGCACAATCACTAACTTTAATGCATCTGCATAAATAATAAGTTGGTAAAACTGGTGAGGGTACAAATGTGTTTTATTGTCTCATCAAAATAACAAATGACTATTAAGATGTCGTTTACTGGCATTCGAGATTTATAAATTCTATTTTGATAAATTCTAAAAATAAGTAAAATCAGAAGGGGTTTTGTGGAGATTTCGGTATTTTCATAGTTGAAGTCATGAGTCGATTGAAGCTAGACCACCATGAAAAACCTGGAAGCACTGGACGGCCGTTTCGTCCTATCGTGGGACTCCTCAGAAATGAGCATCCACGATCCTGCACCCGCGAGATTCGAACCCAGGACCTACCAGTCTCGCACCAGAACACTTAACCAATAGACCACTGAGCCTACATTTAACGGTGTTAATGTCTAACTTCGAATCTCGCGAGTGCGGAATCGTGGATGCGCACTGCAACTGAAGAGTCCCATAATAGGACGAAACAGTCGTACAGTGCTTCCAGGTTTTCGATGGTGGTCTAGCTTCAACTGACTCATGATTTCAACTATGGAAATAAGCAAAATAACTAAGAATAAAGAAGGATACATTTTGATGATAACTTAAATTACCTGAAGTAAATACAAGACCGTAATTGTGTCAAACTTATTCATAAAACTTATTCTACATACGCTTCATGAGTTGGCTTTTATTGACTACGGGTGAATGATTTCAATTTTCCCAAATATTTGGTAAAAGTGTATAGTTTTGTAGTAAATTAGCTGACTTGATTAGGCAAAATTTAATAATCGTAAATTTTTACAGATGTTATTTAACCAAGGCATATTTCTTCTCATGGAGTGAATTGGTCAAAAAAAGTTTTATCCGTAAAAAGGTAGATTTACAAAATAAGTTTATTCAGAATATTGTGAAGATTGTTCCTAATTGTTAAGTCCTTGATCTGTCTACCCACTTCTATGCAGAGGATAACTTGTCTAAATCTAGATTAAAACCTTAAGGCGATAGGCTGACTGGTTTAACAGTGAGGCCAGGATGCGTTAGTTTGAAGTGAGACCAACTGCTTAGGATAGAGAGACGAAACATATCCTATCACCTGATTGGCTAATAGGCAAGAGAGAGTGAAGTCAACTGGAACGCTACTCGATTTATTCCCAATTCTGATTTGTCTTCCTAATCAGATTAGTGTAAAAAGATACATGAGTAAATAGATGACTAATCAGAGTACAACTTACAAACTGTTAGGAAAATACAATTATATCCAAAACTTGGGATTAGAGTAGAAAATGTAGTACAAAAGATTACGTTTAAATTACAGTAGCTTTGGTGTAGAAAAAGCTATAGCAATGAATCATACATCAAAAGAAAGCTTATGATCTGTAGAATAGACTAGAGACAAAAGTAAATATTACTGTTTTACAAGCTTTGAATTAAATGAAATAACAATCTCCAAAAATAGATTCCATAGGTTGTCAAGGCTTCTTATTCCTTCGTTCACATCACTAATTATAGTGATTTCAATAGTTTTTAATATCGTGCACTAAATGTATACAAAGGGTATATATATGTACAACAAACTTTGGTTTCTTTATTGAAAACTATTTCTACTTGTATGTATCAACTGATGTTATAAACTTTTTATGCAAAGATTATTTTTGTTTGCGAAATAATTAATTAACCATTGTATATATCTGGAAATCTATTGTGAAAGTATTGAATTCAGATTCTGTAAAACTTTTATCAAATTGTGATGTATGGCGTTTGAAGCGAGGATACTGGTTTCGAGTCTCACAGTGAACATCAACTCTGAGATGCAGATACATCCAGTTGACGAGTTCCAAATAGGACGAAACGCGCGTCAAACTGGATTCCACTGCTAGCCACTGTCCATCTCTGCTAACTATGTGTGTATTTGTTTTCAATTTTGCAATCTTGGAATTCAAATGACAAGGAACTGAGGTACAAAACTGATAGATTAGATACATTTAAATCAGAATTATGTGTCTAGTTCACGTTAGTTATATTCCAGTGATATTTAGGTTAAAAACTGGAAGATTATTATTATTATTATTATTATTATTATTAGCTTTATTCAATATTATATTTTTGGTACAATATAGAATTCTCAGCACAAACTACTTCAACAAGTTTCCGTTTCTTACTTCTTCGTCGTTCCTGACGATAAATATTGAGTGATCGCCAGTTAAAAGTTAGCAGCCCAGTCAATCGACATCTGGATAATGTACATTCTTCTCGCTGCATATTGCCGGCAAACACGATATCTTTAATTAGGCCTTCTATAATCTTTATAACGAAAAGTCTTACACTTTTCAGAAATGCACCTGAATAGGTTGTGCGATTAATCGGCATAATGATGTATTAAAACAAACAAAATTAGATAATTTATTGAAATATCTAGATGACAGGAACAGATAGCCCAGGTGTTTAAACAGGCCGCCAATGTCATATATATAATGAACCGATAGAATTCTTTGTTCGTTTAATAGATCTATATTATTTAATAAATGACTGAAATTCAATATTACTGATAATAACACGTTAATAATACTTCAATCTACATCAAACTATATAGTATGAGTTTTTCACATGTAGCAGTCGGATCTAACAGTAGACTATTTATTAGACAAAAAAAATTGGCATTGTTAGGCAGCATGATTGAAAACACACGAAAAGATAACTGTATATGTTGATCAACATAAATTTTGGGTAATACAATATGACATTCGATAACCAGTTAGTTAAAAACACTGTTGGATGCCGACTCAGTGGTCTATCGATTAAGTGCTCTGTCGCGAGACTGGCAGGTCCTGGGTTCGAATCTCGCGTGTGTGGGATCGTGGGTGCGCACTGCTGAGGAGTTCCATAATAGGACGAAACGGCCGTCCAGTGCTTTCAGGTTTTCGATGGTGGTCTAGCTTCAATTGACTCATGATTTCAACTTTGAAATCATAGAAGTCTGTTAAATAGATTGGATAATCCAAGTTTCAGATATAAGTTAGTGTAATTAATTATATCTTCTGTCATGTTAAACAATATCCAGTTCAATGTTTAAAAAGGATGAAATAAAACAGATCTCAAACTTCTAAAAAAAAATTGAGTAAACACTATAGTTTACTTCATTTAGTATTGTTTGTTTGAATCTTCCCATCGATGTGTTAGGACTGCAACTGGATTCCACTGCTAGACACTATCCATCTTTACTATAGTTTACTGTTTACAGAAAAACACAACACATGAAATAATCACTTAAAATAAGTAAGATAATATGGTATCACTTTGATAAATTATCAGTTATAGGTTAGGATTGTCAAAAGTTACTGATAATGTACTAATAAAGAATGACCAGTTGCAGTCCTAACAAATCGATGAGAAGATTCAAACAAACAATACTGAATGAATTTAAAATTCACCCCATCGCACAAGTAAGTGGCTATCAGGACTCAGTGACCGAGTGGATAACGCGATGGCGTTTGAAGCGAGGGCACTGGGTTCGAGTCCCAGAGTGAACATCAACTCTGAGATGCAGGTACATCCAGTTGACGAGTCCCAAATAGGACGAAACGCGCATCCTGGATTCCACTGCTAGCCACTATCCATCTCTGCTTACCATGCTTCTGAATTAAGACTATATCGAGGCAATACGCACAGTATGCACATATGCCAATTAGAGACTGACCAGTTGCAGTCCTAACAAATCGATGGGAAGATTCAAACAAACAATACTGAATGAATTTAAAATAAAAACTGTTTCATGTAAATAAATTGTTCAGAAGTTTAACATTACATACGTAGGTATATCATGTAGATGTTTTAGTTGTATATTAGAAGAATACAATCGTTGCTAAAATGTAGCTATTGAAATACAAGGATTCTCAGATAACGTCTAAATAGATTGATTGGTACATTGCATTCAACAAAAAAACTAGCTACAGATAGTATAAAGAGGAAAATATTTATATAAAGTAATTACAATTTCTTTGGTAGATTTCACTCCTCTGAACTGAGTGGGTAACTTTCATTCTTTTTTCTAGGTGATATCATCAGTATGACCTTCAAATAGCTAGATTACATGTGATATGAAAAAGGAATAGCTGATAAGTACATAAACATTTCGATGCACCTCATCAGCTTGTAAAATTACTGAATTGAATCGTAACGAAATCTTTTGAATAGATAGATTGTGGCTAATGGTGGTATGGGGATGCGAGTTACGTCCTATCTAGAGCTCAACAGCTAGATATACTTTGCAGAATTTATTTTAAGTTAGATATGGTTTGAAATATAACGTTTATTTAAAGAATTCACCAAACATTTACTGTAGCCTTTTGTGATAACAATAACACTTTCTGACTGATTAATCAAAGTATCATTTTGACAAATATTTGTTCAGTATGGCTATAATAGACAAAATGGTTCTACAGTAATTAAAATGCAAAATTTAAGAAATAGCAATATTCTCTTGCATGATATTTCTACATAAATCAGTAATTTTCACTGGTATTCACTGTGAAATATCGTGGATATTTAGTGAAATCATTTTGGATAACTCGATGGTGTTTGAAGCGAGGGTACTGGGTTCGAGTTCCAGAGTGGACATCAACTCTGAGATGCAGGCATATCCAGTTGACGAGTCCCAAATAGGACGAAACGCTCGTCCTGGATTCCACTGCTAGCCACTATCCATCTTTGCTTATCATGCTTGTGAATTAAGGCTATATCGAGGCAATACGCACAGTATGCACATATGCCAATTAGAGACTGACCAGTTGCAGTCCTAACAAATCGATGGGAAGATTCAAACAAACAATACTGAATGAATTTAAAAAATCATTTTGTTGCTAAACTAGCGTAATATACCATAATAGTACTTTATGTAGCGGTTAGTTATAAGATCCAGGATATACACTCATCACAGTGTGGATATTGATTTGAGTTTTAAGTTTGCAAAACATGTGCATCATCGATTTCACAGCTCATTTCTCTTAAGCGTAAAATAGATTTGTAAAAGTGAGAGGTATTCAAATCGGTTCTCGAAGTCTACTCATTTACTTATACTGATCCAATTTATTTCGTTATATTCGCGGTAAAAAAAAGTAAAAACCCTAAAATATAGTAGTAAGTAGGATATAAATATTTTGCGAACAAGTTACGAGGTTATCAGGCTAGTGTTCTTTTGTAATGAGTAGACATCTGGCCGATTTTGATGAACAAACAAATATGTGTATACCTTTATTCACTGACTACTTTTCCAGTTTTATTAGATATCACAATTATGTGATAACCATCAAGATTGCCAGAATGATTTCTCGCTTGAAGTGAGACAAATTCATATGTCAAAAAGTATATGGGCTTACTATTTTAGACCTGGTTATCAGATGAATCTTGAAAATCTTAAGATTACAGTGCTACTCTTTTAATGTTTCACTTTAGGAATTTATAACTAATCTGTCCAGTATACTATTGATGTATTGTGGAAAACTGGGTTGTTAGTGAATTTCCCTAGTCCTAGTTTGTTGGTTAACATAGGCGAAAGTGTGTTCTTGATGCTGAGTGTGTGGCAGACGATCATTGTGAATTTTGTTAAAACTAAGTTGTAAAGTTTGATGTTGCAATTACACTACTCATAAGTAACCTAAAGCAATTATGAAAATATACGAAAATTTTACACAATCAACAGCACGGTGATACGGCTAAAAACCTCCGTCTTAGTTTAAGCATGATGAAAAGTAAATACAGCATAAATTACTAATAAGCCGGAGATCGGCTTTATTAAAGTAACATGAATCCAACTTGTTTGTTCAGCTGTTCATCGCCTGTTTATAACCTGCTAATATTAGCAAATCTAAATGACAAACGGAAATTAACATGTTTGTAAAGAAACAAGGATCCGGTAAATTTCAGTATCATCTTATGAATTGTCATTACGCATTTTTATTGTATCATATCAAATAACTGAGCTATTATGTTTCCACATCTCTTTTATCGTAAGTTTGCTTTGAACCCATTATTAACCATCACTACGCACCTTATCATTCCTTGATTATCGCTTATAACGGATCTTTGCCATCACACGGCAACATGATTCGTTCTTTCTACTTGTCCTATCAGCTATATATTTGACCCTGCCAATTACCCACGTATGCCCTTGGACATGCTCTATAAATATGTGTATCTAGTACTTACTTATTTGTATTCTTTTGTCCTTCCATGCTCATAAAGACTGTGTCATCTGTTACCTACTGAGTTGACTATCTCTACCATTCTAGTTCACACGCGTTTCTTTTCGTCTCATATTGTTCATCCACATTAATAGATTTCAGAAATATATTTTCTTAAAATACTTTCTTAATCAACTTTTTATATCCACGTTTTTATTAACGGGATACATCAATAGAATATAAAAGAAGCAAATAGGATATATGTTTCATTAACATTACTGTCATTCGATTATGCTAGAGTAAGACAACAGGGCCCGTACATTAAGTGATTATTCACCGCTTGCTCTGTTCTCTAACACTTCTAGCTTGTTCTTCTACAAACCCTGATTTATTATTTGGGATGCAAAATTTGGCAGTTTACGTGTACTTAAAACATAATAATATATGTTCGCCTGTCATGGTTCTCGTCTATTGGACTGAGATTGGAAAGTAGACAGAGTGGATTTGTCGTTAGATTACTTTGTCATTACACATGTTTGATCGGGTGAATCTAGGTGTAGCATCGGTTGAGTTTACATCATCAATTTAGACAAAATATTGTAGTTGGGCTAGAGAATTATAAATTCCGATTCCAATTGATGCATTTGCACTAGCGATTGATTGAGGAACGTGTAATAAAACCCTTATTATAGCAAGATGGACTTTAAAATAAAAGGTTACATTACTGGATGAATAAATGCAAATGAATGGTAATTGATAGTAGTTAAGTTAATGTCAAATGGCCAGAATTATTCATAGTTATGAACTATAAAATAGTTGGATGGTGATGTCGAATTAGTAAGAATGTGAGAGAAAAAAGTGCAAAGGCTGAACTATCTGTTCTGAAGAAAACAGTTATTAACTTTACTTTGCTTTCGTAGCAGTGCATTCAAATTCCTTCAGTCTTTATTTTTCAAGTGTTGTTAGATGATTTAGATCGTTGTTTCTATATTGTTCATGCAATTGTGACCTATATAATGCTTAAGTTAATAGTACTAGTGTAGCCTTTTACACACGAAATATGATGCAGCTGATGGATTGAGTAACACAAGATAGTGCTGCAATATAGATAATAATGTTCATCACATTATTTAAAGATTTCAAACTACAATAAATTCACTACATCGTTACTTTTCTGTAATTTAGTTTGGTAGTAGAATTTTAACTATACACAATAACAATTCATATCTTGAAATTGAATGTGCCATTTTCGACACCAATCAGGTATCGGCAGTGTTGCCAGGCACAATATTGATTCATAGAAACTCTATTGTGTTTAGAATATTTTACCTCTCATAATTTTCAGTTTCACATATGTCTGTAATTGCTGTTCTAATTGTACTTGATCGTGAAGACTCATATAGTTGATCTAGTCTCGTAAGCACTCTTTACAGTAAATGATTTTTGTTGAATAGTTATTAATATTCTATACTCTTTCATTATGATAACCTGTACAAAGAGTCTCAATTTTTAAATTCATGGAAAAGGTTCTTAATTTAAAAGCTAAATTTTACAATCTTTTTTTATTCAAATATGTTCGTATTCATTTTAGTGTTATTCATACAGGAGTTTAGTGTGCTAACGAAGACTATTCACTTGAATGAAAGTAAAAAGCAACTATTTTAAAGTGTAAACAATAGAATAATATAAGTACAAATGAATATGTTCATACTTTTCTGAAATTCATTTTTCTCTCTGTTTACTCCCATTTAGATTGTCATAGAGATAAGCTAGATATTATGAAAGCAATCAAAGCTTAATCAAAACGTCATTCTACTTCAAAGGTAGATTGAGAATCCATAAATTTATTTCAATGTGGTTGCTAAGTAATAATTGCCCCCAAATGCCTTGGTATGGCCGAGAGTGGGGAGAGTCCGCTCTCCCCCTCGAAATACTCTCACATGGCCACGCGAATGATGATGATGATGATGATGATGATGATGATGATGATGATGATGATGATGATGATGATGATGATGATGATGATGATGATGATGATGATGATGATGATGATGATGATGATGATGATGATGATGATGATGATGATGATGATGAAGATGATGAAGATGATGATGATGATGATGATGATGATGATGATGATGATGATGATGATGATGATCATTTTATGAATGCAAACGTTGGTTAGAATAAATTTTTGTTAGAAAATTAATCTGCTAATGGTAATCAATTTATAATCAGCCTAATTCGAATGGAATAAATTCATGGCGGTACAATAGTATTTTATGGTTGAAGATATCTAAAGTAGATTTGTAATGATGGAAATCACTTATCTTGACACCTTATATTGACATAATTTTCCAACTTGACAGTTATATTGTGTATTTTGTTTATAAACCATAATGTTTATATATTTGTCAACTTTGTACATTTACACAATATAGGCGACTTGTTGGGACAAAATAAAAGATTTTAATAGCTGTTAAGCAGAGATGGATTGTGACTAGCAGTGGAATCCAGTTTGACACACGTTTCGTCTTATATGGGACTCGTCAGCCGGATGATTTTAATGATTTTAATAGCTGTTACTATGATGGCTTTGTTGAATATAATTAACTTATTTGTTAAAAATCATTATACATAAGTGCTTAAATACTAATAATATAAGTACGACAGTTTTTTGATTTATCATTTGTTATACTACTTGTCTACATTTTTATCTTGATTAAATGAACACTTGATCTAGACATTATAAATTTTTCTTAAGAAATCCTAAAAACCATTATCTTAGCAGCTATATGTTACGTTCTTGAATCTGTCTACCCACTTTAGTGCCAAGTATAACTTGTCTAATGTAGATTGAGACCTTGACGAGATAGGCTGACTGGCTTAATCTTGAGACTAGTATGCGTGAGTTCGAAGTGAGGGTAAAGAGACGAAAACTATTCTATCCCTGATTGGCTAGCAAGCACGAGAGAGAGGAGACAAGAATAACTGATCACTTTATTCCAATTTCGATCTAGCACTCGAATTCCGAATAGTCTGAAAAGTTACATAAATAATTAGATTAATAACCTGACCACAATGTACAATAATTAATACAATTATGTTCAAAACTGTGGATTAGAGTAGAAAGTAGAGTACAAAAAGTCACGTCTAAATTACAATAACTTTGGAACAGAAATGGTTATGTCAATGAATCATACATCAAACGAAAGCTCATGATTTGTAGAATAAACTAAGGGCAAAAGTAAATGTTACAGTATTACAAGCTTTGAATTAAATGAAATAACATCCCCAAAAATAGCTTTCATAGTTTGTTCAGGTTTCCTGTTTCCTAGTTCACATCAGTATAATAATAATAATTTTTGTGTTTCACCTAGCAACATAGTGGGATAGTTATCCTTTCATGAAATAAAAAGTGTTTTAAATGTATTTTATATAATATTTTAAACTAAATAGCTCTATAAAAATATTGAAAAAAATCGTTTACAATTTCCTCGGAGATTTTTTCTGAACGCTCTATAAAATCTTTCAGATAACTGTTTTACATAAGGAAGGTTTTCATAAATCACAAATTATTGAAACAATACATACAAAGTGTTGGGGATGTCAAATCTCCAGAACTTACTTGGTAAATAGCTTAGTTTTGTAATTTTATTTTGAAAATTTGAATTTAGCTGTTTTCGCGCCAAACGCGCTCTTTTTACTTTCTCATCATATTTCCCACTTGTAAACTATCTTAAACGCTATTGGTCCATTGTTTCTTTGTGTGTGCTATTTACTAATGATGCTCAAGGATAAATTGTTGCTGTATAAATGCGCTTGACTTTTTCCCTTATTCGATTGCTTGTACTCTGCTGCTTACGGAATACATATATATATTCCTCTACTTGCCTTGGACTTCTTCATCTAGTTAGCTGGGTCTGGGTCGCATCAGTATAGCTAGTTATCGGTCTCTGGTCACGTGTCTTTGTTCCATTCGCTACTAGTGAATTCGTAACGCTTCAGATATAACACAAAGTTGATAGGATTACTTTTTTGTTTTATGGTTAAATTAACTAATACATCTGTCAAAGAGTTGATATTTTAAATAAACTACGTATTTTACTATATGTAATATTATTTTCTATAAAAATGATCAGTATAAATGAATGTACTTTTTGGTTATGAATGAAGCGTTTTTCGAGAATCGAAAAATCTTCGTCCTCGCAAGTTTTTCGTGTTCTTATTTTGTAACAGGTAAATTATAATGGTCCCTGTTAAGTCGGCTTCCAGAGAACTCTAACAGAGCCTCCAGAGGCTCATAAAGAGCCCCAAACAATCAGCGATTAATTCGAAGTAATGTTACTAAAATAACGAGATCCTGATTGGCTGATTAACATACTGCTACTATGGAAACTCAAGGTCTCTTAATTACTATAAAATTCCTGTATTTTCTGTATATAAATGAACCCTGTAGTAAAGTGCTTCCCATACATTTTGTGCCTTTTCTCTGGTCTTCAAATCGGTGTATAGTTCTAGCTCGGGGATACGGAACAAGCTTAGGGAAGCAAATATAACGTTTACAATCGGCCAGACGTAACATTGGCGACGGGGATTTTGGCAAATAAAAAAAAACAATTGTCGTTGGGGCTCTTTATGAGTCTCTGGAGGCTCTGTTAGAGTTCTCTGGAAGCCAACATAACAGTCCCTAGTTTCATTTATTAGTAGTGAGGTAGCTGTTACAACAGTTTCTCATTTAAGCAGAGATGGATCCATGACACGCGTTTCGTCCTATTTAAGACTCGTCAGCTGGATGTACCTGCATCTCTGAGTTGATGTTCACTCTGGGACTCGAACCCAGTACCTTTCGATAAGAAGATTCAAACAAACAATACTAAATGAAGTTTCTCATTTACATTTTATCTTTCAATTATTATTCAATATTTTATTATTATTAATTGAGTAAAAGAATGAATATAATTTGAAATATGTTTTAGTTCTGATAAAAACATTCACCTATTAAATCGTAAATTGATTGAGAAGTAGCCTATCTAATTAGTCAATTAATTAGCCATTTACTTATAATCGTCAAAAGATAGAACAATTGGCAAATTGACAAAATCATTAACAACTTCATATAAATGAAGAAATAAGAGTAACGATTATTGTTATTTGTTAAGTCTCAGTCAATCAAATGATAATAAAAGTTAACAAAAACTATCAATGAATGATTCAGCTTGGGCTTTGTAAAGATTTTCATTTAATCTCAGTACTTTTGCAATATATTAATGAGTAGAAAATGTGTATTTTCCATACATTTCAACTCAAAATGAATTGAGATCGTGAGTCAATTGAAGCTTGACCACCATGGAAAACCTGGAAATACTGGACGGCCGTTTCGTCCTATTATGGGACTCCTCAGTGGCAGTGCGCATCCACGATCCCGCACTCGCGAGATTCGGACCTAGGACCTACCATTTTCGAGCCAAAGCCCTTAATCGATAGACCACTGAGCCTGCCGGCATCCAACGGTGTTAATGTTTAACTCCAACTGATCTAGCTTCAATCGACTCACGATCATAACTCTATAAAATTACTAAAATCTCCACAAAACCCCTTCTGATAATGATCATGTGGTCACTAGTGACTGACTCCATGAGGTATTTCCTGGAGTTCTAGTGAGAAGCAGTAACCGGTGGAGTTCAACCAGGTCTGTTGTGAGATAGTAACTTACTGATAACATTGGTGAATGGTTGCTCAATTTCGTGGATCAGTTGAAGTCAAACATTAACACCGTTGGATGCCGGCCGGCTCAGTGATCTATCGGTTAAGGGCTTTGGCTCGAAAATGGTAGGTCCTGGGTCCGAATCTCGCGAGTGCGGGATCGTGGATGCGCACTTCCACTGAGGAGTTCCATAATAGGACAAAGTGGCCGTCCAGGGCTTCCAGGTTTTCCATGGTGGTCTAGCTTCAATTGACTCACGATCTCAACTCTATAAAATTATTAAAATCTCCACAAAACCCCTTCTCAAAATGAATTCATGAATAAAATAATTTACTGTTATTTGATGTGGTAACAGATATTCAAGTGGTGATTACTGTCACACAGTATCCTAAAATTTGTATGACGTCTTTTACTAAGTTTTGCCTTGAATGAATGAATGTAATAGGGCTGTGGTTAAATTAGCTTGTTTACAACTTCAAGAAGAGTGGATTTATTCGTTAAATTCCAATTAACTTCGTTTAGCTCAACAGTTTGTAAGTTTACAGAAGGCTATTCATTATAACTTATTGATTTATAAAATGTTTGTACATTCAATATGCGTTGTTGCTTTTTAGCAGTATAACACTTTTCTTAAGTTTCGTCAAAATGATCTTGATCTTTGTTCATCAGTTATTTCGAAACTTTCATTGTTTCCTATTGACTTTTTGTTCTCCAATGACGAGGAATAGTATAGTTCTTTTGCTCTCACGACTGATCTGCTGTAAGAAATGTTCACTTCACTGTTTTGTAACCGAATAATGATTGATAGGTTATTATTATTTCATCTTTGGTGTTGTTTTAGTTTACAGTAGTATGCGCTTGTTCGGTATTTTATTTTCCTCACCATAACTTACAATACTTGTTCTAGACAGAAACAAATTCTAATAAATGTAGAAGAGTAATGTTAGAGAGTTTCCATAGACCATTTGTTGACGATTATATGTATCTTTACAGAGGTATGATACTATGGATTATTTGATGTTGACTACGACATTTTATTTTGTTTTATTTGTAAAACTGACAAGACAATGAAAGACATGAATCTCAGTTAAAATAGAGACATCTTAACTGTTCAATCAGAAAAAAGTGAGGTCTGAAGAAACAGATTTAAGAATAACAATGAACTGATGAATAATACACTCATAACTCGATTGTGAATAGTTTTTACTCATCTATGTTTATATTTATCCGGATGGGAAGCGGAAAAGAGAAAGACCAAAGAACACATTAAGCCGGGAAATAGAAGCAGATATGAAAAAGGATGAATAACAAATGGAAAGAACTGGAAAGGAAGACTCAGGACAGATTCGGATGAAGAATGCTAATGAGCGGCCTATGCTCCTCGACGAGGGATAACAGGCGTAAGTAAGTAAGTAAGTAAGTAAGTAAGTAAGTAAGTAAGTAAGTAAGTAAGTAAGTAAGTAAGTAAGTAAGTAAGTAAGTAAGTAAGTAAGTAAGTAAGTAAGTAAGTAAGTAAGTAAGTAAGTAAGTAAGTAAGTAAGTAAGTAAGTAAGTAAGTAAATAAGTAAGTAAGTAAGTAAGTAAGTAAGTAAGTAAGTAAGTAAGTAAGTAAGTAAGTAAGTAAGTAAGTAAGTAAGTAAGTAAGTAAGTAAGTAAGTAAGTAAGTAAATAAGTAAGTAAGTAAGTAAGTAAGTAAGTAAGTAAGTAAGTAAGTAAGTAAGTAAGTAAGTAAGTAAGTAAGTAAGTAAGTAAGTAAGTAAGTAAGTAAGTAAGTAAGTAAATAAGTAAGTAAGTAAGTAAGTAAGTAAGTAAGTAAGTAAGTAAGTAAGTAAGTAAGTAAGTAAGTAAGTAAGTAAGTAATGTTTATATTACTCAACAGAATTTCTTTTTATGAAAATTTTCAAACATTAAATTATCACACAAAACTTATATTGATCAGCCTTTAAAACTTACAAAACAAGTATGAATTCCTTTTAACTATGTATTCAATATTGTTTTTAAGAAAAATAGTTTTCTTGTCATTTAAAGATATGAGATATGAATAGATTACATTAATTCGCATCTAATATCTGTCATATAAAGACTCTAAACTGATGAACAACATTCAGATAATGATTCTTTTTTTTTTTAAATATTTAAACAAAACAAAAAGTAAAAAGTAATAAAGAATGTAATGACACAATGATAATTGTGTTTTCTCATTCAATAACATTCCATCTTCAATGTTATATATCAGTCATCAAAGTATAGTTTAACCATGTCTAACTATGTAATTGGTTTATTGATTAAATGATTTCATTATTTGTGCACAATTAGTATGTTGTTTTTTTTTTGATCAGTTAATATCAGAAGGGGTTTTTGTGAATATTTCAATATTTTCATAGTTGAAATCATGAGTCAATTGAAGCTAGACCACTATGGAAAACCTGGAAACATTGGACGGCTGTTTCGTTCCATTATGGGACTCCTCAGTGGCAGTGAGCATCCACGATCCCACACTTACGAGATTCGAACGCAGGGCCTAGCAGCTTCGCACCAGAGCATTTAACCGATAGACCACTGAGCCGACCGGCATCCAGCGGTGTTAATGTCTATTTTATCTCTAACCACCAAAATAATCTATTTAATGTAATTTTAATGGTACAGCAGTTATACATTATTAAACTAAGAGATAATTACCTTAAGAGTTGAATCTTTTATCTAGGACTATCTTTATTGGAATGATCTTAGTTTTAAGTTCAACACAAAATACTCAATATCGCAGTCAATATTTTGTATAGGCTTGTGTTAAGCAAACCGAATTCTACATCCATTTATGTTCTACGAGATTTGTTTATACTGTTTATTTCGTCTAAAACACTTTACATATAATGATGTAATTCTGTTGCACAAACAACTCCATGGGTCAATAATTCTATCTTTTTTGTAACACATTCATTGGACATTTAATGTCGACAAATCGTTTTTTTTTGTGATAAATCGTCACATTCCAAGATTATTTACACGGAGTTGATTTGTCATTCTATACGATTCACTTGAATATATCCTCAATTATGACGAACAAATTAGAATTACATTCACTTAGTATTGTTTGTTTGAATCTTCCCATAGATGTGTTAGGACTGCAACTGGTCAGTCTCTAATTGGCATATGTGCATACTGTGCGTATTGCCTCGATATAGCCTTAATTCACAAGCATGATAAGCAAAGATGGATAGTGGCTAGCAGTGGAATACAGGACACGCGTTTCGTTCTATTCGGGACTTGTCAGCTGGATGTACCTGCCATATCTCACAGTTGATGTTCACTTTGGGATGCAGGTATATCCAGCTGACGAGTTCCAAATAGAACGAAACGCGCGTCCTGTATTCCACTGCTAGCCACTATCCATCTTTGCTTATCATAAATTAGATTTATATTTGTATTTTTATGTATCTAAGGTTCATTTTTCGATGAACTTTCTATAACCTGTTTATAATGTATTTAGGAAATGTAAGAATGTAATAAAATCATTAATGAAAATAAAAGTCCCTTTAAAATGAATGGAGTATGGATTAAGTTGTAAAAAAGTAATAAACCGAGTACTAAAATATTTTACTGCTGTTTTTCTTTATCTCATTATTGACGAGAAAGTAAATGTGTATTTCAGTACACTCCTGAAATAAGGTTTGACGTTGTTTTTTCCAACCCAAACCAACATCCTGACGTCGTTGTGATTACCGTTTTGAAATTAAATTGTTTTATTAAATTCAAAATTTTTTAATTTCTCAGGGATTTCTTGTTTAACTGTTCTTGGTAATGATATTGAGACACGGAAAGGTCGCATTACTTTTCTAGGTCTTTACAAAATCCTGTCTATTAAATACCAAAAATACATAAATACAAACTAAAACATTGATACATAACAATGTCAACTTAGTTTTATGTTATGTACTGGGAATTTAATTTATGTAGAAATGAGACATCTCTGAGAATTATATGATGTGAAGTGGATCATGATTCTGTGGCCAGTTTATGTAATTAAAATGAATTTTCATGGAGATTGTTCGTGAATTCGTTATAATCACCGGTTTAGAATTTTCGATATGAATATTTAATGTACTCAGATTTTGTTCTGCTATTTCTTGGTAAACATAACAGTAACAATAACATGTTTTTTAATGGATGGTGCTTAGCTATCTTGATAAGGTTTATTATTCTGGAACTTTAACCATTAAGCCATACTATTTCATTGGTGAGAGATACAAAAATCACCGTAATTCGTATCCAAGTTACTGTTAACGGGATAAAGAATTCATATAGACGGAATTAGGACGATTTAGGTTTCATTCTACATCCACATTTCAAGATATTTTGTCTGATATATATTAGGTTTACACGTGTTTCCTTTTTATGAGTCCCTCATGTTTATTACGCATTTATAAATCTTGTGTTGTTTGATTCGAATATGGTCAATCCATACATCAATTCCTAGATGAAGTTATTTTAACTTGCCTATTTGAATCAGAAGTTACTATTTGCCTGAAAAATTTTGCCAACTAAGATATAAGTACAAAGTTTCAAATGTTATAAGTATAGACTTCCAAATCAGTTGCTGAACCTAAAACAGATTTTAGAAACAATATTAGATCACTTTAGTTCTTTCTAAGGTATTGAGATTAATTAATTCATATTTAGTCCATTCCTTTACTGAAACTAGTAAAAGAAGTCATTTAGTTCTGGGTTTTTCCCATGGATTATTATTATTATTAGCTTTATTCAATATTATATTATTTGGTACAAAATCAAATTCTCAGCATAAAGTATTTCAACATATTTACGTTTCTTATTTCTTCGTTGCTCCTGATGATAAACATTCAGTGATCGCCAGTTGAATGTCAGCAGTTTAGTCAATCAACATATGAATAATGTATATTCTTTTTGCTGCATGTTCCCAGCAAACACGACATCTCTGATTAGGCTTTTTGTAACTTTTACAGCGAAAGGTTGTACAGTTTTCAGAAACGTAGCGGAATAGGTTGTGTGCTTAATAGTCATAATTATGTATTAAAAAAAAACAATATTAGATAACTTGTTGAAATATATAGATGACGGGAAACAGGTAGCCCAGATGTTTAAGCAGGCCGCCAAAAAACTTTCAATGGAAACTTAAACATTTTATGAGTAAAGTTTCAAATATCATTTAGAAAAATATATTGAAAAATACATGAAATTACATTGAATATATATGTTAAGTATACAAACCTAAACTACATGTCAGTAAAAAGCATTTACGAAGTAAATTAATATTTCCTTGGGTTGTGGGAATTTTCTATATTAACTGTCGATAGAAATGTGGAAATTTGAAACATTTCACTTACATCAACTATTATGCACAAATGTAACATTACACAATTGTACAAAAAAATGACTGAAAGAAACTACCTTCGTATATTGTTATTCACTAATATCTCGAATGAAATAAATATTACGGTATTTCCATGTAATTAAACGCATTTCTGATGTAAAATTTCTAAACCAAATTCGTTATATTCTTCTCTGGTTACCCACATTTCATTGAAAGTACTTAAAGAGGCTAAAACAGCACCACCAATCCATACTGAGTATTTTCGTTCAGGAGATGCCATCACCTTTACTGTAACACCTTTTGGGGCTAGATGATGCAATTCTTTACGTAATCGTTCAGGGAAACCTCGAAACATTGTACCTCCACCAGTGAGAATAATATTTGACCAAAAACTCTTTCTGACATCCATACCACAAGCCAGTATGGTTTCATTTGTGGCAGTGTGAATGCCATTCATTTCATAACCAGCTAACTTGGGATCGAACATCAATTCAGGTGCACGGAATCTTTCACTACCAATATTTAACAACTGACCATCAGGTAGACGATATGTCATTTCATACAATTTTTTGTCTTCTTGGCTAAATTGTAATTCTTTGCCGTAATCCATGGCAACATAACAAAGATTTTCTTTTACATCACGAGCGATTTCATGTTCACATGTTGTAATCAGTTTATAACCTCTTTCAGTGAGTAAATGTTTAAGATAGTTGGTTACTTCACGTCCTGCTAAGTTTCTTCGGTGTATAGCTGTCGGAATAACATACGCATCAAATACAGGAACCAAGTGTGTAGCACCTTCTCCACAGTCCAATACTAAACCAGTTGTACGACCTGAAGCATAAAGTGAGAGAATAGCTTGAATCGAGATGTAAACTGCTGGTGCGTGAAATTGTTCGAACATAATTTCCGCCATTTTCTCACGATTTACTTTAGGATTCAATGGTGTTTCAGTCAAAAGCATTGGATGATTCTCAGGAAGAACACGTAGTTCATTGGTAAAGACATGTTGCCAGATAGTTTCTAAATCATCCCAATTTTGTACAATACCATTCATCATTGGATAGGATAAAGTTAATGCTCCTCTTTTACCACCGGCTATATCACCGACGAAGCATTCATCAGAATTTCTGTCAGTAATGACTTTCATATGTTTGGGTCGACCGAGAATCATAGGAACAACTGCACGTGGTTCCATTTCACCAGAATAGCCAACTTTCAGCAATCCTGTTCCATTGTCAATAACAATTGGAGGATTATCTGGACCGAACTTAAGTACCATGATTATAGATCAACTTGAATGATATATATCCTAGTAATTAAATGAATAGTATTTGAAGTGTATAATGATTTATTCCTTAGTTAGGATGCATTATATAACAGAATATTCAATTTATAAATTTGTTTTGAATCTTTCTTTGAAATATGGTTGGTCACAGTGATTTGTTTCTCGATAGTTGTCTGTTTATTACTTTTAAGTAGGTAACTGAAATAAAGTATACACATGTGATTATCTATGTGCGTGTAAGTATGATCACTTCCAACTGTGTATACATGTGTAAACACATAAATACATGTGTACACCAAAAAAAGATTGATGCGTATGATTTAAGTATATTCAGTGAGTAAATACTTAGCATAGATTCACTTAGAAATTTTCGGACTATACAAAAGATAGACTTAATGAAGTATTTATATCACATATACATTTGAGAAAATACTAATGTTAATATTTGCCGTGACAATAACCTCTGTTAAGATCAGTCTTATTAGTTACACACTAAAGACGTGATAGTGTGTTGTGTGCTACTGATGCTGACGGATGTATGTAGTACTAATCATCAACCGAAAGTGAAATGCCTGATCGAAGAAGGTTAAGAAGATCTAAGAAAAGAGAACGAAAACAAAGAATGATTGACATGGAAACGAAGGACAAATCAAGTCTGAGACAATTGATTGACATTTTACAAATGGATTAGTTACTGTATGGTTCTCAGATTTTACTAAGAGATTCTATAATGTTGTGTTTAAATATATTTGGTTGTCCCCACTGGTGTTCTCGTTTACTACAATAGGACCTTCGGCGTGCACTTCGAAATAACTCTATACTGGGATAAAAAGTTTGCCTGAACAAACGGCATTACAAAGGTTCAGTAGAGATTTCCTTCGAACTACTGACAAACTCAATCAATTCAAGATAACTCTCAACAACACGTACCAAGCCTTACAAGATCCACTCGCACAAGAAGAAACTACGATGGAAGACAACTAGAAAGGTATCACAGAAGCATGAAGTTCAGCGTTTCAGAAGGTTCTGGGTCTCAAGAAGCATCATCATAAGGAATGGATCTCTATGCGAACCGTGGATAAGATTCAAAGAGGGAAGAACAAGAAGACAACATAGAACAAAGGCTAGCCGAACAAGAGCAAAGAATGTCAAGGCAGCAAGCTGAACACACAGAAGCAAACAGGCAAGTGAGGAGGAGCATAAGAGCCGACATGCAGGAATATGTGGAAGAGTTAGCAACGACATCGGAAGAAGCTTCAATAGAAGGAAATATGAGAGATTTAGGAGGAGGAACAACTGCCACTGACAGGATGGAATCAAGGGTATCTCATCAATACACCGAATAAAGGAGATCTCAGCAAATGTGAAAACTACAGAGGAATCACACTAATCTCGGTAACAAGAAAGGTATTCAACAGTGTTGCTAAACTGGATGGACAATTCAGTGGACGCCCAACTTCGAGGTCAACAGATCGGATTCCATAATGACCGATTGTGCACAGACCAAATCACGACACTATCGATCATCGTTGAACAATCGATCGAATGGGACGCGTCACTATGCATCAACTTTATTAATTATGAGAAGACATTTGATAGCGTAGATAGGAGAACCACATGGAGACTTCTTCGACACTATGGTGTATCTGAGAAAGTCGTTAACACCATACAGAATTTATATGATGAGCTGAGCTGCAATGTTGTACATGGAGGACAGCTAACAGATACGTTTCGAGTGATGAGCGGAGTTAAACAAGATTGCCTACTCTCCCTCCTCGACATCTGGGTGAAAGTACGGAATACAATGGACAGCTCAAAATCAGTTGGAAGATTTGGACTTTTCAGATGACCTATCACTTCCTATCCCATGAACACGAACAAATAAAGATGAAGATAACTAATGTAGCAGCAGCCTCTGCATCAATAGACTTGAACATACACAAAGGAAAAAGCGAGATTCTCGAATAAAACACGGAGAACATCAACCCAGCCACACTTGATGGGGAAACTCTAGAAGATGTAAAAACGTTCTCGTTCCTGGACAGCATTGTCGATGAACGAGGAGGATCGGATTGTCTCATTCTCACAACTAAACAACATATCAAAGTTAAAACAACTGTCTGCAAGTTAATATCAAAGTCAGAATCCCCAAAAAGAACTTGGAGAACTACCACAAGCACAAGTACTCATAAACAATTGCTTACACAAGACACTTAATGTCTGTTTGCCGGATACCTTCAGAAACAACCTACTGTGTGGGAGAGCAAACCAGCCTACAGCTGAAGAAAAAATCAGGAAAAGTCGCTAGAAGTGGATAGAACCCACACTAGGAAAATCACCAAACTGCATCACGAGGCAGGCGCTAACTTGGAATCTTCAAGAGAAACGGAAAAGAGGAAGTCCAAAGAACACACTACGTTAGGATATGTAAGCAGACAAGAGAGGGATTATTAGCAACTGCGAAGGATTGCGTAGGTTAAAGTTCGATGGGTGAATGCTGATGAGTGGCTTATGTTCCATCAAGAGGGGTAAAATATGTAAGTAAGGATGGAACCTGTTTTACAGATATGATTTACCACATCATTCCTTAAATATTTTGGTAATCGACCCGGCGATACAGAGAGACTAAAAATAAGAAATATGTCAGAACTATTACTGATATACTACAACCCATCCGTGTCAACCATCGTGACTGGAGACGCTCCAGCTTTGGGACTCGTTGCTGTCATCTCACAACAGTTCCCAGATGCGACAGGAGAAACTATTACGCATGCATCTCGCCCGTGAACTCCGGCAGAAAAGAAGCGCTGCCAGGTAGAGAAAGAGGTAGCCCTTGTCTTTGCAGTGCGTCGTCTCCACAAGTTCTTGAGCGGTCAAAGATGTACGTCTATAATAGACCATAAGCTTCTCACAATATTCGGTTCAAAATCTGGTGTTTCAGCTTATTCTGCAAATCGTCCTCAGCGATGGGCCTTGATACTTTCAGGTTATGACTTTGACATTCAGTATCGACGCACTCAATATTTCGGTCAGGCAGACACATTGTTGCGACTTATTAGAGAACACCCTACAGCTGAATGAGTTACGGTCATTGCCTCCCTTTTAACAAAAGACCACGCGCACTGTTGCATGACAGCTGCTGTTCGTGTCTTGCCAGTCTCAGAAGCTGAGACACAAGCTGCTTCCAGGAACGACCCCATCACTAAAAAAACTCTGAACTACGTCAACAACGGTTGGCCGTTCATTGGATTCGATGGTGACATGAAGCAACTTTGCCATCTTCGGGACTCATTACATGTCGTAAATGAATGCTTGATGTCTGGAAACAAAGTGTTGGTGCCAGAAGTTTTATGATCAAGAGTGCTGAAGCAGTTCTATATTGGTCATCCTGGTGTGAAACGAATGAAATCTATAGCTAGAAGTTACGCGTACTGTCCGTGTATGGACCAGCACATCGTGGATTTAGTAGGCAAATGCATGCAATGTCTGCAAGTGGCGAAGTTTAACGCAAAAGTGTCGCCAGCCTCATGGGTACAGCCTGAGTATCTCTGGCCCAAGATACATGTCTACTTCTCTGACCAAACCAATGTAACTTCTTATCTGGTTGTGGTCAACGTGTCTACAAAATGGCCAAAAATTCTTCCCATCATGCCACCAACGAATAGCGAAACGATACTAACCTCACTAGTTTTACTGGTCAAACCCAGCTGAAGGCTCTCGGTCAAGCATCTGCACCAGGTCACGAGTCGGTACGCCTTGCTACGCATTCCTATTTAATTGTCAGCTAGATCAGACCAAACGCTTCTCGACGTGTAGATAGCTTTCTAAATATATCTTCAAACTTCTTCATTTCTGACTTCTGATTTAACTGGTTCGGTATGTTTCGGTTATCAAGGCGTTACGTGTAAAGACGTTTCCAAACTCCGAATGCTTGTGGAATTTCTAAGATGAAGAGGTGTACGGGTCTTGAGCATCAAAATAGTGTTGGACGTAGCATGGAATAGCTTGTATCCATCCTTATCCTAGGACTGCTTCACCCACTGTGTTGTCACTAAATAGAACTTGGAAGTGACGTAAAAACTGTATTGGTGACTTATCACCTGATGTTTCTACTTGGAAAAGCCTCCAGACTCTTTAACCGTCCGATTAAGAGAGAGAGCTTAACTTTCATCCTAAAATGGTGAACAGTTGTGATGTTGGTGGACTCGAAATGAAGTCGCAAATTCTTCGGAAGCTAGAGGAAGGAGAAGAGAGCTTAGATCTTACTTTCAGTTTGGAAAGGACAGGTGGATAGGTGGCTGCCATTCGTTAGGCCTTCTTTAACAGCTCACTGTCTCTTATAAGGAGGGAGTTAGCTGCCTATATACAGTATTAGACTTTAGAACGAACGAATACAAATTCAGGAAGGCTTTAGCATCAACATGACCGAAGCCTCTACTTATTGACCACAGGATTATAAAACCTTTGGCGGCTATACCATGGCGGTGTGCAGTAGTTCTTTAGTCTTTGCTAACGATGACTTTTATGTCTTTTTGTGTCTGGACAACAGATGGCTCACTCTTATCCACCGTGTATGTATCTGTACCTTGGTGACCAATATGTATCACAACTCACTTGCAAGCATTTATCGACAACTACTAAATTTTAGACCATTCGGATAGTTTCTTCAGGTCATTTTGAAGCTCTAAACTATCACCCTTGCCATTATCGATTTCCGCCCCTTGGCATCGCCAGCGTATGACGAAACCGATGATGATTTGAGACTAGGAAGGTCATTTCCATCCAGGAGAAACAACGATGACCCCAAAACCGTACTATGAGGCGCTTCACTGAGCACAGTTTCCTACGTAGACGACTTTGAGTTCTTCCTTTAAGGAATTTGAAGCTATTAGACCTTTTGATAAATTTTGATAGTGTAATAAGAAGACAAAGATTATCAGAACTATGTGACATATTAGGGCAGTACATTTCGAACAGTCTGATCACAAATATACTTGTTAAGATATGTGGACGATGTCTTAGGTGTCTGTGAAAGAGAGGATCACATCAGTCTCTCATGCGAAGATGAGAACAATGACCATCTTCCCTTCTTGGATATACTTCAAAGTATGCTAGAATACGGCTCAATCAAACGATCCATTTTTCGAAAACCAACATGGACAGGCCAATACCTTGGTCATTATAGTTATTGCCCTGTGCAATACAGACGGGGTTTGGTAAGGTGAGTATTAAACAGGCTTGATCGTATTTCCACAAACGACACTATTGATGATGATGTTAAGTTGTTAAACAAGACGTTAATGGGGAATGGTTATCCACCTAAATTGATCAATAGATGGAAAGATCATGGTACAGTGAGACCTACTGTAGCCTTGGTGGAAAAATGTCTGTCTACATCACCTTGCCATTACAGGTGATTCAAATAGTCTTTTATTGAAACAAAGGCTTAAATCAGTCATCAATAAAACGTATTGTGCAGAGAAGAGCATTATCAAAGAAAGAAGGAGGACCATGCTTCATCCAAAATCTAAAAGATATGAAAACGACTGTGTCACATCCCACTGCATTTACCAACTCAAATGTGTGTGGTCACACATACATAGGGAGGAGCAATCGTGATTTGAAAATTAGGGTGTGTAAACATGTACTAAGATGGTTGCAGAAGCAAATAGAATCAAATGACCCAATAAGAGTAGAGGATAAATATCCATCCACTCATCATCACCTGTAATTCATGTGCATTTCGTAATTCTAAATGCTTTAAATGTGGTAAAACTGTACTTTTACAGTCAGTTTGTAATACCATGAATCATTTCGCTGCAACCAATGCTAAGATTTTTGGTCGTGATCCTATAAAGTTAGATGTTCCCAGTGATCACTTATCTTTATCCAAGACTTCGAGAAGAGGTATAACGTCGTATAGCAATTCAGAGTTGAATAAAACCCTGAATCATTGAGAGACGAAGTTTCTAATCAACCAACATCTTATCAGATTTCTCATGTTATTGTACCAGATATGGTTTTTCATAATGATCCACATATTTCTGATAAAATTTCTTACAACTCTGAGAATAATATGTGGAATGAGTCAAATTATGATCAGAAACCTGATTCAGTTTTGGTAGATGCTGATTTTTCTAATGATCCATTATTCTCTAATGAAACTCTTAATAAATTTGAGAAAAATATTTCAAAAAATCGAATCCTGATGTCATATCATATATTATTTATCTTCATAATGCATTTGCTTCTTGTGAAAAACTTATTCAATGCGAAACACGAGTACTAATTGAGCTTGATTTTCATTTCAATTCGGATAACTTCATGTCAACTGTTGTTTATAATTATCATGAAATCAATACTCTAGTAAACATGTGAAATGAAGCCACATTATTCACAACTTGGGGATATGAAGATCGAACATTATTCGTGAGGGAGTATAGTGTTGGAAAATCCATTATTGAAATTCTAGATAATAGTGGTTTCAGCGCACAACCGACATGGTGATGTATACAATTCCAGGACCCATGTGAGTCTGTTCCAATTTCTGTTGTTAATTCTAATACTAACGAGTGCATTCTAGGTAATACAGAGTCTATATCCAATACACTGTCGAACAGACGTAAGATCAACTTAAGAAGAAGATGTACAATCGATTATAGACGCACTCAAATTTGAGCTGTGGCGGATGTGGTGTTTATATGAACCAATGGTTTATTTGTATTGATGACTGTTTTGATTTTGAATTCCAAGTACAGTACATTCGTCTAATAATTTTTGATTAAATTGCGTTATCGCTGGGATAAATAGTTTATACCATAATTCATATGCTCTTAAACATCACATATACTTGAACAACTCCTCAAGAATCTGAACAACCACGTTGGTTCGGTTTACAGGCGGATAGTTCTCAGGTTTATGTCTCATACCTGTTTTGAAGATAGAACTTACCATAGCATTCTTCCAGTCTGTTGGCAGACGACCCGACGTTACAGATAGATTCAAAATTAAGCTCCAGAGTTTCTCGACAAAACTTGCCAATTCCTTTAGTAAAATGGGATACATTTCATCGGGTTCCCTGGATTCGTCTATATCAAGCTCATTAAGCAGAAAACAGGCACTGTGTTCTTTAATGGACGCAGTGTCAAGTTTGTGTGGTTCTTTGTATTAAATGAAAGGGAGGGCATTCCAACGGTATGTACAGTTCCAAAATAGTTTGATAATACCTGTGCTTTTGCATATTCCTCCACCAATAATGATGCAGTACTGTTGTCTCTCCATAATACTGGAATATTTCCCCTTCCCCTAGTCCTTTAATTTATGTACGAGTACAGGCGTTTAAAGTATACTATAGACTCCTTAACACGTTTACTTTTGTACAACCATCTGGACCTGAGGAGGGTTGAAGCACGAATATTTCGGGCTTCTTGATGTTGGGATTTTGTCTCGTCAGTACCAAATAACCTAAATTTCTCGCACGTTCTTCTCCTCTTACTGCGAAGAGTGAGAACATGTAGAATTATGGTCTATATTTGTTATTGGTACATTCATAATTGCTTCTATAATAATAGACCTAAACCCAAATTGCAGATGTCATGATAAGAAAACCTAATCTATAAATCTTGAAAATAGAACTCGAAAATTGGAAATTAGGCAGGCGGTGTTCGGAAGAAAAGATACTCGGAGATACTCCACAGCTTAAAATAGATTTAGATGTTAAGTGGGAGAACGAGATAAAGAATTAGATATTGATAACTATCCAGTCTTCGATTATATTAGTTGGTAGCCTATGTGTATTTACGTCGATTAAGGGCCATATTTACTAGGGGTTGGCGCTTTAACAAACCTATTTCACTGAAAAATGTAAATACTTTCAAAGATTATTAACGAATCATTATAGCTATTCATGAACATAAATTATCAATTATTGGCATCGAACAAGCTAGTGAGCTGAGTACTAATCAATTTACAATACGATAGTACATATGGGCATAAATCAACAGACTGATAAAAACTGAGTCAACATGTGTAAAGGCCAATCGATACAGTGGATAGGGGACTTAATTTCAGGATATTTTTCTTAAGTCGGTCATACCAATGTAGAATTATGGTCTATATTCGTTATCAGTACATTTGTCCCTGCTACAATAATAGTAAAACCGATTCCGAAATTGTAGGTATGTTGTGGTGAGAAAACCTAATCTATAGGACCTTACGTGGAAGTTACATCATTGTCTACACTGACTCGTCCTATTGCGAGAATCAGCAACATAACATCCAACGCCTCTGAAGAACACATGTGGACTGAGTAGAGTGTAATATATTCACTACGAAATGCGATAGTTTTTAGGCAGATTGACTACGCTTACGTGACAGAGCCACGCTGCTTGGGATCATTGTTCCCGTGTTCACTTTTATCGACCTCCTCTAAGTGTTACATATCGGATGTCAAGCCTCTCAGTAGTTATATGTTCAGCTCCAAAGATCGTGTGGTTAGGAAGCAATACAATTACAAACCACTCTACTTAGCCACGTTGAGGAGTTTCTCGGACACTTTTGTGTAGTCCAAGGGATGTGCGGTGCAGTGACTTTTACGTATGAATCTTCGAATACATCCCAATCCGTTTCGATGGAAAACTCCAGTTCTATTGTGTGATCTACTGAGGATGCTGAGTGTATATTACCTTTTATATTTGCTCTCCGACTAGTTGGTCTGGCTAGGGATGACACATCTTCGTTGTTGACGTCTAAAAGGAAATGAAAGGCTAGAACTGCATAAACTCTTTTCCTCATGTATGACATATACAGGAGGTTTGTGACGTCATCCTCAAAACGGGTCAATATGAGATCTAGTAAGGATGATGCAGAGTTCAGGCCTCATCTAGTCGCTTCTTTCACATGATCCACTAGGACACAAGTGATAACTGCATCAACTAGTTTCTGTTCGAAAGAATTTTGTGATAATCCAGTCCTCAGATTTTTCCAGCTCACCGTAGGTGCAATATAGGCTCCTAAAATTAAACATCGCCCACTGGATGACCAAGTGTTGCGACAGTCTAGCAAGACCTCATTCACCTCACAGCTTTCACTGCAGCAGACCAAATCAGTCAGCAGCTCTTGTCTCTTGCATTTCAAGGGGTAATTAATTAATTCGAACATCATACTTTCATGGGATGTTATCAATAGCGCCATATGGGATAGTATCTTTGATGAATCGAGTTACTGTTCCTTCTTTATGCTTCTGGGTTCTGTCGACTCTTCCTAATGTGAAACTATCAAAGTCAAGTCCCCTACTGTCTATAGTCTGTGTCAGTCTAGTTTTTGTGAATGCAATAGCATCCAGCTTCGTAGAGTTTATCAGTACATCTTGCTCCAACCACTTTTGAGCGGGCTTTAGGCACATATGCAACAAATCCGAAGACCGTCTAAATTGCTTCTTGACGCACCAAAAATGGCTTCATCACCATTCCTTGTCGAAGCCTCAACATACCCAAAAAGTTGTAACTCTAAGGTCCTTCTCGTCAGCATCCAACCTTAGTTTTGGCTCTTTTTCAGCTTCTCGTCTTTTTATGAGGTCCGCGAGCGGCAAGTCTTCACGAAAACAAACTACTGACCTTTCAGTTTATATCCATTCTGTAGTATTAAGCCCCTTACATTGGAAGATCTCAATGCTTATTTCAGCAGCTGCTGACTTGATTCTGTATAAAGTCCATTTGACTACCTACTATATAAAAACATAGAGAGATGACTTCGGAGATATCCTGGAGCATTAGCATTACCAACTTAATGTCATCCTCAAAACGAGTTCTGTGTTCTGAGCTTTCACTCTGCTTGACTCGATGAAAGACAGCTGATCTGTCACTCCGGTCAGTCATTAATTCTTCAGCCACTGTTTGGGTAATGGCTTTGCTTCAGTAACAATACGTCTTTTCTTATTCTTGATCTGTACCCATTCATCAACTTTCATTCCAGTAGCAATCACAGTCGCATTGCACACATTGCTTTTATTCCTAACAGGCCATTTCATAAGCCGTCTCTTCTCCTTTGGTCTGTGTAGGTCAATTGACTCTGAGCTTGTTTGACTTAACGTCAGAATAATTTGTACATCGACAGAGCGAATACCGTTTGATGTATCTCAATTACGCTTGCTAATACTGTTTTAGCAGCGTTCTCCATTGCAATAACTTTGAATAGCAAGATGTTTGCTTCCGAGCAACATTGCTGACGCAACCACATGCGACCATTTTACTAGACTGTTTGAGACCCACAGACTTTAGATTTGTGTGAACTTTATAGTACCATCCATACTGTCATGACATACTTAGTGTGAGTATATTCAACAAAGAATTATTAATCACTGAAGTTCTCTTATCTCATTTACTTTTCTCAGGCAGGTCTCATAACTATCCCAACTGGTAAATCGTCGCTATAACACAATATCATTGAGGATTTATCCTACATCATGCATCAGAAAGGACAGTGGTAGTGTTTCACGTTGAGCTTAATTCACTGTTTTGATCGTAAATTACGTATCAAAACTACCGTTTACACTTTAATTGAATTTATTTCAATTAACGTGATATTGTATTTGTGTGTTTTGATCCTGCTTTTGTGTATTTACTGCATCAAAGCATTCTTGGTCGACTGCGGCTTGTTTATTTGATAAGGTTGTGATTTATTTACATATCTACCTTGCCTTCCATTTTGCTCTGTACACAAGTGTGGACAGCCATATTGCTTATTCCCCGTGGAAGAAGGGATGCTATGTGACGAATGTAAGAAGTGGCTTCATAAAATGTGCACCCGCTTAAGCTCTGCTGCCTATAAAAGGTGCTCGAAACCAAATTCTCATTGGCTGTGTATGTTTTGTTGCTCAAGCAAGACATTACTCATTCAGGAAGCCATAAGCCTTCTAGCGTTAGCTAAAAATGTCGACGTAGGCCGTGCCGGCAACATGGATACTGATAATGAAGATTGTATCAGTGTCGTAAATGCTGCCATGGCAGGTACCAGACACCCAATTTCGCAACATGAAGCAAAAATTGTACTCCGGTACAACTAATGAAAGCCATGCCATTAAGTATTGAGGGACCAGTCGCTTTAGCAGCGACTGAGGACCCGGCTAGAACCACTATCGTCCAGAATAGTTCCAATCTGGATGCTGAGAATAGTGGCAAATGGATTACGCGGAAACGTAAAAGAGACGGAAAAATACCCAAAGAAAGCGCGCGTATAGTCGATAAGTCATCGTTGGACTCACGTCCTGAGCATCAGGCAACTCCGCTCAAGTCCAAATGTAAGAAAATATTTAATACTGTTGTGGATGGAAATAGTCTAACTTCTCCAAATGTTGTTGGGAGTAATTCGCTCGACCCACATGACACTGTTATAAAGAAAGCTAACAGTAAGAGGCCGGTAACTAACCTGCAGGATCTGAAATCACGGTCGAAGGCCATGAACACGACTTTTAAGGAAGTTAAACAGGTGCCTAGTGTAATCATCTGGAACTTGGCAGAATCGAAAGACACCGATCCCTCTAAGAGACATGGCCACGACCTGCAGTTAGTGAGATCTCTCTTGACTAACTTACTCATTGCGAGAGAGGATTGGACAGCTACCCTAGACAACGGCCTGTCTGTCGACGTGATATTCATAGATTTTAGCAAAGCGTTTGATAAGGTTTCACACTTAGGTTTTATGCAAAAGCTCTCGAGCTTTGGTATAACAGGTGCTATACAGGAATGGATGGGAAGCTTCTTATGTGACCGCAGATAGAGAGCGAGGGTCAATGGAACTCTATCCGAATGGAAACCGGTCAAAAGTGGTGTACCCCAAGGCACCATCTTGGGCCCTTTACTTTTCCTTCTGTATATTAATGAACTACCTTTATTACTTAAGTCGTCGATGTTATTGTTTGCGGATGATGTTAAAATCTGGAGAACAATAAGAAATGAGACTGATCGTTGTTATCTGCAAGCAGATTTAGACGAATTAGTTAGGTGGGCTAATGATTGGGGCCTGGAAGTTAATTCCAGGAAGAGCGTGTTCATGCACATCGGGCACGATATTAGTTACCATTATACCATTAATGGTACATCTCTGCCACGCGTTCAAGAGCACAAAGACTTAGGAGTAATTATAAGTCACGACTTAAAAACTACTACGCACTGCAATGCGGTTGCTTCCAAAGGCTATCGCGCGCTATGGTCGCTTCGCAGAGCATTTAAATGCTTTGACGAGGATATGTTTCGAATTTTATATCCCACCTATGTAAGGCCACACTTCGAATACTGTATCCAAGCAGCTAGCCCTTGTCTGATAAAGGATACTAGATCGCTTGAGCGTGTCCAGCATGTGGGGACCAAATTAGTGAAGGGTCTTTCTAAACTCCCTTACAATGAGCGTTTGAAATGTCTAAACCTTTTCCCCTTATCTTATCGTAGGACACGAGGTGACCTTATACTGGCATTTCGTATCTTTAATTATGATCTGGGTGTTAATATGTCTTATCTTTTTGCTCGCTCCAGCACTAATAATCTCCGAGGTCATAGCAAGAAGGTTCACAAACCGCGATCTAATACACTGTAAGACCACAACTAATGGTGGGGTCCCGTTTTTCTCATGTAGTGGTCAATGACTGGAACGCATTACCAGAACAAGTGGTATCAGTACCATCAATGAACATTTTCAAAAAGAAGCTGGACCTTCACTGGAAGGAAATCTGTCAGGATTAACATAGGTTCATCAACCTACTATCCTTATTACTGAAGACTGAAGTACAGTACTATCACTTTGAACACTATCAGACATAATGTGGCTGAACCCAGATTTAAGGTTGTCTTAGTTTTACCGCTTTTGGAAAACCTTCCTAATTGCCGAGGTGACGCATCAATAGTTTTACGACGGTTTGACCTTCAAGTGTTCAGTAACCTTGATCGATGGGCGATGTAGTTATGATTGTTCCTTCATATAACTTCGTCAAATCAATCCACAAGTTACTATCGGAAGCAAATAACATCTCTTATCTTAAACTTCTCACAGGTTGTATCAACTTACTTTACTTATTTTTAAGATTCTCTGCTGGTTCTTGATGTTACTCAAGAGTTCTCGTTAACTTTTGCGGATATTCATAATTTGAAAGTCATCTTTCTGGATACCTTTGTTGAATGGACCTACCAATTTGCATCTTCACTCTCTCCTGTCCTCAATGAAAACACTGGAGAAATTCGCATAGTTAGAATCGTTAACAATATAGTATTGGAGACGTTTGCTGTCATCGATGCTATTACAAATGAATTGAAATCGGGATGTCCCGAAGTACCTAAACCCCTGATAAATTTCTCAAATCATCTGAAGTTTGTAATGGTATGTCTCTACATTGTCTCCCGAGTTATCTAGTTGCCACTATTTTTTGTTGTGTATTAAGGGTAAAACTACACTACATTAGCAGCCTTGCTTGGCCATTCAAAACAAAGCCGATCGACGTGCGAATTTTAGAGGTTCTCATGCAAAGCTTTTTGCTGAAACTCACGGCTTTCATTATGTTTCATATTTCGGTAGGATTGCAGTTCACCACCCATGGGTGGTGGCTTGCTTGTGGAATGAACTTTTATAGTCAGTATATTAGGGTTTGGGTTTTTAAGACTAGATGTATCGAAGTTAAGAGTCAGGGCGAGATTACACCACACTGACGACATACAGCGAATCTATCAGTGGCATTTAGTCTAGCCTATCGAGAATAATTAATGTTTTCGTATGAGAGCTCCAAAATATGTCAAAACAAAAGGATCGCGGAGGTTTAGGTGGACGTATTAGTGGCAAATATCGATTTTTCAGGTTAGATATAGTTTTTTTAATAATGACAGACCCTAGTTCTCGGCTTTACATCTATTAAATTCTAAAAGCACTGGAACTAGTCTTACCGGTGAAATTATACTTAAGCGGTCAAACAAAATTAAGCCAGCCGGTGCTCAACTTTGGAACTCTTGCCGATAGTCTGCTACTAAACTCATGGTTTTCGACATATTTCTTCTTTCGAAAAGACTGGGTGATGGTCTTCTCATTGAATAAATTTTTAAGGTCAGCATATTTAGGCTGTCGATGTTAAGATAATGAATACTAGGGTTAGACGTTTAGTTTATGAGCTTAAGTCCAGTATTTTTAGGGTTAGAAGTTTCGCTATATACAGAGCTAATAATTAGGGTGCTTTAATCACTGGACCATGATATCCAGTCTGTATGATCGTTATTGAGCACCGGTAAGTCCACTAGTGATTTTAAGACATCTAGTTCTTATGTGCATATGTATCTGGTGCCCTTCTGTACCAATATATATGTGTTCAAATAAAAAATAATAAAAAAGTTCTTATTCCTATCGCCTTACTATATTTTGAGCGCTTACAAATAATGTGCCGATTGACTGATCTCAAGGCCACACTTTGCATTCGGTTGTCTTTCTTTTAGTTTAGTCTTACTGTGTTAGGAGTTAGAGCTAGGGAGTTTTAGTGTTGATTTAGGTTTTAGAAGACTTATGGCTAAGATATAGTGCCTTTTCTGATCACATAACTATGGCCTAAAACCTAATAATATTTAGCACTAATGAGTTCACTAATGTCTTTAGGCATCCTAATCCTTTGTAATTTCACTATTCTATATTTTCGGGCTCTTATACGTAAGTTGCATTTTACCCATTGGTCACCCTTAAATTCACTTAAGGTTATCGGTATAGTATAATTTTACCGGGTTAATTTTTAGGATAGTCTACTGACGATAGCATAATCTAAGGGAAACTATCAATATCCTGTCAAAACGTCACATTTCTATTGCACTGAACCATTATCTGTGCTTTTCAAACTGAAATCCTCACTTTATACTATTCGTTGTATCCAGACATACTTTTTACTCCTTGATCTATTCACTCTAAAATGGACTGATAACTATTGCTTAACAGTTGTTGAAGGTTAATGACATGGTGATTCTCAATTTAATTGCTGAATGATAGTATACTGCGTAGTATTCTCAACTATTAAGCCGAATATTGACTATTAAGAGGAATTTCAATTGAAAGTGCGTATAAATTCTTGTTTTTTATTTACAGGACAGTGACTCAGAATAAAAACACAATAATCTAATGTCATTGCTAGTTATCGTGTTTCGGAATGATGTGCCACAAGATGCATTATACGTGATTTGTTGTTCAAGTTATCATCCGTGTCGTTAGTTTGATATTTTCTGTAACTAACTTCATATATATACTCAGTATGGTATGAACAATAAGAGGATTTTCGAAGTATATGGTTTATATTCTGTCTATGTAGAATATTTGAATTTTCATCGGCAGATGTTTAATCATAAGCCGCTAACTGGTGTTCTTTTATTACAACTCATTCAACATGTATGAGGTATCTCAAACTCTAAGTTTTTGCTGAGCTCCCACTTCAAATGTCTAGGTTATGAAATCACATAAATATTGATGAAAGCAGGCTTCTGAAGATACAAGTCATAATTTTCCAAGTATAAAATAAATAGTACATTTTGTCATTGAGTTTTCGTTTAGTATTCCATGTAATTTTGAGGCCCCATAGCTTTATTTAAGGTAATGTAGGTCAATGGTTTTCTACTTTGTCCTCTGCATTTAAGTCACCCTCATCCTTTTAGAAGTTGAATACCGCTAAACACCATCCAATCAAATACAAATGTAATTAACTCTAAATGGGTAGAACTTCACCACTTAAATAAACAAGTTTGCCACTGTCATTGATGCTGAGTATTTCTTGATATCAATAACAGGTAGTGGTCACGGAACATTTATTACCATATATTTCCCACCATTTAGGCTTTGCTACGACAGTATTCCAAGAGAGAATAAATCAATGCGGGATAATTCTGCAACGTATTTTTATGCACGGGTTGTTCAATTATTCAGATAGTATGTACAGAAAATTTTAAACTTGCTATGGTTGGGTGCTTAAATCCAGAAATTATAAGTGTACAATAAATGGAAGAAAACAGTTTTACCTATAGCTATTTGACACTTTCCAGTACATATTTGTTATCTGGTCATAATTAGTTGGAGGATATCAATATTAAAATGTAGTCTTTGCCGAAAAACCATGTAGATAAAAACGTCCCTGTATGGATTCCGTCTCAAAGTTGTTATTCAGCAAATAGGATGGTTGATCATTTATCTTAACGCTGCAGTGTAGAACTAAGATGTAACATTCTGTTTGCTTTCCAGGACCTCATTCTATAAATATTTGTTGCCTAGCTAACCATTGTTAACAAGTCGTAGTGTTCAAACATACGTCAATGTTCATTACATCTTTTTTATATTACAGAAAACTTCATCTAAACGTATGTTTGGCTGGATTGATTATTGTTGTAAATTAAGGAATTACTGTAGCATGATGTTACATTGTACCAACTTCACAAATACATCTTTGGCAAGTTTTACTTTTTGTTGTATAAATTTAAATTTAGTCTTCTGAAGAGGATTTCGAAAAAGTGTTTGAGCCGTATTCGAAAATCCCATGCACCACGTAAATTACCTTTTTTTCTTATAGATTATAATAAAAGCTTAAGTATTTCAGCATTAAAAACATTAACTGAACATGAAGTAATGAAAGACAGTGTTAATATTGAGAACTCATTAATCTCATTGCATATTCAAGTGGATTCAAACTTGTTCAATGACATTTACAGACTGGCTTATGATAAAAGTGGTATTATACAGATCATTCAACAGGTGCAAACAGATTACCAGGTTAGGTTTACAACGAATATCTAATTTTTTTTAGTTAGAATTTAACAATCCTCTTAACTTGTTAATGACTAGTATGAGCGTAGGAAATCTATTCTGTGCTAAACTTGAAAATGACTCACAGCATGTCTGTTTATTAGTTGTTTTCGTTTATTCTACAATCTTATCAGTATACACTCCAACCCTATTTCATGGTTGCATCCATCTAATTACTTGTTGGATTCTTTGGTTTTTCATTTTACCAAACTAAGTTCCGACTATCTTTGCCATTTATTTATGGTTATGGTATTTAGAGTGGAGAGATATATTAACGGCTAAAGTATCTGGCATTTCAGCTAATGAAATGCTGGTAATGAGCAGAGGAATTCCTAAAATTTCTGTCATTAGAAGTTCAATTTTGAAGATTCAGCTTGTTAATTATTTTAAAATTAAAAAGGATTATAAAAAACACCAGGAATTACTGATTCCGAGCTGTTAGTTGATACTAAGTACACATATATCATCTATAGCTTGGTGTTAATTTGCGATATTGTTCAAATATTAATATATGTTTGACAAACTTATTCTAGCTCGTCAGTTTTTATATTTAGTAGGAACTGTGCATTCTCATATATTCTATACACCTCTATTTCGGATTGTTTCTAATTTAGCCAAGCGGTTACTTCAGCCTCTAAAGGTACTGTGAACATATTTACTAGTATTCATAATTGAACACGATCAGCTAAAACACTAGGATGGTAACTATACTGCAACTGTTTTTATATCATTTTCCCAATAGTTATAACTGTTTTCTAACAAAGAAAATAACTACTTGTTTGAAATCATTTTTTAATTACTTATAGGATCTAAATAAAGCAGATAATAAAAACTTATCCAGTCTTGTCAACATTCAACAACATTTACTTAAATTGTCATCAGTTTTTATTACTTTGGATACTTTGAGGCGATTCAGTGACGAAATACCACTTGAGCAACTACAAACACCAGGTATATATACCGGGAAACCTCCATGTGTTTAAAACTTTTTGTTATATTCAACAAAGTTAATACATTTTATTGATAAGTGTCCCGGAGACTATGTACACATTCGTTGACTAACCGATTGGGAAATAAAATGTTCTTGCGATATATATGTCTATAATAGTAGTAATACTTTTTTCTAGACAATTAATCCATTACCGTAAAAAGTATTTTTCAATCAATTTCAAGTAAAATAGATTATTAACCTTCCATAGATTTGTTGCACACCTCGACCCTCCTGATTCTCATTGCTAACAATCGTAACTACCTAAAACATATAATAGTGTATTTATTACTGAGATCTGACAAATGTTTTATATTTAGTGAAAGAACTAGAAATTTCAATAGTAGATGTTTATCAGATATATAGACTTCCTTCATTCAGCTTTACTCACTAACCCTGATTACTTGATTCTGGAATATATATTTGAGTCATTTTGTGACAATCTTGTAGGAATTTTTTTCTTACTTTATTATCTGTTATAAATTAGAAAAACTGTGTCCAGCGCTATCTAATGTTCAATAATTCTCGGTTCGTTGCCGATTCTCTGCGAAAATCATCCATTATTTGATGTGTAACGAAAGGCGATTCGAAATTCCCCACTTTCCCGGTGTAATATTTATCAATGTTTATTTGAAAATCATACAGACTTGGAAACATGATGTATGCATAAATAATTGTCTTAAGTGTTGTTGCACATATACCTTACTAACAAGTTATAGAATACAAAAATTATAGCTTTAGGGCTTTTTGACAATTAAATTTAAATGCTAATAACTGCTTACACTTACTATTTCTACTATTCCGGAATTTATCTTGACAATTTCATCTCGTTGTGTTAATGTGGTATGGTAACTTGAACCTATTTGCAAATGTGCCGAGTTCTATGTTGCATATGACTTTCTCTGCTTGTTGCATATATGTGAAAATAATGTTGACCCCAATTAAGGAGTTCTTCTGTACAATAAAACCTTATTCATCTTCACCATTACCAGCATTTATTTAATCTGAGGGCTCTAACCTCACTCGGTTTCTTGTAACAATGATTGATTCGTTGCTAATAAGAACTTTGTGCAGTCGATATCGAAATGAGAAAAATATCTATCACTCTTGGTTAACTACACCAATTGTTTGAAGGGACCACATCCAAGTTTTTTTGGAGCTAATACCATTCGTTTCAGTAAACACCAACGCCTAAAAACTACAACACTGTCATGATATTACGAATAACAATATCTAACGGTAAAATAGAATTCTCAAGCGTTTTTAAGCTACAAACTTATCATTCCTCAGCATTTGAAATCTCCTAATATAAGATACTGAGGAAATTAAACATGTTGTTAAGTAGCGTATCCTCTATGTTTTACGTGCTAAACCTGTTAACTTCGTCGTTTAGAAATGAGAGCTAGCTGAAAACATTGATAGATACCGCTTCAAATTATGCATAATAATCAAGTTTCATGTAAACATATCTTTATTTCAATATCATAGCAAGTAAGGGGAATAAACGTGTGGATTGTACTAGCATTTTTTCGGGTGTCGAAATGCCACTTAAATAAGCAAATGTATAATTAACCTATCGTATTATCCGTTCAATGCTACTGTTTTGTTTTTCACTATTCTAGTAGTTTTAACCGATAGTAAGAAATTGAAACATACACCCATAATTAGTGGTAATGAAAACACCAATATGAATTGTGAACGAAAAGGAAGAAAATTAGTTGACAAATGTTGCTTTGAACGATTTTGTGGACCATCACCCTCAACATCAATATGTACACCTGTCCCTAAAGGTATATGTTTTATTTTTAAAGTATCTATAAAAACTTTGTTTTATCACTAATGAGTAATACATCTAACTACTCGGTCGTTAAAAAAATCATCATCCGTAAATCCAGATAGTCATACAACTGTTACATCAAGTAAAAATGTCTATTTATAGAGCGCCCCCAAATGCCCTGGTACGGCCGAGAGTGGGAAGAGTCCGCTCTCCCTCTCGAAATGCTCTCATATGGCCAGCGAATATATTGACTCTGACAGGGAAGTCCTACTCACTGCCTTCTCGTGGTGGGGGTGTTGTTTACGAAATTGAGAGGACGAAAAGCGAATGTCTGGCGCTTTAACCGGGTTGGTGGATGTGAAGGATCCACCTAGGGGAGTTGAAAAACCCTGATTCCAAACCAATGGTGCACATGGGTTCCAGTATCCTGATGGAACAAATGGCGTACTAATCAATCGTTGATCACCGGCTACCATGGGACTGCATCTCCTTACGATGCTCCACTGCCTTGTGGATCAGATCTTTCGGTCAAAGGTTCCGGGTGTGGTCCCCTAAGAAAACCACCTGCTTCAGTTTGGGCACCTGTGCAGTATCACAGCCCTCACACAAATCGAATGAGATTTGTATGGCGCATATGTATTTGGTGCTTCCTTGTACCAATATTTATGTGTTTGAATAAAAAAGAAAATAAAAAAAATTTATAGAGCACTGTTACAAATAAAGTAGCTAAGTTCGACCGAATAATACTCGAAAGGCATGAGGTTGATTTCGTTAACTCATTTAAATTAAACTCTTATAAATTACTAATCAGAAGTGCACACAAATGATCTGTGTTCATGGATTTTTGAAACATATCAGTCAAAATTAATAGTCTCATTAACTTAATTACATCTATATCATTAATACTCGTTTTTGATATGCCAGTATGACTTAACATTCAACCTAATTTTAACTGACCATAATTTATTTTGGTTGAATGAATTATCCAATTTGTTCACATCTTTTTCCAGGTAAGGAGAAAGTTCGGAAGTATATAATCCGTCTTCCGAAAGAGGAATGGAAATCACACAAAACACCTTGGACAATTGAAGAATCTATAGCATTATGGCATGGAGTAATGCATGCTCCTGGTTCGAAAAGTTGGTCTCAAATCTGGCATCAATCCTTTCGACATAGTAATCGTAGTCAAGTAAATTTAAAAGATCGGTGGCGTGTCATAGATAATAGTGAAACTATTAAAAATGCAATTCGACAGGCATACGTTAGTTGGACATCACAGTTTACGAATGGAAAAGACAGTCCAGTCAGATATAATCATTTACCAATGCCAATTATTGTACGTACCTGTCAATCAACTTAACCTTTATATTTTCTGTATCTTAATCGATTAAATGTGCAATATATACAAATGTTTTGTTAAATTCGAATTTTCCGTCATCGTTAAAAATCCATATTTCCCAGTGAGGGGTATAAACAAAACTGTTATTACTGACGTTTCTCTACTTACTAGCATTAACCTTATCAAAGTAATAGTAAACCGGGATCTATAAAAACCTTAGCTTAGATTGGTAACTCGTCAAGGTAGTTTTGGACGAATTAATTTTTGCTGTCAAGTAAATAAACGTACAGATAACAGACAGGTATAGATTGTTTGATTTGATAAACGTGTGAACTGTTGAGATGAAATGTGTTAAAAAGATTTTCTTTTCACACATGTTGATAGTATTAGTTCGAGGGGGCAGGATAGGCCTCAACATACAGAACGGAAAGACCTAGATTCTAAAATACAACACAGTGAGCGCCAAACAAACCACACGCGGTGGAGCTTCGGAAGATGTGGGAAAATCTAATACCTAATATAGCATGTAAAATAATAGCCTCAATAATTATCGGACGCCTAACAAAGACTCATGAACTGCAAACACGAGGAAATCATACTGGATTCAGATCACATCGTTACCATTAAGGTCATATCCGTCCCAGTACGTCCATGATTCGAATTTCCTGTCTGCTGCATTCAGCACAGCATTACATTCAACCGTATTTATTGAATCTGGATTACCATCAGGGAGACACAGACCGAATTCTGTTAAAAACCGTCCGCCACCAGTGGATCGAACTATACTTCTCACATTTTTGAATGTATAATTTAAGAGAAGCTAAACACAAGCAATAACAATATCAACATTGATAAGTATATGAATGATTTCTGCAATGAAACTAGACTAAAATAATCTGCATACACTGTGTCAAAGCAATAACACATCATCCATTTTGTTCATTGACCTATCATTCATTACATTTATGACTTAGTTATGAAAAATTGCATAAAACCAACAGACGTTCAGTATTCTCCATCTTCAAATGATTATGATTATATTTATGTTCACAAGTACTTACATGATCGAGTGAGGAAAGGCACAAAAATTGAGTGATTTCGAATTCTGTGATTTGATTACAAAGTAACTGGCTAGGAAAGAAGATGATTCTACAAATCAAAAAATCAGTCATTTCTCAACAATCCATAAATAAAGATTCACACAACACCGAATCATCAGTTCAGTAAGATGGAAATGAACTAATACCAACAAGTTGTATCTTGTCAATCAATGGCCATTATGTCTAACTGACTAAATATCACATTAACCAGAAATCCTCCATAAGCTTATATGATTCACCATATAAGTTTATTGACAATGTTCTCGCGTTCATAATTGTTGAATCTGAACAACATATCTGTAACTGATTTGCGTTTGTGAGGAAAACTCATTCGAACATTGTAATTGTTAGTTGATGTGTCACAATATCAGCAAACTGTTATTCGATTATGTGTATCACAAATGATGGAATGCATCACATCATTGAGTCAGAATACACGTATTCATTGAATCACCTCAAACGACTTACATTAGTGTGAATAATATTTTTTATTGTTGTGTATGATGGAAATGAATAGTGCCTATTACTAGTTGTCACATTTTGCATATCAAACCATAGTGTTTACATTTTCGTTCTTAGATGCCTCTGCAGAACTTTCATTGAGTTCAGTTCCGGTGTCGCGTTCACCCAAATCAGTTCATCATTTAGTAAGGACACATTAGAAATTTATCCATATCAGTTGTAACTATAATCTGTATGTTTAATGAAAAATTCATGGTTTCGTCTAACATCATACATTCTGTATATGCAGACCACAAATTGGACCTCGAACTAAACAAATTAACTTGTTTGTCAATTTTGTTTGTAACAATCAATGTCTTACAAGTTGGTGTGAATAACAGAATGGAATTGGACATCTTTTGTATCTGTCGATGCAATAATCAGATTAGAATTTCACTTAACATCATAAACTGGAGATTTTGTCAACAAATAACATATGTACATTTGTATGTGAATTCCTATGGTGTTTGTGGATAGGTTTCAATAAGTAAATGAGTTTAATGAAACCTACAAGACAAATGTTTTTACTTTGAAATCAAGTTTGGTTATCAAGTTACGAACAAAAATTAAGTCAGTCAGCTTATGCTACAAAATATCAGTGGGTTATTGTTCTTATTAAAGCATCAAATATTCAAAATGCACATACACTACAAACAATAAACCAGGTAATGAAACTCTCACCTGATCACACAAATATTGTTTACATGATGGCATATGCTATGTAGACGGTGTCGATTCCAATGGTCAACAGTAGTAATGATAAGATAATACACTCTTCTTTCTGGCCATCTTATCTTGTAATAGACCAGGAACACGTTGCATGCCAGTACCAGGTATTCCATTGACAAATGGAAAATATATTCCATAAGTTACACTCTCGTAAAATATCAATGTATCCTTGTCTGTTTGACGAATAACATTCACCAAGTAATCATAAAACAATAAAAGATTGTGACCTGCAATGTCTGTCTGAATACAAAAAGAAATGTAAGAACCGAAATACATTTTCAGAATGAAGACAATTGAAAGTTAACAACAATGATTTCCAATACCGCAGTACATAAGTAAGCCAGTCAATGTTAAGCTGAAATAAACATATCTGTGATGGACAGAATGTTTTCGGAAATAAAGATTGTGGTTTGTGATGAAATTCACGACTCTCATACCATCCTATTAGGAAATCATAAGATGGTTGTAAGCAGCTGATAATAAACGACGAATTGTATTAAATTCATATTATTCGACCTCAATGGTTGTTGTGTAATTCGTACAAGGAACAAATTGAGTGTCATATTATGCTTTTGCAAATACTTAGGTTTATGCGTAAAATCTAAAATAAAAACATGAAATGTGTCTGAAAACTATGCTCTTATCAACATGAACTACGGAATGATCTATAAAGCTCAATTCAATGGGTGATGATTCAGATATGAATAGCGCAACCTTTGAAGATTAACAGAATGGTTCATCATTAAAATATAATGAACTATGTAAATGGTCCACATTGTTATTATTACAATCAATTGAATAGTTCATAGTTCTTCTACGTACTAGTTTAACTAGATTGAATACTGAGTCTTGTCTATTAGAGATACCATTGAAAATCATGTTAATCATCAATTCACAAAAGTATACAAACACGCACACACACACACCAAAACTACGATTACTTTTATCAAATTAACCTAACTGCAGTTCAAAGTTTCATTATTGAATATAATTCTAAGAAGATCTTTATATTATTTTCAGTACTGCGATTTGAATAATCTATCATACGGGGCATAATAAACAAACCATTAAGGCTGTGATATACAACACCATTTCTCTAATTTATCAAGTAATGATGGATGAATATTCCCTTTCTTACGATCTCATCTACGTTTTATAAACTCCATGAACCATGATTTTCCATATTTTCATGAAGCGAAAATCATGGATCATCATCAATGCGAAAGTACATCCCATCCCAAAAACCGAAATAGAGACAGACATGAGAAGAATGAACAAAAACTGGATAGAACTAGAAAAGAAGGCCCAGGACAGAGTGGGTTGGAGAAAGCTGGCCTATACTCGTTTGGGAGTAACAGACGAAAGTAAGTAAGTCAGTAACTGATTATAAGGCTGCTCTACTCTTCAATTTATTGATAACGTTGAATTTCGGATAAAAATGTGATGACTCTAAGTTTACTGTTTGCCTGTATTTGAATCATTATTTTACGTCTTAGTATTCATTGAATTACTTTCTTATTTTCTGAATTGTACTCGATTATTTATCAAGATTAATGACTCTTCACATTCCAAACTTATGCTAGAAATTTTGTTTTCAATCATCAATAACGAGTATCTGTCGATATTTTGTAAAAAGTCATTTGCTGACCATATGATACTGCTGAATGAACGATTTACTTGCCTAATCAGACGTTAAATGTGTACATATTAGACAAGACGGAAAATTTCTCTTTATCAGTTTAAATGTTGGATAGAATACTGATGTGAAATTATGTGTTCACTAAAAATGAAGTGTACCACCAACGTGATCATAGAAGGTATTACGTTTTAGTGTGCAGTAAACAACACAGAATATTATAGAAATAGCATTTTTCAACATGAGAAGTTATTTATCATGACAAATGCATATGAAATGTCGTTCAAAACAATGTAAAACAGGTTTAATTGTACGGAATGACAGGAAACGTACATCTTTCGCCAATTCTACTGATGCATTATGCTGAACAGGAAATAAAATATACACAAAGGAAACATTAAACTACTAGTATATGAATGTTCGACTAAATTCGAACTAATAGATCCACAGTAGTTGGGCTCTGAGTTAATATAAGGCATAATCGAAGAAATGATATTTTTCTTGAAAATCCCAACGAATGAACTTCAAATAAATAAAACTTTTCATTCATTAGTCTGATATAACGTTCTTCAATGGAAATAATCAAGTGTCATAACAATCGGATATAATAAATACAAGGTTTACACATTGTGTCTTTTTAACATCTGAATATGTCTGGATGGTTTGTCTATTATATGGATAATAGATACATTTGTTCCTTATTCATTCCCATTGAAAAAGCCTAAATCGGTCTACCGAGTGAAATGGTTAGTTCATTGTAAGTTGAATCATTGATAATTTCACAAATAAAATTTCCTCCATAATAAGTTACTTGTTTTCCGCACTAATTCTGAATAAAATTTCCTCCAAATAACCATTTTATATTCAGTATCAATTCAAGTTACCGGAATCTCGTGAAACAACATTTCGATTGATTGACATCTATCCTTTCAAAAAGTTGCTTAATAATAAAAGGGTTAAAATACATTCTCAAATGTACTAAGAAGGAAATGAGTAAACTGAATGTTTTTCAATGGTAGCACAATATTTGGGTTCCAGTATTTGTTCAGTTATAAATTCGAGTGTTTTTTTTGGACAAAAGCATCACATGATTTAAATTAACACAATGAAATTCTATTATACAAACGTACCAATCTGTCAGCCAGTTGTCCCCTAAAATAGGTAAAATACGCCATTGTTAATAGAATCACAGACATAGTAACCATTCACAGTAAGAATGTATTAACTCATGAAGTGACTAAAACGTCCAAAATAAATCAAACCATCATTGTCCAGTGCGATTATTCAAACTTATTTTGATAATTTTATGATTTACACAAACTTTCCAGTTGATAAAACAATAACAATCTAGTCCATTTTACGGTTGATGAGTGACAAATGTAGATATGCAGGTCTTATCATTGAATGTAATATTGTTAACTGAGTTTGATCAGTCCATATTTACATATGAAATCTTTGCATATGCTATTCCGAAATAGATGTAGTCGTCAGTTAATAAAGTTTCAGGTGGTATATATTATTGACGCTAATACCCTTCTACATGGATATAAAGTCAATGTATAAGGAACCCTATTAGAAACATTAAAAATTACTCACCCGAGTCTCACAGTCAATCGTCTAGCAAAATAATATTTATATTTGTTAATGATGAAATAAATAATGAGTTTATCATTTTAGCAGATTCAAAAATTCGACTCAAAAACAAGATACTGAATTCTTCAGTGATGGAAGATTGCGAATATCAGTGTGATTCGAAAACTGATATTTGGTCTGAAGTGGATGACTGAAGGAAATTTTGCGACCAATCCATGTCTGATAATAAGTAATTTTAAAAAAAACTTTGCAACATTCGAGTGTACATAAATGATAAAATAAAATTTGTCGAAATCCTGTTCCTAAAGTATTATTACTCTCCGATTTCCAGAACTCGTTTACCCATTTTTAAATCAGAGTTCGTCATGAAATACGCATTTATTAGTCATCTCAATATTGTCTATTCACGAAGGACATAGATATTGTCTTGATTACAGAAACCATTCTATGACAAAGTCTTGAATTTTCAGTCATAGTTGAACATTCATACAGAAATTATAAGAACCTTCAGACAAAAGACTTTAATAGTTCACCCAAGTGATACACAAGAAAACTAGACAAATCGATTCCAAAATATCTTTTACGTCAAACATTTAGTCGACTTTCACACAATTAGCTCATACTTAATCGAAACATATTCCGAATTTCTTATAATAAATAACACTTTTGTGTGTAGCTGGATGAAAGGTAGATCGGATTAGATGAAGCCTATTCCTAATTTGTTGGTATCGAAAGTATTTATGAGCAATGGATATTTTGAGATGTAATTCACACATTTAGCACAGGATACATGATTCAATTAGTTTACTAATGTAGATTAAGGTACTTAAATAAACCATTCTACGGATGTTCAACATAGGATAATTATAATTTTCGAAACAGAAATATTGTTTTCTTAACTGTTTAGCGCAACCCGTTATTACCTTCACAATGGTTATACTTCAGAACTTTCTCTGTTGGTAAGCTTCATTCTATGATGAATTCAGTGAGATTATGTTACTGAATAATGAATGTTTCATGTGAAATGATTTCAAGCAATATACTAAAACTTATCAGTAGAGCTAAAATATAAGTTGTCAATGAACTAGTCATTTAAAATAATTTTATATCTCAACAATTAACTTACGATCTTTTGGAAGTTTAATAGTAATGAAAAGAAAAAAAGAAATTCTTGGTCGACGATTCAGTGTTAAGCAATTTGTTTGTGAAACCATTTGAATGATAAGAAGGAAAAGATAGACTAAGAATGCTTATGAGTAGAGGTTAAGCAATTGTCTTTTGCAATAATTCACTTACCCTCCTCTGGAAATTCAACAATAATAAAAATAAAAATTCTTGGTTAGCAACGTGTTTGCGAAAATATTTCACAACTAAATCATTCCAATGATATGAAAGAAATTTAAGCAGTAAAGAAGCTTATGAGTAGAGTTGAAGTATTACTTGGCTACGAACTAGTCGCTTTGAATAGTTCTGCATAATCATCAAATCCTGTGTCTCAATTTGCTCAATTGATTACAGATTACATGCAGTAACATGCAACATATCATCCAAGAATGAATTACAGCTTAAATCCAATACTCAAATAATTGGTAGGTATTTCGGCGTTCAACTGAGATGGACTTACCCATGAACCTCTAAAAGTAATTTGTAGAATAATACTTGTAGGTTATGGTGACATATAACTTCTTATTCTATGGCTATTAATGTTTTACTAATACAAATACATTATATTCCAGTATTTGCATATTTACAGACACTTTTCACTTTTTCTGTTCACTACAAATATGCAAATATTTATTTTATTCGATTGTAGTTGTGTATTCTCATGGAGGGGAAGTTATGTACTCATAAGAAATTAAATACGACGTAGGTAGTTGTCTAAGAAATCCTGAAATAGTGGACAGTTCTATCACTGAACTGTTTCTCCGATTAAGGCAACTTCAAAGTCATCAAGATGGAGCTGTTTATATTTTGCGATAGTAAAATATTTAAAGCTAATTCGAAATGAATCATATTCACTTCGTCATTTCTTTTTCTATAAAATATTACTAGTAATGCACTGCGTTCGCTTGGCTAAAGAAGACAACTAGTTTCTATTACTGTGATACTTACCCATATATGAATTTTGAAAAACTGACACAAAAACCAACATCAATGCAATGAATAGAAACATCTTGCCAAATGAAAGTAGTTAGAAAAATGTGTGTTTATATGCTGTTTTAGAGGTCATGTGTGGTTGGTGAAATGACGTATACTGTCAATCTAGTCACTTACTAAATGTTTCATTTTAGCCAGTTTTTCGTAATTTAAGCAAGCTCAAATCTTCGATTGATGCAGCAGTGTAAATTCAATAAACACTGACAGAAGTCTTCATTTGAATCATCAGTAGTTGTAAATAGAATTAAAATTAAATGTGATCAGTGAAATGAATCATTCAGCTTCTTTTTTAAACTATTTTCTCTAAATTATTCCTTCTTACAGAAATGTAACGCTGTGACTCATAAATTAAAAATAAACTGTGTTCTATTGATGACAAAAATATTTACCGCCAAAAGAATATCGGGGCGTTGATGACTTCGTGAAAATAGTGTCTCATTGATAATAATAGTGGACAAACTGGTGTACTGTCTGAAATCATTTAATCCATTTGCAATGAAAAGAAAACTCAAGCTTGTAGTGTAAACGTTAAATGATAATGATGTTGATTATGTTTCAATGCTCTAAATTGTACTATGGATTTTCCACGGACCATGTATTCATTAGCCTGGAATCATAAAAGTAAAAAAATATGGGAATCCTTTAGTTGTGTTGATCAAAGTATTGAAAAAATGAGGAATCAGTTGAATTGATTGCTCAGAACATAACTATTAGTGAGATAATCTTCCTTTCAGAGTGTTTCCTGAAACGAATGCTGCATACTAATTTATAAGTATAATTTCAAACTACAAAAATAATTCATTTTTGTATTGATTGTTTTATTCTTTCCATTGATGTTCAGGAATGTGATCGATCAGACTCTTATAGACATATGTAGATCCTATACGGATCGCCTTGATACTGCGTTAAGCCACAGGCAGGCGAATCCAGATGACGAGTCTCAAAAAGAACGAAACGGGCGTCCTGGATTTCACTGCTAGCCAACATCTATCTCTAATAAGATAATGCTTTTAAATTTAGTCTCGATTGCCGGAAAGGTAAAATGTCATTCCATAACTTTCTCAGTGAACTTGTTATTATCTAAAATGTTTGCACGATTTTTCGTCACACAATCTAAATATATATTTTATTCGAATGACTGTAGACTTTCCTTATTTTGGCCATCATTGGTTTTCTTTTGACAGCTAGTTGCGGTTGTTTTGTTGATTTCATGGCTAGCAGTAAAACGACCGATGGTCATCCATCAGTACCACCAGGCGTACAGTGATATCGTAACCAAATATTTGAATAAGACAGATATTCACAGAATAAAAAATATAACGAAGTTCGAAAAGGTAAATGATTATGATTGTTTCGATGTAAACTGAATACCACCTCTGTAATAACTTGACAACAGACTATGAGTGCTAGATTTTGTCGAAAGATACCTTGGTTTATTATTTGATGGATGATTTCCCTTCAAATATCACCATCTTTGTTACCCAAACAATCATTTAAATTGAAAATCATATTTTCATAAATTCACTTTTTACACGTTTATTGAAAAGGATAATAAGGATATATTCCTCATGTTCCGTTACATTTTATTGTTGTTCACATATAAAACCGATTGAACAGCATTGTAGATGAGTAGCATTTATCATCAATCGATAGTGAAACGCCTGACAAGAGAAGGTGAAAAAGATCAAAGGGAAGAGAACGAGAACAGAGAACGATTGGTGTGGAAACGAAAGAACAATGAAGTCCGAGACGATTGATTGACATTTAGAAAATGAAGAATTTACTGCATAGACCTTTTAATTTACTAAGATGTTCTGTAATATTATATTCCAATACATTTGATTGTCTTCACTTGAGTTCTCGTTCATTACAACTCTTTAAGAAGATATTTAGTGAACAGTTAACAGTTTGTTGAATATGTAAGTCGTCAATTGTCTTGTTTTGTAGAAGAGAAAATAGCTGACAACAGGTCCTTATCAAGTTTTGATGGTCACGAGTAGCTGCATACAAATACTGAATGTAATAAAAGTATAAAATTTGGTTGCAAAGTTGGTACTTATTTATAATATATCCTGATTATTTAGTATTGTTTGTTTGAATCTTCCCATTGATGTGTTAAGACCACAACTGATCAATCTGTAATTGGCATTTGTGCATACTGTGCATATTGCCTCAATTCACAAGCATGTTCAGCAGAGATGGCTATCAGGGCTCAGTGGCCGAGTGGATAACACGATGGCTTTTGAAGCGAGGGTACTGGGTTCGAGTCCCAGAGTGAACGTCAACTCAGATGCAGGTACATCCAGCTGACGAGTCCCGAATAGGACGAAACGCGCGTCCTGGATTCCACTAATAGCCACCATCCATTTCTGCATTTCCTGATTATGTTTGTTATTCTATGGAATTCGGTTTATTCAGGACAAATTCTTTAATGTTTTCCATAGAACTGAATTGAATTTGGTTTGTTTCTGGTACTGATTTCAAACAGCTGTGTTTTTCATCATCATTTAGGCTCTGGATTCTCCTAAAAAAACACACATTCATCAGTTAAGACTGACGTTACTCCTGGACCTACAATTTTATTGATTGTATTCGCTTACCTAGTGTAGTTTAGTGTAAGTTGAAAGCATTTTTTATTTGTAGGTTCTTATGGTTCTCACTTCAAAAATATCAAACAAAATTACCTGTCTTATCAAATGAGATATACCATACAACCATAATATATATGCACGTTAACAGATATCGATAATACTTCGTCACAAGGTGGATGAATTTAGATTATGTTTTTCCTGAATATGATTGTTGAAATTTATGTACAGGTGGAAAAAACACACCTCTGTGTTATCCTTAGTTGTTTAGATGTGGAACGACATTATTTGCCTCTATCAGTATAGTAGTATACCACTATTGTTTTCACGAAAATGTTATCATAAAACTCCAAGCAGTCTATTTGAGATTAGAAAATAAACATCAGCATTCTTACCATATTCAACTCCTTGCCTTCTCGTGGCAAGGGTGTTGTTTACGAAGTTGAGAGAACGAAAAGCGGATGTACGGCGTTTTAACCGGGTTGCTGGAAACTGAAAGTCCAACTAGGGCAGTTGGAAAACCCTCATTACAAACCACATGGGCACCAGTATCCTGAATGAATAAATGGAGTATGAATCAATCGTTGGTCACCGACTACCATGAGACTGCATCTCCTTACGATGTTACACTGCCTTGTGGATCCGATCTTTGGGTGAGAGGCTCGGGGGTGACCCCCTAATAAAACATTTGTTTCAGTTTGGGCACCTGGGCAGTATCAAAGCCCTGACACATATCAAATGAGATTTGTGTGGCGCATATATATCAGGAGCCGCTATGTACCAATATTTATGTTTAAATAAATTAATTAAAAAAATCATCAATATTCGATATGTTTAACCTCTTTTTCCCATAATCCAGAGACGAGTAAATCAAAGACAAGTGCTTACTCGTTGTTCGGTTTCTGTTGAGCTTCATAAAGCACGAGATTCGGATCGAGGATTTTTGTTCAGACATACTTAACAACTAGGCAAAATATAGAAGTCACTCTTACTCTGTTTTCTTACTGTTTATTCAAAGTTAGATACTTTTGAATAGATCTGCGTTAATTAAAGTCCACTCAATAGTCAAAAGTATATTATAATTTAATATTCTTATCAGCAGAATATCCACACATCTATTTGACCAACCAGAAATAAGAAAAGTGTTGCACTAACATGCTTAGTTCAATTCAGCATCCTTTTAATTACCGTACTTTTCTCCTAGACACTGCCCTATCCCTTCTTCAAGTATTCGTTTCGACTTGCATGATAGTCAACATACCCCATATATTCACAGATTGATTAGCTAAGGAATTATGTATGATTCTTGTGTGAAAGATAATTTTGCTAACGACAAACTTTATCCTGATAGGCAACTTAGTATTTTTTCGAACATTCACGGTATCAATTTGTTCCACCGAAGACTTTTATTGGACACTCTGTTTTTCTTAAACTCAATAAAATGACCGAAGTGATTCTGTGATAGAAATACCGTAATAACAATAGTCACCTTTATTGAGAACAATGTGTACATTCATTCTGTTTAGTGGAATGTTTAGTTTCCTTAGGTTTGCTTGTATCAGTCTCATTCTAAACATATCATTTTGAATAGTAATACAGATATAGTCAGTCAGTCAGTCACAAGGTGGAACTTCGTACGTACGTACATCAGTTCGATATGGTAATAATCGTAAAATGAAGTAGTGTGAACGCAACTGTATTTTCAGATGAATGTAAAGTCTCATATGACCATAGCATTGATTTCTCAATAATAATATATAAACATTGTGGAATTTTTTTAAAATTCAGCCGAATGTATTTGGAGTGTAGGTATGTGCCTAACTGAACAATGAACGAATAAATCATATGAAGTAATTTTATTTGCCAACTGGTTATATATGAGAAGGAAGTTTTGATTTGGATGGATACAGTTTGGGCAGTCAAAACAAACTGATGTGCGAAAACTTTACATTGGAACTATTTTAATTGAAGACGGATGGTTGTGTACGGAATTTCCAAAAGAGAGACTCAAATGACGTCTAAACCCATGTATTGCTGAAATAGTTACGATAATTCATCACTCAGTTGTAACCGTATCATCCACTACTCGTTCGTGAAATAACTTTGTCGAATATGTTGTACTACTATTAACATTATAAGTACCATATTATCACCAAAAAAATTATCTGTGGTTGGACTCAGTTATCAAGGGATATTGTCCAGAGAATTAAAATTACCTGCATTTTATCTAACCAATTTACATAAATATGGTGATGCACAATCTACGGCTGGTGTATACTTCGAATACTCATAACAACTAGTGGCATTTGATGTAAATAATCTCTGCACTATTGATATTGATACAGCAATTTATTTCAGTCTAATTTCCACCAATATCATATTGTATCATTACTAGTAATTATCAGTCCTCGATATTTAAACCTCCGAATGTTCAATGAATCCTAACATTAGAAATCTGTTTTGTAGCAATAATACCTTTATTTCCTGAACATTTATAAATCATCAGATGAATTTGTTCAATGAAATCTTATACGAAAAAGTTACTGAAAAATCTATCACACTCGTAAGTTCTCCTTAAACGTCTTGTGTTGAAAAAAGTTAAATTATGTTATTCGACTCCACGTTTAGTCCGACGAACTTCTTCATTTTAGTAATCTCACTTGTTGTTGAATCTTTTATGATAGTGACCTGTGTAATATGTGCTGAAGATTACTGAATGATCTTATGGTACTATAAATAAGTCAGACAGAATTTCGTCTTGTATTAGCGCTCAAGCACCAAGTTCATTTACACGGAATCAACTATAATTTCTGGTTCAAATATAAACTTATTTGTTCCTATTCTCTGGTTGGATGATGATATAGTGATCTGTAAATAACTACCCAGGCTTTAAGGCCTATTGGTCATTGACATAATTAAAAACTCAGATTTTGAACAGAAGAGAATGCTGGCAAGTAGATATTTTCTCAGTTTAGGTCTATTCATATAAAGTTGAAAACTCATAAAGCAAAATAATATAAGTACCTGATTGTACAGAACAAAAATAAAAAAGGTACGATGTAGGCATAACTCTACCTTAATTCATATGATGATGATACAAAAGGGAAATAGTTAACTAATCACAAATCTGTAATAATAACAGATATCATCGCAACGCTGAATAGGTTGAAGAAGGCGTCCAAATAGAAGAATAACACATGCAGTAATACTGACGTCCATTTATTATAAATTAAAGATACAAACGATAACTTCCCTTCAAATAGTTCGACAAATTTAACCTTACTGTTATCCTCTTCGATGTAACTAGATGAAATAGAAATTTTTACATTGAATCAATCTTGGCATTCTTACAAAAATGGAATTCAAAGAAAAACAAACCCAATGATCGAATACATTAGACTATTCAATCAAATGGTTTCACAGTACTTGGGCGCTGAGTTGATGTGACACATAATGAGAAGAAGAAGAAGGATGTATTTGTAAAATTTCAGCAGATAAATTTGAAGTCAATCCAACGTTTTGCCTACTTATCTGGTTCAAGATTTTTGAACAAAATATAAAGAAACATCAAAATTATTGAACATAAACAAGCACCATTGCATCATGTACTTATCTATATATTTGATAATTTTGATGTTTAATTGCATTTTCTTGAACAAGCTTGGATCAGATTGTCAGTTGAACCTTTCGATCGACTTCAAATTCATTCGTTCAGATTTTACAACTACATTCTTCTTCCCTGATGAAAATAATTTGACTGACTGCTTACATTCGGAAAGTTGAATCTTCAAATTCAAGTCAACTACTGTTGAATATTCTTGATGACATTGACTATCCAAATCGACACTTTTTGGTTTCAAGTACATTCATAGATAGAGATAATGAATTTGACGTGGGTTTGTTCTCTGAGCTGGATGGTTCGGTCGTGGAGCTTTCGTCGTCCTTCTGAACGACATCGTCAGCACAAACTTCGGGTAGAATTGAAGTGTTTAAATTTCTCCACTTCTACCCGAAGTTTGTGCTGATGATGTCGTTCAGAAGGACGATGAAAGCTCCACGACCAAACCATCCAGCTCAGAGAACAAACTCACGTCAAAATCACTCACCTGAGCTACACTATTTTCCACCATCTCAGAGATAATGAATAATAAGATCTAATGATGAACATCTTCTGATTAAAAATCCATAGACGTTTGTTATTCGTATTATATTATATTATTCAGGAATCCCAATTGGCTTTATAGGATTGTTATATGATCTCTTCAATGATGAGATATTCATTTCATTTATTCTTTGAGTCTTACTTCCCTTTCACATTATGAAGTCAATTATCATAATAAGAAACCAATTGTCTATTTAAATAGGGAACTGTAAGTTTTAACAATAACTGTCTAATTTGTTTATGCGATGTGATTTTGTGTCATAAATTTGTTAGACATTTAATTTCAGTGGGTATTTTAAAGTCTGCATTGAGAGCGTGAATAAATGTTTCAGCAGTGAACTAATACCGAAACTTTTATGGAATATAAAGTAACCAGTAGAGTTCAAACCACGTCTGTTGTGAGATAGTAACTCACTGAAGACAATTGGTGAACGGTTGCTCAATATCGTGGATTCGTTGGAGTTAGACATAAACACCAACGGATGCCGGTTCAGTGGTCTATTGATAGGTCCTGGGTTCGAGTTTCGCGAGGGACGAGGTTGTGGATGCGCAATGCTGAGGAGTCCCACAATGGGACGAAACGTCCGTCTAATGCCTACAGGTTTTCCTTTGTGGTCTAGCTTCAATTGATTCATGAATTCAACAATAAACTTAAAGATTTGTCTAAATACTTATTACCAACCATTATCTGAAAACTTAGAGGGCTGTATCTATGTCGCAAGATTCTAATAAGCAGTCTAAAGGGATTCTATTTCCAAGCGAACCTTAATGTGATGGCGATTAACTCAGTTGAAAAACTACATACCTTTCGAACTGAACATTGTGACTGATTATTCGAATTGTGTTATTCATTTTAAATAAGTTTCTATTTACTTGAAAGCGTAGAAATAATAAATCTTTTTACTTAACAATCAAATTATCCAATGTTAATCTGTATAACTACAATGGTAGACCATATATATATCACCTTATTGAATGTCCAACCATGAAGTATCAGAAGTCTACAATATGTGATGATACAGCTGATTCATTTCGACAGTGTATTACCGGCTATCACAATTACAGATAAGCTTATTAATTATTTATCATTATCATAGTTTAAATCATGAGTCAGCTGAAGCTAGACCACCATGGAAAACCTGAAAGCATTGGACGGCCGTCATTAGATATGGTAGTTGCGTTCTAGTTTATTATTGTGTAATCTATAAAGCTTGAACAAATTACAAAATTACGTATTCACACTTCTTATTTTCAGGGTTAAATGAATACAGAACTGTTCAATCTGCTTCATTACATAATAATAACAATTTTATAATAATAATGATATATAATCTTATCAATGCAATTGTACGACATTGTTTGATACTCATGGAACATTGTCAAGTTGTCTGGCTTTTGTTGAACATGGAACGCATTCGATCATAATGAAAGCTTCTTTTTATGATTTTAACAGGGTTACGAAGGATCAGAATAATAAGAAGGAGCAGGTAACTTGATTCAACAAATGACGGACAACAATATGCATAACAAATAGAAATATATGTATATGTGTAGTTGAATGTATTTCGTCCATAGGTAGAAAAGACCATACATAAAGCCGTGTAGTCCAGGACAATCATTGTATCTTATTCATTTGATTGAAGTAAAGTGTACGACATCAATCGTTGATGTATGATAGTGCGTTGTTTAATCCATTGTGTTATGTAATCATTGGTATTGTGATGGGATATCACACATAATAATACTTTTCATCATAGATGTCAACAAGTATTCAATGACAACACAATAACTATGTAATCACACTTTTGTAGTAAGTGTACATCACATACAACATAGAAATGATCAAGTTTAACAGGCTGTATATGAGTATGAATTGTTACATGAATAAAGTTTAGACAATATTTCGTTTTGTTCGTGATTAGTAGATTACGGAGATAGATAGATTGACATATGTGAGGCTATGCATCTGATCTTTATAAGCTAGCTAATATGAGTTATCCTATTTGAGACAATTGCAAATGCATCAACTTTTTATTTAACACGACTTTTAAATTATCAATCTGTCATTGGAATCTCATTCGACCAGTAAATTAAAACTAGTGAGATTAACGTCATGTCTGCGTAAAATTGTACACACACACACTTCACATGAATGATTTTATGATTACAATGAATTACAAGATTACATGAATGAATGAAATGATTCATTGGGTATTGCAATGAAATGGTAAGTGTTTATGAAGTTTGTGATGAAATGAACAAGACTCTACAGGTGAATATTATATTCCCCTATAAAGCACTTATGGTGTAATTATATGCAGTCATTCAAAAGTTATTGAAATAAAATAGTTGCGCACTACACCCGGTTTCACTATAAAATTTGGGCGTTCGCACTTTTCTATATGTATTTTCCGAGTCACATTATCCTTCACAACTTTTGAACAGCTGTATGGATTTCGCTGATTTTTTGGTTTATCTTGTGCAACATTGCATGGTCTATTGAATAAAATATCCAAAATCATAGCGCAGTTCTCCATTCTTATGGCTAAGTTTGAGAGTTGTTCAGCGTCGTTACAACCAAGCTTTACATCATTGAATAAAACTTCCACCGTTACTCTTGCTATTACGTGAGCCTGAAGAAACGAGTATCAGAGAAACACTTTACAGCAAGATTCAATCTTGTTACAGAAAATCACAGGTATTTATAGATGTTGGTGTAAAGTGTGATCGATAAGTGAACACACCAATGATAGGTGAAACGCTCACCACCGCACTAAATTCTTTGACCTTGTATGACTGTCTTTGTTTTATCCACCAATCACAATTTTACGTTCATTCTGGAACAATATTCTCCCCTTTGACTCATTTTTCCTATTCTCCACTTACTGTTCAGTATGTCATTTATATTTCACCTTTTCCCTATGTAATAGACTACTGTTTATTCGTATACTAATGTTGTTAATTTACGTTTTAGAAACAGATAAAGTTTATTAAGCCAAATAGCTTACTTGTTTTGACTTTGGCGAAACCAAGACTCTGTATTCGACAGTTTAGAGAATAGCTTAAAGTTACCCCTGTAGGAAATTGCTTCCTACAAAGTTTCGAACAGTAAACCTCGACACAAAAATGACTTCTAATAAATACTACGATTCCGATGAGATTCCAGAGTTATCAGCTCATCATCTAGGAGTTTATGATGAGGACCAACTTGAAAAGGACAAACCCAAATCTAATAGCATGATAGAATTAGAGTTAGCTAGACTACGTATAACTCAGTTGGAAAAGGAAATTGAATTAAAAAAGTTACGTCGCCAGGGAAGTGAGGGTCTGGGTCGATCAATAAACAACGAGGATGTAATATTAAAAAATCTGTATTTACCAAAAAGGGAAATCTTAAGATTCGATGGTACACCAATAAATTACTGGAATTTTAATAGAAATTTCGAGGAATGCATCAGATGCGAGAATATTGGATTTAGAGCTAAACTAAATTACTTGATTCAATATTGTGACGGCGAAGCCAAAGCCGCCATCCTTCATTGTGCTATACTAGAACCAGAGATAGGCTATCATCAAGCCCTAAAACTTTTAGAAGAAACCTTTGGTCAAAAGCACGCACGTTCATCGACAACTTGCTAAATTTTCCCAATATAAAAAGGAACCAACCAGATGGTTTAAGAAAATTGTCCCGGGGAATGCAAGCATGCTGTTTGACTCTCGAACAAATGACTTACGTTTCTGACCTGAACTCTACCAGGACTATTGAAGCTATGGTTCTGAAATTACCGACGCATGTTCCACAAAAGTGGCTAAAGACAGCTTATAAGATTATCAGAGGAGGTCGTGAGCCTCTGTTCGCCGACCTTACTTCCTTTGTAAAGGAACAAGCGGATATGGCTAATACTCGGTATGGATTACTCGTCAATCGCGGTAGTAATAGTGACAATAGGGATGTTGGGGTTTTAAAAGGTAGAATTAGTGCAGATTACAATGCAGCAAGGATATCTTACGCGAGTATTAATGATGACAATGTCCCTTTACTTAGTTCATCCTGTTTGGAGTGCTCAGGTAATCATTCTTTAGATCAGTGTCAGAAGTTTCAAGACAAGAATGTTAGAGAAAGGAAAGAATTCGTTCTTAGAAACAAGTTATGTAATGTTTGTCTGAAGGCTAACCACGTAGCAAGAAACTGTCGATCGCCGATGTGTTGTTGAAGGATGCGGTTGGAGACATCATACCCTGTTACACGAGAAGCAGAAAGAACAGAAAGTTAGCAATAGTGGTGTTTACATTAATACCCAGTTCTGTACGGACGAAAGTGTTAAGCGTATGCAGAGACCAGTAGCATTTGCAGTGGTGCCTGTATGGTAAAAAAATGGTGAGAAGATTATCCAGACTAGCGCCTTGCTAGATAGTGGGTCAGATACGTCCCTCATTGTTGATGATCTAGCTAAGGAGTTAAGCCTCGAGGGAAAACCAAAAACTGTGTCTTTAAAAACTCTTAGTAATGAATCGTCTTTTATATCCAAGGAGGTTGATGTAGAGTTGCACTCGATAGATTTTTCGTCATCTGTTAAGGTGCAGAAAGTGTTGACAGTCGAAAAACTACCGTCGGTTCACAGGACTGTGCCAACGGCAAATCAAATGGCAACCTGGTCTCATTTAAAAGACATAAGTTTTCCGAGAGTAGAAAACGAGAATGTCAAACTGTTGATTGGGTGTAATGTACCGAATATACACGAGATGAAAGAGATAAGAACCGGAAACACGAATGAACCGTCTGCCGTGAGGACTCTATTAGGTTGGACGTTGTTTGGTCCCTACGGGGAACTTCATGGAAACAAACGTGTACTTAATTACCTCTCAGATAAAGAGGAATTAGAGGACATCTATACTCAACTGAATTCAAAGATCCATTTAGTTGTATTACGCCGATGTCTGTAGAAGACTGTATAGCACTCAATGCTATATCAAATTCAGTGCAAAGGTTAAATGGGCACTATCGAATAGCTCTGCCTTGGAGGCACGAACACAAGTTACCTAATAACAAGAAATTAGCAGAACGTAGACTTAACTGTTTAAAAGGTCGACTTATTCGGGATACGAAGTTGCTCCAAGACTATACGAGCACTATGACTCAGTATATAGAACGAGATTATGCTGAAAAGGTAAACGGTAACCACGTTGATGGACGAATTTGGTATCTTTCTCATCACCCTGTCTTTCATCCCAAGAAGCCTAACAAGTTAAGAGTAGTTTTTGATTGTGCAGCTCAGTATGCTGGAACGTCTTTAAACAAGAATCTTTATTCTGGACCTGATTTAGTCAATAACCTAGTAGACGTATTTAAAAGGTTTCGGCAACGACCGATAGGTCTTACGACGGACATTGAAGCCATGTTCCATCAAGTAGTAGTTCCGGTGCATGGTCGAGATGCTCTTAGGTATTTGTGGTGGCCAGGTGGGGACTTAGAAAAGGAGTCAGAGATCTACGGAACGAAAGTCTGTCTGTCCGGAGCAACCTCATTGCCATGTAGCGTCACGTTCGTCTTGCAGAAAACGAATTCTGACAATCAAGATGAATTTCCCAGGGTTGTTACGCACTTAGCTAAGGGACAGTTTTATGTTGACAACTTATTGTTAAGTATGGATGCTTTAGAAGAAGCTAAACTGACGTATTCACATCTCAAAAGACTCATAAGTTTGGGAAGATATAATTTAACTAAATGGACTAGCAATAATATTGAAGTGTTGGAGTTCGACCCAGAGGAAGACCGTACTGAAGGAAACGTTACCGTCTGCGAGTCTAATGGGACGAGTAAGCGAACTCTGGGAATCGAGTGGAACATCCGAACAAAAGAATCATGTTTCAAAGTTCGTGAGTATCATGGAAACCTAACCAGAATGGAATTAACAGTATGTGCTCTTTGTACTAAAGTCGGCAAGTATGCAAAAGAACAGTTAAATATTCCCATTTCATCGGTCATCTATTGGACTATTCTAAGAGCGCTTTTATTTCAAAGTGTGCCGATCGATGAAGCTTCAAGGATACTAAATAACAGACCACTAGTTAAAATGACGGATGATCCTGGCACCCTAGAGGCTCTTATACCGGATAAATCGTTGTTAACTTACAAAGGATTATCATCCGGCGATGTTTCTGTGGATAAGACTTTATTATACAATAAAGGATGGAAAGAAGCTCAAAGATTAACTACCTCATTTTGGTATAGGTGGATAAGAGAATATCTACTGACTCTTCAAACAAGAGATAAATGGTTAAACGTACGCAGAAATCTACAACCCGGCGACCTAGTTCTCGTGGGTAACGTTGAAACGAGCAGAAGTCTATGGCCTAAAGCCATTGTCGAACAAGTAAGCTACGGCCCTGACGGACGAGTTCGTACAGCAAGGTTGAGAATGGCAAACGAAGATATCTTCGGGATTTGCGAATCCTGTGTCTATTGGAAGAAGCCGGTTATCTGACGGCGACATAAGACGACGTACGTGGTTCGCGTTTCGGGGGGAGTGTAAAGTGTGATCGATAAGTGAACACACCAATGATAGGTGAAACGTTCACCACCGCACTAAATTCTTTGACCTTGTATGACTGTCTTTGTTTTATCCACCAATCACAATTTTACGTTCATTCTGGAACAATATTCTCCCCTTTGACTCATTTTTCCTATTCTCCACTTACTGTTCAGTATGTCATTTATATTTCACCTTTTCCCTATGTAATAGACTACTGTTTATTCGTATACTAATGTTGTTAATTTACGTTTTAGAAACAGATAAAGTTTATTAAGCCAAATAGCTTACTTGTTTTGACTTTGGCGAAACCAAGACTCTGTATTCGACAGTTTAGAGAATAGCTTAAAGTTACCCCTGTAGGAAATTGCTTCCCACAGTTAGCCAATCCATTAACGAAATATTATGATACCGACCAATAGTATCACGTCACGTCGGAACTCTAGAATGTTCCATCGTATTCTGATTGGCTGTGGCTCTTTATGAGCCTCTGGAGGCTCTGTTGGAGTTCTCTGGAAGCCGACTCAACACTTCCCTCTAATAAGATTTCTTTCTAGGGTCAACTTGTAGTTTGACAACTGGGTTGCGACGTCGTCCGATTATTCTCGTCGTCTTCCTTGTCCACGACTTCTTTGCAGTGTTCTTAGGCATTTGTGCATCTAAGATTAAATCTAACGGAAAAATCGGCGGGTTACTTCGATTCTGCATCGTTCTTTTGTCTTTAAGGATTTGATTTGTGTTTCGTGTACATGTCCCAAAAGTTCTTGGAACTCTGTACAGAACTCTTCCCAATTTTTGTACAACTTCTCCCGGCTCCCAACCTTTCTTCCCGATGTAGGATTTGTTGTAAACTTTGTCGCCAACATTGAAGTTCCGGATATTTGGAATGTGACTGCGCTCATTAACTAATTTGGATGGCAACATGGCATTGACGACAGTTCGTACACGCCTTCCAAACATGACTACCGCAGGAGACTTGCCGTCCGGAACATTCGGATTCGAAGTGGATCTGTAGGATGTTAAAAATTTCGTGATCACCTGCCCAGTCGTCTCTTCGCCTCCCCGCTTCAGTATTGCTCGTTTAATGGTGTCCACAAAGTGTTATATCCCCTGGCGAATTATGAATCGTAAATCTGAGGTCTATTTATGGACAAATGTAATACGCCTATTCCTATTGGATAGTTGTTAAATGAGTGACCTAAATCTGAGGTCTATTTATGGACAAATATAATATGCCTATTCCCTATTGGATAGTTGTTAAATAAATGACCTAATCGTTTCCGTGTTCCTCTTATCATAACCTTTATTTTGACCTTGGAAATATTATTATTGATCACTTTCCCCCCAGCTACAGCCACATTGGCCAATTACTGTACAAATGTTATTTTTCTATTTTTGATATATGTGGTCTGTTTGGTTAGTATATATAACCCAGTATGCTTGTGAACAATGATTCATATTGCTGAGGCTGTTATTTGTGTTTTGAACTTAACGGGCTGGGCTAGGCAGATAGGAAGGACCGGATTGTACCCAATACTGTTCGTACGTATTTCCTGTATCTTTGGATATATATATTAAGAGGCCCAAAATTTATACGTTATAACACAAAGCGCTCTGCTTGTCCGTTAAATTGTGGATGATAGGGTGGAGAACGAAGATGAGATATTCCGTTCGCTTTACAGAAATTCTTGAACGATTCTGCGGCCAATTGCGAGCCGTTATTTGTCACTAAGCTCTCTGTTACTCCGAAACAGCTAAACAGGGTAGACAGCTTGTAGATTGTTTATAAGGTTGTACAATTTGGCATGGTATATACTTCCGGCCATTCAGTAAATGCACCCACGATAATTAGAAATATTTTTCCTTGGATTGGACCAGCAAAATATGCATGACTTCTTTCCCAGGGTCCTGCAGGCGTAGGCCAGTACTGAGGTTCGCATTTCACAGGATTTTTAGCGGCTTGAATGCATGATGAACAGTTACAGCACTTATTCTCGATATCCTTGACCATTGATGGCCAATAAGCATAACTACGAGCCAACGATTTCATTTTATTTATTCCAGGATAGCCACTGTGAAACTGCTTGAGAACTTTGTGACGTAATAAATTCGGAATAACAATTCGATCACCGAACATGATACACGAGTCAACAACCATTAGTGAGTACCGTAGACGAAAATATTGCAAGAGTTCTCCGTCAAGGTGATCGTTTGGCCGTTTGCTCGAGAGATAGCATTTGACTGTGCTCAGTATCTTATCACTTTCAGTGATCTTCTTGATAGTTTCAAAGGTAACTGGGAGTCCATTGATTGAGTCATCCAATACACGATGAACTTCTTCCTCGGCTTTTATATTTGCTACAAGAGTCTCCTCTGGGGTTTTCGATTGGGAGCCTATTAATCTTGACAATGCGTCAGCTTGTCCGAAGGCGGTAGTAGACTGATACTTTATTTTGAAGTGTGGTTGCCCATCGTTGGGGTCGGTTAGTAGTATGAACTGGAATACCTTTCTTTGACCCAAAAACTGCAAGTAGTGGTTTACGATCTGTTATTGGAGTAAAATGTCGGCCATATATCATCTTACGGAACTTCTTTACTGCAAAGATAATTGATAGGGCTTCTTTTTCAATCTGACTATAGTTCCTTTCGGTCGTCGTCAAAGATCTGGCAGCGTGTGAGATAGCTTTTTCAGACCAATCAGGAAAAATGTGAGAGATAGCTGCACCCACACTATAGTTAGAAGCATCTGAAGCGACGACTATCGGAAGCGAAGGATAATAGTGTGTCAATAAGAGATTGGATGTCAGGAGTTGCTTGATTTTCTCGAAAGACACTTGGCAGTCTGCAGACCAATTCCATCTCGTATTCTTTTGTAGTAGATTGTTTAGTGGAGCACGTAGACGATGTAGATCGGGGAGGAAGGTACCATAATGGCTGACCAATCCCAAGAATGATCGTAGGGTGGTAATGTCCCTGGGTCTAGGCATTGTTTTCACCGCTTCAATGTTCTCTGGATCTGGTCGTCTTCCATCGTTATTTAATATGAACCCAAGGTACTGTACGTGCTGCATATAGAAGTCAAACTTTTCCACTCGGAGGTGAAAACCATAATCGGCTATGAGTTCTAGTACCTGGTCCAGTTTCTTCTGCAGGTCGATTTTATCTACTGCCACAATTATGATGTCGTCTAAGTAAGCTGCTGACCCTGAAATACCTTGTAACATGCTATCCATAATTTGCTGAAAAGGTGGTCGGTTATACCGTAACAGACCTTTGTGTGTGTTGATTCTTAAAAGATCTTTGCTTTCATCAGATACCGGGATTTGTAGATATGCGTCTGATAAGTCCAATTCCGCAAAATATCTGCCACCGTTCAGCTTAGCGAAAAGATCTTCTACCAGAAGATGGTAAGGGCAACGGATACTGATGGGACTCTAAAGCTTCATTTAATCCTGTGGAGTAGTCTGCACATAGACTGACACTTCCATTCGACTTCTTGACCACCACTATCGGTGCAGCCCAGTTCGAGAAGTTCACAGGCTCGATAACACCCATTTGCTGAAGTCGTTGTAATTCTTGTTCAACTATTGGAAGAGCAGTATAGGGCACAAGTCTTTTAGGTCAAAAATGGTAGTAGCTGCAGGCTTTAGAGTTAGCACTGCTTTAGACTTCGTGCATTCGCCTAATCCTTCTTTAAACACGTCTTGGTATTTTTGTAGCATGGCATTATTCTGAATCCACTCTGAGGTGTTGTAAGTTGTGATTCGTTTGCAGATATTGTTAATAGAGTGGTCTTCTAGGTCAAGTGTTTCTATAAGATCTAACCCCATTAAATTGAGTTCTGGCTTCTTTGTAAGATATACTGTTGCACTTGTTGTTACAGCACCTTTAGAGACAATGCAAGGTATTTCTCCAACAATATTTAACTTTTCACCTGATGCACTGTGTGCTATTTGTGTAGTTCGATGCACCGTAGGTCACCCAATCTTCCTCCAAGTTTCTGGGCTTATTAAAGTAATATCAGAAGCCGTATGAAGCTGAAGTTGAGTGCGGTGTTTAATAATAATCAAAGTTACGTACTTTCTCTGGCGGCAACTTCGAGCTTTGTTATGTGATACCAAAATTCTTTTCGTTAATGCCCCAGACCTGTATTACTTGAAGTAAGGTCTTGCGAAATGTCGTTTATGTTTTCTTTTTCTGCAGCTGGTTTGTATCTGGCTCTTTCGATGACACTTACTGCAACAATGTTCTTTATACGGGCAAAACCTCTTATAATGAAGAGTATAAGTATTATGTGAAAGATAAGGGTTTGAAAATGTTATTGAAGGAGTATAATCCAGTGAAGTAAATTTGTAAAGAGAAAAAGGATACGGACATGAAGAACTCAGAAGATTAGAATTTGGCAGAACACAAAGAGTGGATGCACCTGAGCATACACAAACCAAATGAAACAGGGTAAGCTTTATATGGGTGGTATTTCCTAAAGTGAAAATATGACTGGTTGGTTGAAAACAAATTAATGTAAGTTATGTTTAATTAAATGTTTACTTATAAACACTTATGAGTTAAATTCACTTGGTATTGTTTGTTTGAATGCGATGGCGTCTAAAGCGATAGGTGCTGGGTTCGAGTCCTATAGTGAACATCAACTGTGTGATGCGGGGACATCCAGCTGACGAGTCCTACATAGGACGAAACGCGCGTCCTGGATTTCACTGCAACCACTATCCATTCTCGCTCATAACACTCCGGAGTTAAATTCAGTAAAAGTAATGAACTTTGTACAAATCAACTGAGGAATATCGTGATAAATGATTGTTACTTTTGAGTTTTACCAGCTAATTTCTTTCTTTCGGTTGGTATATCACAAATGTCAGTGGTATCCACTATCAAGCATTTTATTATAATAAATACTTATGTATTTAGAGATGCTTTTAAGTTGTTTGATTGCACAAATAATTTGACTTTACTTCGTTTCAGACCACAACTCATTACTTCAACAACAGATCATATCACTACTGAAGGAATCATAAGTCAGACAGAAAATGTGACTCATCCAATTCTCACTGTACAAGATGTCTATAGAATAGGAAATGAAACAAAACGTAAGCTGACCTATTGGTATTGCTGAATGAAAATAGGTTTTTCTTTATCTATACAAACCTTATATGTAAATTGTCTACTCTCCCCCTTCCTCTTCCTTCTAGTGATTGACTGGATTATGAAGAATTCGACATCCGAAGGGAAATACGGAATACAATGGACTTCTCAGAATCAATTAGATGATTTGGACTTCGCAGATGACCTAGCCCTCTTCTCTCATACACACGACCAAATGCAGATGAAGACAGCAAATGTAGCAGCAGCCTCCGCATCGATAGGCCTCCACATTCACAAAGGAAAAAGCAAGATTCTCAAATGCAACACGGAGAACACCAACTCAATCACACTTGATGGCGAAACTCTGGAAGAGGTGGAAATATTCAAGTACCTGGGGAGCATCGTTGATAAACAAGGAGTATCAGATGCAGATGTAAAGGCGAGGATTGGCAAAGCAAGGGCAGCATTTCTACAACTCAAGAACATATGCAATTCAAAACAATTGTCAACAAAATTCAAAGTGATAATCTTCAATTAGAACGTCAAGACAGTCCTACTGTATGGAGCTGAAACGTGTAGAATTACTACATCCACCATCAGGAAGGTACAAGTATTTATAAACAGTTGTCTACTCAAAATACTCAACATTCACTGGCCGGATACTATCAGCAACAGCGTTTTAAGGGAGAGGACAAACCAACTTCCAGCTGAAGAGGAAATTAGGAAAAGACGTTGGAAGTGGATCGGACATACATTGAGGAAATCACCAATGTGCATCACGACTCAATCCCTAACTTGAAATCCGGAAGGGAAGAGGAAAAGAGGAAGGCCAAAGAACACACTACGCCGGGAAATAGAAGCAGATATGAAAAGGATGAATGTTATCTGGAAAGAACTGGAAAGGATTGTTGAGGACAGAGTTGGATGAAGAATGCTGGTGAGCGGCCTATGCTCCTCCACAAGGGGTAACAGGCGTAAGTAAGTAAGTAAGTTGGAAGTAGATCGGACATGCATTACGGAAATCACCAATGTGTATTACGAGGCAAACCCTAACTTGGAATCCGGAAGGGAAGCGGAAAAGAGGAAGGCCAAAGAACACACTACGCCGGGAAATAGAAGCCGATATGAAAAGGATGAATAGCAACTGGAAAGAACTGGAAAGGAAGGCTCAGGACAGAGTTGGATGGAGAATGCTGGTTAGCGGCCTATGCTCCTCGACGAGGGGTAACAGGTGTACGTAAAGTAAGTACGTTATAAGTAAATCTATAGATCTCTACGAATACTAATGAGTTGAGTGTATTTGTAGGGCTCATTAGGTGAATATGCTTTTGTCAAACTGGTCATTATAGATAAACTAAATGAATGAACACGTACTACTTTGATTATTTTCATTCTTGTAGAAACCACATTGAAGATAATTCAGATAAACTAAATTGTAATTATCCGATTTTATTATGTTACACGTATGATTATCTAAAACAATAACACAACCATTAGTGGAAGATCTAGTTCCATTCCAAACGGTACAAGTCAGGCGTAATCAACAAGCCTGACTGTTTAATCTAACAATCTACAAAGCTTATCTGTGAGAGTTGAAGTGATGTTGTTGGTAGATATTTGTGAGTGAAGCAAAGAATGTTGAATGAATTTTATGATAGTGATTGACGAATCAATAATCTGACTTAAGTATGGGTTATTGCAGGAATAATGTTCGACGTGACATTTACTGAAAACAATCATAGATACTGACTGATAAGCGAATATGCCTTGTTGATCATTTCTATTCTGAACAACACGGGAATAGTTCTCCTGATATCTATAAAAGCTGTACAGGATGCAAACAAAATACATATTGATAAATAAAGTTGGATAATCAGTGGTTAAGATTATCGTTTGGGGGGCTTAATATCGTCTGCTTTCCTCGATGTGTATCCTATCCAATTCCAGCGCTCCTACCTCTGCCGGAATTCGTTTTATTCTTTCCCAGAGTTGGTTGTTGCTGATAGTGTCTGGTCAACGGATCCGAAGTGTTTTACTGGGGTGTTCAATTCCACTTGGTAATAGAGATATATTGTTGTAAACTGATCAAAGTTTGTGTATTTGTCCGATTGAATCCCATTCATAGTACTCATTGGTAAATCAAGTTGAAGAAGAAGTGGTTAGGTTTATCGACCAGAGGCTTAGTTCAGTTTGAATATGGATAATGTCAGTTATTTATTTCTGTGATTATTATAATATCGATGAACCACTTATCCAGTGAATTCATACATTGATTTATATTTTTTTCACAGTCATATGATAAACAAGTGTAAGTGTAACTGAATCAAACACAAATTTTCTTGAAGAATATTGATGTTCATTCAATTGAATGACTATTATCGGTGTGTGACATCCAGATCCTTGAATTATATTGAGATGACAAACAGATATCTGACAGACAACAAGTGTAGAAATGGAAACACTAGAATGCCATTTTGTCTTACTATAGAACTCCTCAGCAGTGTGTATCCACAATCGTGAAAAAATAAGACATTAGAACTGAAGACCTTCGATCTGGAATGAGAACGTTTTGCCTATGTTCCACCTGACACGTTTCCCATGGTATACATGTCTTAATAGCACTAACTCAATATATTGTGTAATCATCTATTGTATTCTGTGTGTAGATTGCTCTCCGCCAACAAACTCGGGATCTAGACAGAATACGAAATACTTCACATCAACACACTCATACACATGATATATTCGCTAGTGACAAACATTGGAAGCGGATTTCTAGAATTGTGGTGACAATTTGTGGTTGTAGAGTCTGGTCATTTTATAAGTGTTAGATAAATATCCGTCGACGATAATGAGATCTGATAAGTGAGCATCATGTATTGACTGCAGATAGACCGTAACATCAAGTGATGTTGGCTCAATCGACTGGGGGCTGAGCATTCACATTCCAGATCGAAGTTCCGTACTTCGACTACATTTGGCGGATTCATGGATACAAACCTCCGAGGATTTTATTGTTAGATTGAAGCAGCCTTCCTTTTCAGATTCCTTACAGTTTTTAAATGTCGAATAAACAGACCAGATATAAGAATACTTGACTCAAGATCCACAGCACAATCTGTTATAGATATAACCAACTATCATTGAAGTAACTATTTCTATGAATTCGATGTTCATCTTGTTGTGCTTATGAGGTATGGCAACTTAGACCAATGCACATATGTGCTTGATCCTACGTTGTAGCTAACTGACAGATTACTTACAAGCTGGACAAACTTTCCTAGAACATCTGCCTAGGAATTTATATACTCGGGCTGGTGAACACCTTCCAGTGTGGTTAAGCAAAGGTGTAGTCAGAACGGTTAACAGCTCTGTTTTAGCCCATTTAGTTCAGACGGGAAATAGAGCCAACATCGAGTAATCTTTCACAGTAATATATCGTGTAAATAGCAGTCTACCTAATTCTGTCAGACAGAGAATCCTACAGACGGCTGAGGCAATTACTATTCGAATCAAAAAGCCAGAGCTCTGCATCCAAAAGAAATATGTACAGCCGCTCCTTTTACCCTGGTCAACTTCAGGGTCAACTTGTTAATGATCAATTTTGTAATATGGTGACATTAATTTGATTAATGTTCATTTCTATATCTCCAACTTAGTTTATCTACACATCTTATCAGTCATTATTCTTATTATTATCACATCTGTTAACCATTTAGAGAAATTTATTTATCATCCACCCCTAATCTACTACTATATATGACCTAATTTATATTATTCTACATATTACGTAATTTCTGATTTGTAATCGCATTTTTCTTTCTCTCACCCCCATGTCAACTATGCATATATTCTGATCATCATTTATCTTACGATTTTATTTCACCTATAAACTGATTCAAGTTAACACTTCATATTAGTCATCCCCAATAACATTAACGATTCGATCTTATTTTATTTTATATGACGAACAACACTCCCTTGATTCACCTATTACAGTTTCTTAAATTGATGTACTCTGCCTTAAATTTGGCCAATCTTCTTTTATGGATTATTAATTTATAATTGTAGAGTACCTGATGAGAAAATCATTGAAAAGAATATTCTTCGTTCATATAATTGTGGTTTAATATGATGGGAATTTTTTCAGGGAATAACATGTAGCTTAAAAATTAAGACAAGCTCCATAAAGAGTAGAAAAGTTGGATTGTTATTCATTATAAACTGTAATAAAGGTGATGGGATCATTATTCATTAACATAATTCAAACAGCATGCATGTCCGACTTATTATTTGATAATGAATTCCTGATCACCGATATCCGTCTGTTAATGTGATGAGCAAATTGTGTTGATTGACATGATGTTCCAAATGGGTACATAATTGAATGTGACAAATAAACTTTCGGAAAACTTGATTACAATTTGTATTATTACTCTTAGCTCAACAGGTGACAATAATGATAGGATTACAATAATAATAAACGTACATCAATAGCCAAAGAAAAGCTATCCATGAATCCTCTATATATCGAAGTATCTTCCCACAAAATATTCACTTCTATGGTTGATTAAACAACTTACAACACTGATAAGATTATGATGATCAACAGTGTAATAGCTATTTCAATTCCAAGAATTAGAAAAACCTGAAATCAATAAACAACTAAAAATATTCATCATATCATACCATTTTCGTATACTCTGATAGAGCAGAAATATTACTGCCGTTCAATATATTTGTAACTTTAATGCCTGATTTGTAAATCCATGAACTATTTCATAGATCAGCAGACATTTCTCGGAGAGTATCTAGAAATAGAAAAAAAATATTATGCCGTTTCCTAACATTTCCAATTATATAAATATATGAAAATGAAGTGCAGTGAAAGTAGGAAGAAAAGACTGATTACAATTTGATACTTGGTCATTTCGTTGATCTTATTGAATCACGTTACTTTAGTGGAATAACTGAGTAATTAACTGACTGTCAAGTTAATAATTATTCATCGGTCATTAGACAGTTTTTAGTCGATCATTATAGAGTAAGATGACATTGATTGAAACGTTTTCGGTATTTGATGCACCTTCGCATTGCTGATGATGCATGATTTCCGCTTCATGAAAATATGGAAAATGATGGTTCATGGAATTGATAAAAAGTAGATGAGATCGTTAGGAAGGGAATATTCACCTTTCAACATCCACCATTACTTACTTGATAAATTACAGAAACGGTGTTGTATACCACTGTCCTAATGGTTTCTTTATTTCACCGCGTAGAATGGATTATTCAAACTGAAATACTGAAAATAATATAAAGATCTTCTTAGAATTATATTCAGTAATGAAACTTTGAACTGCAGTTAGGTTAATTTGATAAAACTAACCGTAGTTTTGGTGTGTGTGTGTGTGTGATTGTATAATTTTGTGAATGGATGTTTAACATGGTTTTCAATGGTATCTCAGTATTCAATCTAGTTAAACTAGTACGTAGAAGAACTATGAACTATTCAATTGATTGTAATAATAACAGTGTGGATCATTTACATAGTTCATGATATTTCAGTGATAAAACCATTCCGTTAATCTTCAAAGGATTCGCCATGAATATCTGAATCACCCATTGAATTGAGCTTTATAGATCATTCCGTAGTTTATTTGATAAGAGCACAGTTTTCAGACATATTTTGTTTTTTTTTTGTTATAGATTTTACACGTAAACCTTTCATAAGGATTTGGAGTTTGAATGGATTCAATGGTTACAATTCATTAGTTCTACATATCAAGGTATAATATTTCACTCCACTGGTTCCTTTTACGTATTGCACAACAACAACTGAGTTTGAATTATAAAAATTAATTGCAATAAGTGGTTGATTATCACCTGCTTACAACCATATTTGTATCCAAGTGTAATATTGAGATATGATACAACATAAAGTAATCGACACTGATGACCAAGAGAATTCGAATAATCATGATTATCAATTATAACTGCACATAGTACTGAGTAAACAAGTCGAGATAGTATAGAGATAGAATTTGAAAAAAATACAGGAGTTGAGGTAGTGTTCACATGATGTTCGTAAACTGATTAGAATATAGTTTTTATGCTCTTTTGGATGTATATCTAGAGTTGTATCCGAACGATATTAAATTATGCGTAGCTCCCTGGATTTATTCAAGGACAGTTAATATGTATATTCTTATTGTGTAACTACTAGGTAACTAGATTATAAATGTTCACATTTGTGCTATAATAAGTTTTCATTTGACCTATTGGCTACTGGTCATGTATTGGTACTCAAATCGAAGAATATGTTGCGTAATGTTCTGCATGTGCTAAAGTCACCAAAACCTCTCGAAGGATGGAAATGAAAAAGTTGGAGAGCAACAACAAATCTATGGTCAAGTAAGCCGAAATGTGTGGGAGAAAGGTTGTTTAAGAATCGAGTAATGGAAGAGGAATATAGTAAAAACTAAATATGAACTAAAATAAAACTAATAACCAAAAAACTAAAACAAACAAAAATGGATTACCGGGGTAGTAATAAGTTTATCACCGTCTCATTTGAATACATAGATCGTGTTTGAGTTTTTTTTATCGCCATCGCTTCAGCAAACCGGAGAGCAGTTATACTACTTTGTTTGCTAATGATTTTGAAAACACGAGAGATATCAATGGTGTGCCCGGTGTCCAGTAAATGCCGAGTTATTGCAGTGTTGAGAGCCCTGGTCCGTCGCAGCCTTAGTTTCTTAGGAACATGCTGAGAAATGCGAACATGTACACTTCTCTTCCAATGTATGTGCTTTGGCACGTAAATGTAAATTGGTAAATGCAGTTGGAGCTACTGGTCACTGAAAGAATCACATAACGTTACTATCCTAATTGTAAAACAGTTTTCTTATGCGATGAATAAACTTGTCTTAAAGAAGCTACTATGAATTATGAGCTGAGTTATATAACTATAATAGAATTGAACAGTCACTCATATTTTATTCCCTTCCCACTCATTGACTTAGATAGTGAATTATAAAATTTATCGGAAAAGTATGATCATAGACAGGACATTTGGATTTAGAACTTACGGGAATAAAATATGTACAGCTGGATGCTCTGAAACTATATTTTACAAAATCAAAATTCTTTCTACAAAGTGTTAACTGCTATTATTCGTTGATTAACTTACAGTACCAATCACATAAATACAACAATCACTATATTAAGCAGAGATGGATAGTGGCTAGCAGTGGAATCCAGGACGCGCGTTTCGTCCCATTTGGGATTCGTCAGCTGGATGTACCTGCATCTCAGAGTTGATGTTCACTCTGGGACTCGAACCCAGTACCCTCGCTTCAAACGCCATCGCGTTATGCACTCGGCCACTGAGTCCTGATAGCTACTTGCTTGTGCGATGGAGTGAAGTTTGAATTCACTTAGTACTGTTTGTTTGAACCTTTGAAGCGAGGGTACTGGGTTCGAGTCCCAGAGTGAACATCAACTCTGAGATGCAGGTACATCCAGCTGACGAGTCCCAAATGGGACGAAACGTGCGTCCTTTATTCCACTGCTAGCCACTATCCATCTCTGCTAACCATACTTGTGAATTAAGGTATATCGAGGCAATACGCACAGTATGCACATATGCCAATTAGAGACTGACCAGTTGCAGTCCTAACGCATCGATGGGAAGATTCAAACAAACAATACTAAGTGAATCACTATATTATTTATTTGTTTACCAAGCATTAGTAAAACCTTTCGCTGTAAATGTTACAGAAGGCCTAATCAGAGATATCGTGGTTGCTGGCAATAAGCAGCGCGAAGAATGTACATTCTTCATGTGTCGATTGATTGGACTGCAAACGTCTAAATGGCGATCACTCAATATTTATCGTCAGGAATGACGGAGAAGAATCATAAAGTTTTTGAAGTACTTTGCGCTGAGAATTCTATATTGTACCAAAAATATAATATTGAATAAAGCTAATAATAATAATAATAAAATAGTAGGACTTAAAACTAAAGTATTACCCATAGAATACGTTCATCAGATATCTGAGCACAACAGCTTTATTGTTATCGTTCGAATTATGTTTGCTACGCTTTTTCTTGGAGTGCAATTCCACAGAATATTAGGAAAACCAGAAAACATTTCCACCAGGCTATGATGAAAAACGAAAATAAACATTTTCTAGCGTTTCCTTTGCTTAAACAAAATGAAAAGCATAATTCGAAATATTCAATAAAATACACCTGATCAATAAGTTTCGTTCTCCTACTGAGAAATGTGGATTTATAGGTTAAGAGTATGAGCTGAAATCACATTAGTAAATTGACGAGACTATAATTTACGGACGAGCCAATCAGGAGCGTTTGAGTGATTTTAAGGTTACGGAGCTGATTTCAATACCTGATGATCACGTATGGTAGGCTCACAGAGGATTTTACAGAAGACGTGATAACTGAGTGGCTACAACAAATAGGACTACGAAGAAGTTCCTTTATTTGTAATTGTGGTAATCAAGTGACATGTAGACCTTGTGCAGACTGCTGTGATGATGTTGTCTTTCCATGTAATATATGTTGGAGGAAGAAGTCTGCTCGTATAGGGACATCTTTCGCGCGATCCGTAATCAGACTAATGCATATTATGATGATTTTTGCTAAATGTATAATAAAACACCAGTATTATTGACTGCAACATTAGCTGAAGCTTTGGTTGTTAAGTGGTGTGAGTATTGTAGAGGTATATGCGTAACAAAAATGACAAGCTTACACAGTCGAAGTGCACACAGACAATACTGAAGCTATGTGATCGGGACTGAGAGAGATTTTGAGATCTTATCATGGCTCCAGAAGCCTACTGTTATGGAGCCATATGGATGAGTTCCTTTCACTTATGCATTACCACATTAGAACCTTTGAACATCTTGCTAACCTCGACAAGTTTTAGATCATGTAAAAGAAGTGTGTTCACTTTATTATATTATTTCTTAAAATTTTGTCTGCAAAAAGAACGGGAATCAACGATTCAGTTTCATTAGAATCTATTAAATAGACCCGCTCTACAAAGACATTGTCAGTGTTCAATCAAATTACATTTTCATAAATATTCGTATAAGTACATTCTAATTAACTGTATATAACCAATCAGTTAGTTGAAAGTGTCGTCTTGAAAAATAATTATTGATGTGCAATTATGATGTTCGGGCTAATTCGAAGAAGTAGCTTGAATGAGGAAATAATGATTCGGTTTTCTAAAAATTCAGCATCAGTCTGTTTCAAATCGTTGAATGAAAGATAAACTTAAACAGTCAGATTATCTCTAAGAGTCATATATTCTGTGAGCTAAGTAGTGTAATGAACTAAACTTGAATGGAGATAACCTATTTACTATTTCATACAAAAATAACAAAGAGTGTTCGTTAAATATGAGAACCATACATTGAATCCCTCACTTGCAAACCTCCAATCAATTGTATTTCACATTCTGTATGATTCTTCCACTTCACAATCCTCTTCTATTTTACTTTCTGTTTACTTCAATTAGATCTTCTTGGGCTTCTGTTGCCAACCATTCCTCTATTGATTGGTATTACATACTACTTACGTTGAAAGTCAGATGTGTCATACAACACACTACGATCGGCACCTCGATAAATGAGTATAATACTTTTTGATTAGTGAACTTTATTGTGTGAAGACTGAATGGGTTTTGAACTTCTCTATCTAACATTATTTTGAGAAATATAGGGAACAGTAGAGACCATTATACATCGATTCGAACTGAAAAGTTATCAGAATAACAGCTAGTCGATTGTATGGTGTTAGTTCGTCATATAAATCTAGGGAATAATGAATATGCAGTAATTTATCTAATTATTAACAAAATCTAAATTATTTTCATAGTTGAAATCATGAGTCAATTGTTGCTAGACCACCATGAATAACCTGAAAGCACTTGACAGCCGTTTCGTCCTATTATGGGACTCCTGAGCAGTGCGCATCTACGATCCCTTACTCGCGAGATTCGAACCCAGGACCTACCAGTGTACAGAAGATAGTTAATTAAACAAAAGTTATATTTATTTGAAAAGATGTTGTCAATATTTGGTGTAGATTAATTAAAGTGGAACGTTACTCTCCAGTGTTTACGAATTCACAAATACCTTACAAAGTTCATGTTGTCTGATACAGTCTTTTGATCAATAAAATTTAAAAGGAACAGTTATTTTCAGACAAACTAATAGACAAATGTTGTTATATAGAGGATGATAGAAGATGACATACAATGAACTTTGGTATAGGAATACTACGAATCCAATGTACGTTCAAACGATGTTTATTAGTCAGTTACGGGTGCCTGATTCCAGTACATGATGTCTTAATTAAATGCATTAAATGTTAATAAATGTAATTTCTATAGAGTGGAGATCATGATTCAATTGAAGCTTGACCACCATCGAAAACATGGAAGCACTGGATGGCCGTTTCGTCATATTATGGGACTCCTGAGCAGTGCGCATCTACGATCCCTTACCCCCGAGATTCGAACCCAGGACCTACCAGTGTACAGAAGATAGTTAATTAAACAAAAGTTATATTTATTTGAAAAGATGTTGTCAATATTTGGTGTAGATTAATTAAAGTGGAACGTTACTCTCCAGTGTTTACGAATTCACAAATACCTTACAAAGTTCATGTTGTCTGATACAGTCTTTTGATCAATAAAATTTAAAAGGAACAGTTATTTTCAGACAAACTAATAGACAAATGTTGTTATATAGAGGATGATAGAAGATGACATACAATGAACTTTGGTATAGGAATACTACGAATCCAATGTACGTTCAAACGATGTTTATTAGTCAGTTACGAGTGCCTGATTCCAGCACATGATGTCTTAATTAAATGCATTAAATGTTAATAAATGTAATTTCTATAGAGTGGAGATCATGATTCAATTGAAGCTTGACCACCATCGAAAACATGGAAGCACTGGATGGCCGTTTCGTCCTATTATGGGACTCCTGAGCAGTGCGCATCTACGATCCCTTACCCCCGAGATTCGAACCCAGGACCTACCAGTGTACAGAAGATAGTTAATTAAACAAAAGTTATATTTATTTGAAAAGATGTTGTCAATATTTGGTGTAGATTAATTAAAGTGGAACGTTACTCTCCAGTGTTTACGAATTCACAAATACCTTACAAAGTTCATGTTGTCTGATACAGTCTTTTGATCAATAAAATTTAAAAGGAACAGTTATTTTCAGACAAACTAATTGACAAATGTTGTTATATAGAGGATGATAGAAGATGACATACAATGAACTTTGGTATAGGAATACTACGAATCCAATGTACGTTCAAACGATGTTTATTAGTCAGTTACGAGTGCCTGATTCCAGCACATGATGTCTTAATTAAATGCATTAAATGTTAATAAATGTAATTTCTATAGAGTGGAGATCATGATTCAATTGAAGCTTGACCACCATCGAAAACATGGAAGCACTGGACGGCCGTTTCGTCATTTTATGGGACTCCTGAGCAGTGCGCATCCACGATCCCTTACTCGCGAGATTCGAATCCAGGACCTACCAGTCTCGAGCCAGAGCCCTTAACCGATAGACCACTTAGCCGGCATCCAACGGTGTTAATGCCTAACTTCAACTGATTCACGAAATTGAGCAACCATTCACCAATGTCATCAGTGGGTTACTATCTCACAACAGACGTGGTTGAACTCCACCGGTTACTGCTTCTCACTAGAACTTCAGGAAATACCTCATGGATGCGCACTGGGATTTGAATTTGGCGCTTGCTTCGTGATGCAGTTAAGTGATTTTTTCAATACATGTCCTATACACTTCCAGCGTCTTTTCCTAGTTTGCTTTTCAGCTGAATGTTGGTTTCTCTCTCACAGTAGGTGGTTGCAACTCTTTGTATCCAGTCAGTGGACATTGATCATCTTTCGTAAAAAATTGTTAAGAGATATCTGCACCTATTTGATGACGGTTGTAGCAGTTCTCCAAGATTCAGCTCCGTACACTAACGATTCATACTTTGCTGTCTGCAAATCTTCTAAGATGAATACATTTTCATAGCAATGAATCGATTATGATACAAAAGCTATTATTGATGTGTTTCAGTGATTATCATACAAACACCGTTTACAGTTTGTTCTTAGCTTGGTAATGTGTTATGCAAAACGTGTACCTCACAATCTAAAATCAGATAACATGAACATCAGTAGAAAATTATTCTAATCTGTTAACAAAAGTGTATATGTAAAATAAATTGTTGATACATTTTCGTATGAACAATCAATGAAAAGAGATTCAGTGATTATTGATTTCTGATCGTTCTTGTGTAAGCTACCAATTTTCTCTTAAAGAAGGTAATTTTACCATGAATAATTAGAAAGGAAGAATGAATTACTTGATCATTGACATACAAATATATGTGATGTAGTACAGTGAAGATACAAAGCATCAACAGTGATAAGCATCGTAATTGATGGTTGTTCAAATCTATGATGAAATTCTTTGAAATGAAGAGTCACTATATCTGCTTAGCCAATTGTAAATGTTTTCAAATGGATTCGACCATATCATTTAATTAATATTTACTAATTCATTAAATATAAGAATATGAAATATACTTAAAACATTTTTAAGTAGTATATTTATGTCAAACTAAAATCTCTGTTTCGGACAAAATGGAATTGACTTTGATGTTAAATAGACAAATTGAGATTTTTAGTAATTTTTATATATAGTCGAAATCATGAGTCAAATGAAGCTAGACCACCATATAAAACCTTGAACCACTGGACTGCCGTTTCGTCTAATTGTGGGACCCCCCAGAAGTGTGCAACCACGATCTCGCAGCGCAAGATTCTATCCTAGGACCTACCAGTATTACGCGCGATCACTTAACCGATAGACCACTGAGCTGGTTGACATTCAACGCTGTTAATGTATAACTTCAATCAATCAACTAAGTTAGGCAACAATTTCACCAATGTCTTCAGTATGTTGATATCTCACAACAGTGCCTCCAGATATTCCACGGTTGTCTAGCTTCAATTGACTCACGATTTCAACTATATATTAAAACGCATAGTTGATTTAGTTCCTTTTTTAGTAAATTTACACTTTATTGATGGTGTACATGTATAGCGGAAAGTCGAAACATGAATGTCAAAACCTGTTTTATTATGAAATGTAGTTGAAACACTAGTAATCTCTACTTTTAAATGCATGTTAACTGAGTATTTGTAAAGTTATGAGTTCTTTATGATCAATAGACGGAAACTCGATCGTTTATGCAACCGGTTTTACTCAGAATAATTGATTGTAACTGAATATCAACATTAGATTATTACACTTTTCATTTATTAATTAGTGTAGATAAATAAACAAACTGGTTAACGTTTTTTAGCGAGTTAGTTTTTCTACTTCATAGGGCCGCCTACCTCATGCCCAACCCTCCTTCTTTACCCTGGCTTGAGACCGGCATGAAGTCTAGAAGAGCTACAGGCGGAGGATATCACCGAACTGCATCACGAGGCAATCCCAAACATGGAATCCGGAAAAAAAACGGAAAAGTGGAAGGCCAAAGAACACATTACGCCGGGAAATAGAAGCATATATGAAAAGGATGAATAACAACTGGGAACAACTGGAAAGGTTTGCGCAGGACAGGTTTGGATGGAGTATGATGGTCGGCGGCCCATACTCCTCGATGAGGAGTAATAGGCATAAGTAAGTAAAGTAAAGTAAATGAACAGAAAGATAAATTAGCTCGGAAACAGTTTGATTTATGCAACCAAAGTTTAAGCAATGTTGAAACGATAAACAAATGTTAATAGACGTTGCTATCAACAACCGATGGCAAATCTGATACATACTCACACCAAAAACGTATATTCGGACTAATAGTTTGTGTGTTATACAAAAAGATCGCATAATTTTCTGTATCAGTTCAAACTTATTTGTTATAAAGATTTCGTAGTCATTGACACCCATACTTAACTTTTGTATTTTGAAAGTCATATCTTGAATGCATCTAGTACTTATCAATACTGATTGAATGTGTATATAAAAAAATCTGACTAATGGATAATAAAGTGTTAATCAGTTTTTTTTGAGTGTACAGTCATCATCTACTTTCTTACTTTCTTAAATGAAATCCCATGAATATGATAATATGGCTCGTTTAACAATTCCCCTTTGCATCATTATAATGAACCTGATTATATGAATTCTGTTCAGGCTTTCAAGTTACAGTGGTACTGGGTTCGAGTCCCAGAGTGAACATCAACTCTGAGATGCACGTACATCCAGCTGACGAGTCTCAAATAGGACGAAATGCGCGTCCTAGATTCCACTGCTAGCCACTATCCATATTTGCTTATAATGCTTATGAATTAAGGCAATATCGAGGCAATACACACAGTATGCCCATATGCCAATTAGAGACAGATCAATTACAGTCCTAAATAACAATGTAAAAATACAAGTATACAACACCATGTGAATATAACTTCTTATTGTTCCAAATAAAGCTTTATTTGAATTTTTCGGAAAACTACGGGCTATTTCATCAGTCGCGGCCTGAATAGCTCAGTGTTAACGTCTCTGATTGTGAAGCTGAGTGACACAAGATTAAATCCGTCGGGGAGCACCAGTTCCCTCAAGATTACAGGTACACCTTGCTGACAAGTGCCAAGCAGCACGAAATCCGGGTCGTGGGTTTCGTGTTGACCACTTCCAACCACCTTCTTATCTATTTCAACATAATTTGTTATCCTATTGTCACAATAATTATAAATTTTCAATTATTGTATTTGATTTTTTCCAAAACTAAACAAGCCACAGAAACAGAGTTACATTGGCTGTCATATTCCTGATATCTCGATGTCAATATACATGTAGTATTTGTATTTTGTTAAGAAAATAGAGTTACATATACAGATGAACATGAAAGATGATGGCCTTGGTACTAGACTAAACAACCTACTCTTTTGAACTCATTCACACTTGAACTTCATTTACTACATATTCATTAAATCAGTTAGTTTGTTTCACGAAAATATAAGTGTGATTGTTAGATTTAGCATTGGGTATTTTATGTGAATCATTTCGAATAAAATGAATCAATTTCGTCAACGATCAGCCCCCAAATGCCCTGGTACAGCTGAGAGTTGGGAGAGTACGCTCTCCCTCTTGAAATGCTCCTACATGGCCACGCGGATACAGTCCCTGCCAGGAAAGTCCTACTCACTGCCTTCTCGTAACGAAGGTGCTGTTTACGAAATTGAGAGGACGAAAAGCGAATGTCCGGTGCTTTAACCGGGTTGGTGGACACAGGACATCCACCTAGGAGAGTTGGAAAACCCTCATTTCAAATCATTGGTTCATTATCCTGAGGGAACAAATGGAGTATGAATCAATCTTTGGTCATCGGCTACCATGGAACTGCATCTCCTCACGATGCTCTACTGCCTTGTGGGTTAGACATTTAGGTCAAAGGCATTGGGTGTGACCTCCTAAGAAAACCACCTGTTTCGGTTTGGGTACCCGTACAGTGTCGCAGCCCACACACAAATCAAATGAGATTTCTGTGGGGCATATGTATCTGGTGCCTTTTTGTACCAATATTTATGTGTTTAAATAAATTAATTAATTAACGATCATCAATAATCGAGATGTTTTACCTATTTTTTTCTATAATCCTGAGATGAGTTAAGTACAAACAAGTGCTTACTCGTTTTCAGGTCTACTATATAGAAATACTCATAACAAAATTAGGACTTATGATTAATTAAGGAATTGATTGGCTGAAGAAGGACTTCATTAGCTATATTACATTAGAAAAACGTATACTTGGTATTCCTTCACCGATTCATCTTCACAAGATTGAAGGTTTTTCTTGTATGAAGATAAATATTTTCCATATTATTTTACCACTGAAGTAGTTAATCATGAATTAGAGAACAATAGTCAGGATAAATGTCTCACATGTTCAGATTTATCAAAAATCTTTCGATCATGAAAAGTGATGGAATGTGTTCCACAAGAAACGTCCACTATTTGGATCATAGAACATTTCATAACTAATTAGCATTAACATATCTACATTGAGTGTCAAATAGTACAATCATAAAATGTGTTCATCATTGCAAGGTATGAGGAAACACTGTTCATAATTCCACCCATTATGCTGAAAAACTGACGATTTTCACACTACTCCTTATGACAAAACAACTCATAAACTTAGTTACGAGTATTTTTCTCCTGAATTTTACTGATGTTGACAGATATATGTAGTATCTAGCCCCAGTCGAAAATGGAATACCTGACAGCAAAAGATTGTAATAAATAGAACAGGAAGGTAATCTGAGAGCAATCAAAATTACAATAGAATTAGAGGAATGATGGCACTCTATAATCATATTTCGAACAACAAGTTAGTTCTCTTCATCAAATCTTCATTCTCTACATCTTTGAGTTTTTCGTCATGCATAATGTATTGTCAAACATGGAGTATCTCTTCTTTAGAGATTAAAGTATAAATAGTAAAAATGATGATACATGTGATCTATCACTAAAATCAAGTTGATTCCATCAGTGACAGGCGAAAATTAAAGACACTATTTTTAAAAAATTCTGTCGGTAGTTAAAAAAATTGTCAAAAAATGATTTCATCAAAAGGAATTCCATATTCAATGCAGAAAAAAAACAATGCTTCAACAAAAATAATATTTTCATAGTTGAAAGCGTGAGTCAATTGAAGCTAGACCATCAGGGAAAACCTGGAAGCACTGAACGTCCTATGGTGTGATCCTTAGCAGGGCGCATCCACGACCTCGCCTAGCGAGATTCGAACCAAAGACCTACCAGTCTCGCGTCAGAGCACTTAACCGATGGACTCACGCTTTCACCTATGAAATTACTAAATCTCCAAAAACCCTTCTTCTGAAAAATAGTTTTGTCAGAAGGGGATTTTTGTGGATATTATAGTAACTTAATATTTGTGTTCATGAGTTGATTGCAGCTAGACCACCATCGAGAACCTGGAAGCATTGGTCTAGAGATTAGGCGTTCGCGCGCGAGACCGATAGGTCTTGGGTTGGAACCCTGCGATAAGTGATCGTGGATGCGCACTGCTTTGGATTCGAACACTAGGATTGCATATATGTTCTCAAACAGTTACAACATAGTGATGTATTCTTTTGTTATAAAATTAACTAAATGAAAGTATATGCTTGAACAAATACTTGCTTTGATAAACTTTTCTAAGGCTTTATATATAGACATTGATAAATATTACATAACATGATAGATTGTTCTTTGGATTTAGTGTAGTAGACATCAATTATATGTAATTAATGCATCTAAAATAAATAATCTTTCTATTTTTATCAGAAGGGGTTTTGTAAAAATTCTAGTTATTTAATGGTTAAATTTATGAGTCAACTAAAGTACGACCGCCATGGAAAACCTGGAAACACTGGATGGTCGTTTCGTCATAGTTTGGGATTTCTCAGCAGTGCGCATCCACGATTACCTCCGCTGCATTGAAAACCAGTAACTATCGCTCTCAACTCAGCCTGTAGCACTCCTGGAGTTACTGCCGGTCCCAAGCCCTGGTAAAGGAGGAGGGTTAGGCATGGGGTTAGCGACCCCATCCCGTAGAAAAGCTAACTCCTTAAAAAAACGCTAACCAGAAAAAATAATTCAAACCATTTAAACTCTGCCCTCCGACTTGAAGGAATAATTATGACGTCTCATGATGAAAGCCGAAATTCTTCGGAAGTCACGAGACCGATGCACCTTCTAACAACCAGAGCATCACTCCTTATAGCTACATGGAACGTCCGGACAATGTGGGAGACAGGAAAGACCATCCTAATAGAAATGGAAATGAGGAGATAGAACTTGCCAGTACTCGGAATCAGCGAAACCCATTGGACACAAACTGAACAACAAAGGCTAGGTACAGGAGAGATGCTGCTGTACTCCGGTCAAGAAGGGGAAAATGCTCCACACACTCAGGGAGTTGCACTAATGCTTTCCAAAGAAGCACGAAATGCACTCGTAGGATGGAAATCTTATGGACCCAGAATAATCAACTCATCATTCAGAACAAAGAAGGAGGGGATCACAATGAACGTTATCCAATGTTATGCACCCACCAATGATGGCAACGACGATGATAAAGATCAGTTCTATGAAAGGCTGCAATCAATTATAGAGAAGTGCTCACGAAAGGACCTCACCATCCTTATGGGAGATCTAAATGTTAAAGTTGGACTGGACAACACAGGATGTGAAGATGTAATTGGACGACATGGATTAGGAGAGAGAAATGAAAATGGGGAGAGACTTGCAAACCTATGTGCATTCAACAAATTGGTTATAGGAGGCACAATATTCCCACACAAGTGCATACACAAAGCTACATGGATCTCACCGGACCAAACCACAGAGAACCAGATTGATCACATCTGTATCAACAAAAAATTCCGAAGATCAATGGAAGATGTGAGAATCCGGAGAGGAGCTGACATAGCTTCAGATCACAACCTGGTTGTGGCCAAGATGAGACTGAAGCTTAAGAAACACTGGACAACTGGACAAACAGCACTACAAAGGTTCAATACAGCCCTCCTTCGAGATACTGACAAGCTCCATGAATTCAAGATAACTCTCAACAACAGGTTCCAAGCTCTACAGGATTTACTGAATGAACAAGAAACTACTTTGGAGGACAACTGGAAAGGGATAAAAGAAGCACTAACTTCAACGTGTCAGAAGGTTCTTGGGTCTAAGAAGCATCATCACAAGGAATGAATCTCTATGGGAACCCTGGACAAAATTCAAGAAAGGAGGAACAAGAAACTAGCAATTAACAACAGCCGAACATGAGCAGAGAAAGTCAAAGCACAAGCAGACTACGCAGAAGCAAACAGGGAAGTGAAGAACAGCATTAAGGCCGACAAGCAGAAATTCATGGAAGAACTAGCGACGACGGCAGAAAAAGCTGCAAGAGAAGGGAATATGAGACAACTACATGATACAACGAAGAAATTGGCAGGAAGATATAGCTAACCAGAGAGACCAGTCAAGGACAAAGAAGGAAAGACAATCACGGATATTGAAGAACAGAGGAAAAGATGGGCAGAATACTTCGAGGAACTGCTGAATAGACCAGCCTCATTGAACCCACCGAACATCAAAGTAGCCCACATAGACCTTCCAATAGATGTCACTCCACCAACGATCGAAGAAGTCAAGATGGCCATCAGACAAATCAAAAGTTGTAAGGCGGCAGTACCTGACAATATACCAGCAGAAGCACTGAAGTCAGACATTGAAATAACTGCAGACATGCTTCACCTTCTATTCAAAAAGATTTGGGAAGAGGAACAAGTGCCAACGGACTGGAAAGAAGGATATCTCATCAAGATACCAAAGAAAGGAGATATGAGCCAGGGTGAGAACTACAGAGGCATCAGTTTGTTATCAGTACCAGGAAAAGTTTTCAACAGAGTGCTGCTGAATCGGATGAAAGACGCAGTAGACGCCGAACTTAGGGATCATCAGGCTGGATTCCGTAAGGATCGGTCGTGCACAGACCAGATTGCGACACTACGGATCATCGTTGAACAATCAGTTGAGTGGAACTCATCACTATACATCAACTTCATTGACTATGAGAAGGCGTTTGACAGTGTGGACAGGAAGAACATTATGGAAACTTCTTCGACACTATGGAATTCCTGAAAAGATTGTCAACATTATCCAAAACTCATACGATGGACTACAGTGCAAAGTCATTCATGGAGGACAGCTGACAGATCCTTTTCCAGTAATGACCGGAGTCAGACAAGTCTGTCTACTCTCCCCATTCCTCTTCCTTCTAGTGATTGACTGATTTATGAAGAATTCGACATCTGAAGGGAAATACGGAATACAATGGACTTCTCAGAATCAATTAGATGATTTGGACTTCGCATATGACCTAGCCCTCCTCTCTCATACACAAGAAAAAATGCAGATGAAGACAGCAAGTGTAGCAGCAGTCTCCGCATCGATAGGCCTCCACATTCACAAAGGAAAAAGCAAGATTCTCAAATGCAACACGGAGAACATCAACCCAACCACACTTGATGGCGAAACTCTGGAAGAGGTAGAAACATTCAAGTACCTGGGGAGCATCGTTGATAAACAAGGAGGATCGGATGCAGATGTAAAGTCAAGGATTGGCAAAGCAGGGGCATCATTTCAACAATTGAAGAACATATGGAACTCAAAACAACTCTCAACCAATTTCAAGGTCAGAATTTTTAATACGAACGTCAAGACAGTCCTACTGCATGGAGCTGAAAATTGGAGAACTACTACGAACATCATCAGGAAGGTACAAATATTTATAAATAGTTGTCTAAGCAAAATACTCAACATCCATTGGTCGGATACTATCAGCAACAGCGTTTTATGGGAGAGGACAAACCAGCTTCCAGCTGAAGAGGAAATTAGGAAAAGACGTTGGAAGTAGATCGGACATACATTGAGGAAATCACCAATGTGCATCACTACTCAATCCTTAACTTGGAATCCGGAAGGGAAGCGGAGAAGAGGAAGGCCAAAGAACACACTACGCCGGGAAATAGAAGAAGATATGAAAAGGATGAATAGCAACTGGAAAGAACTGAAAAGTAAGGCTCAGGACAGAGTTAGATGGAGAATGCTGGTGAGCGGCCTATGCTCCTCTATGAGGGGTAACAGGCGTAAGTAAGTAACTATCGCTCTCGTGCGTGAACGCTTAACCACTTAACCATTGAGCTGGCATCCTTCAGTGGTAATGTCTAGTTTCAACCAATCCACGAAATTGTCCCATAATCTACTTTTTCTGACTTACACGAAGGATATGCATGACTAATTGTTCTATTTTATAAAATATATTCTGTTAAACAAATGACTGGTTCAATAAAACAATGTCTTTCTGCCTTTTGCAACGATCATGTACGACATGTACAATGACGACATGAAATTACAAAATGTACAGTCGAATGTATTTGAACACAATATTCCAGAAGGTCTCAGTAACTACTGAGAATCATACAGTAAATACTTCATTTGTAAAATGTCGATCAACTGTCTCAGACTCCACTGTTTCTTCATTTCCACACCAATCATTCTCTGTTCTTGTTCTCTTTTCTTCGATCTACTTAACCTTCTCCTACCAGGTATTTCACTTTTGATTGATGATACATACTACTTATATATGTCGACATCAGTAGCACACGCCGTGAGAATAAAAAATACCTATGATTTCTGTACAAGATTGAACTTTGCAGTAAAGTGTTTCTCTCATACTCGTGTCTTCTCTCTGGTGTTCAAGTCGCTGAGTAGTTCTAGCCTGGGGGTTACGAAATTGGCTTAGGAAACGAATATAGCGTTCAATCGCCATAACATAATAATCCACATGGAATTGAAGTAACCATATTTATTACGAGACCTGATTTCTGCATAAATCCAAATAGAGCAAGAATAGAAACATCTGGAGAGTAAACTGTATTCATTCTATGCATCTTTTCTCATAAGGAGCATGCAACCTTTAGTCAAAATTATTATTTAAGCTTTTAACAAACGTTCACCTCACTCTCATTTGTGAAGTTAAAATACATATTTAAAGCAGAACCCAAATTACAGTAATACAGAGAATATGGTTACAAAGTGTATAGACAAACCTGGCTGAGATCTACGTGTACTTATGTGTTGAAAAGTATATAAAGGAAGGTAGAAGACGTGTTTTGGTAACCTGCAGTCGTAATCATCATTGGAAGTGGTTATGTAAGGTTATTGAACGATTCGGTAATCGCTCAATATGATAAAACCAACATTTCACTTCTACCTGACGTTTGTGCTGATGATGTCGTTCAGAAGGTCAATGAAAGCTCCACAGCCAAACCATTCAGCTTAGAGAACAAACCTACATAAAAAACAAACGAATACTTGAACATTATTATTGTGTAAGAGTTGAGTATCAGATGACGAGAAAGTAATAACAATGAAATTAAACTTTTGGGGATACCATGGAAATAAAGATTTAAAGATAAAATGTAATTAGAGTTAATAAATGACCATGATAGGCTTGTCAAACTTTCCTGATAAGTACACAGTTCAGGTGAAGTCAGAAATGTCAATGACGAAAACCACTGCATAATATATTAAGATTGGTGATCTTTCAATGTAGAGTAGTAGACACCAATTATATGTAATTAATGCACTTAAAATAAATAATCTTTCTGTTTATATCAGAAGGGCTTTTGTGAAAATTCTCGTTATTGAACGGTTAAATTCATGAGTCATTTAAAGTTAGACCTCCAAGGAAAACCTGGAAGCACTGAACGGCCGTTTCGTCCTAGTATGGGACTTCTCAGCAGTGCGCATCCACGATTTCGTCTCTTGCATTCGAGCCCAGAAACTATCGATCTGTCACGTAATCGCCTAACCTCTAGACTATTGAGCCGTCATCCTTCAGTTGTATTGTCTAGCTTCAACCAATTCACGAAATTGCGCCACCGTCTATTTTTACCGACTTACATGAGGGATATGCATTACTAATTAGTCTATTTTGTAACATGCATTATGTTAAATAAAAAAACTGGCTCAATAAGATAATGTTTTCTGCCATTTGCAATGATAATGTATGACAATGTACAATGATGACATGAAATTGCAAAACGTATTATCAAAAGAGTAATATAAACAAACGTACAAAAATGTGACAATGAATTAGTTAACCGCGTTTCTATGTCAATGATGACAACAGTGTGAATGGTATTCAAATCTACTGCTTTAAGAATGATTACTTGCAACTAACCAGAAATAAACTAAGAGGCTGTTAAGTAATGATATGAAATTGTTAGGATGATATATTTTTAAAGAAAACCTAAAATTAGTCACAATAATTCATTCATTATGAGTCAGATGTTTGTTGTGAACAAGGATACAAATGGGGACAATCTAATGCAATTGAACACAAAATTACAGAACATCTTAGTAAAATCTGGGAATCATACAGTAAATACTTCATTTGTAAAATGTCGATCAACTGTCTCAGACTCCACTGTTTCTTCATTTCCACACCAATCATTCTCTGTTCTTGTTCTCTTTTCTTCGATCTACTTAACCTTCTCCTACCAGGTATTTCACTTTTGATTGATGATACATACTACTTATATATGTCGACATCAGTAGCACACGCCGTGAGAATAAAAAACTTTTCAGCTCAAGAGTATATGGTTATAGCTTCTGTAGAATGCAATAAAAGCTTTACTTAAACAATGCAATTAAGTAGATCATACTGGCTCATAACTCAAATAACTTTGTTGTTGCCAAGTTTACGTTTCATCTCTCATATTCAATGAGTTTATTACTATAAGCATGAGTGCTTTATTTATCAATATCATAAATGGTGCATATTTTGTTTCCATAATATAATCTGTTCCAATGAAGCCAACGAAAGGGTTTGATACATTAAAACTTTTATTAATGAAGATTGAAGAATTTATTTTTTGTTTTTTTCAATGTATCACCATGTATGTTGCCATGGTTCATTCAAAGTATATAGATGAATGAGTTCCATTTGAGTATTATAATCTATTTATGGACAAAATTGTAGCATTCCAAGTACATTGTATTTGTAAAGTTTGGTAAACATATGTCGTGCATATAATGCACATTTATTGGAACTAGTGTTGGTGATAATCTGGCATGAAGATGTTGCCTGGATATTAATCAGTTCATTCATTTCACAAGTCATGTGTATAAATATAATTCAATTATATTAAAGTTATATAACTCATCTCATGATTCATGGTAACTTTTTTAAGTCAAGTTTATTCATCACATAAGAAAACCATTTTACAATTAGGATAGTAACGTTATGTGGTTCTCTAAGCGACCAGTTTTGTTGAAAACGTCATGAGTGTATCACCTTATGATCACTGCGATCCGAGGTGTTGAATTACCTCCTTCACTTTTCCTCCCTCCTCAGTTTTAAGTATTGCTCACTTAAATGTGTCCACGAACTTCTCAACTAATCCGTTAGACTACGGATATTACGGGGTATCTTGATTTGGCTAACGACATTGGCGATGAAAAACTTGGAAAATTCCCCAGAGGTAAATTCAGATTTATTCTCTCATATAAATACATCCGAACACCAAACACAGCTGAATACCTGTCTCCATTTTTCCACAGTGGCTTTCGTTGATACAGACTTCCGGATGTAAATTTTGGCTGTTTGGAGTAGGCATCAACAATTACTGATAACTGTTTTCTTGTTTGTGGGACCGACAATATCCACATACCCTCTTGATCATAGATTTGTTGTTCCTCTCCAACCTTTTATTTCTGTCCTTCGAGAGGTTTTGATTACTTTAGCACATGCAGGACATTACGCAACATACTCTTTCATTTGAGTATCAATACATGACTAGTAGTCAACAGGTCCAATGAAAGCTGATAATTAGAGAAAGGTAAATATATCCTAAGTAACTTTAATTTTTAAATCATTTTTTCAATCGTATCCCTAAAAGTTTAATTTCATTGTTATTATGTTGTCGTCATCTGATACTCATCTCTTACACAATAATGATGTTCACGTATTTGTTTGTTTTTGATGTAGGTTTGTTCTCTGAGCTGGATGATTTGGTCGTAAAGCTTTCATCATCCTTCTGAATGATATCATCAGCACAAACGTCAGGTAGAAGTGAAGTGTTTGTTTTACCATATCTAGCGATTACTGAATCATTCAATTACCTTACATAACCCCTTCCAATGTTGATTACGATTGTGGGTAACGAAAACACTTGTTCTACCTTCCATTATATACCTTTCAACATAGAAATACACATAGATCTCAGCTACGTTTGTCTACACACTTTGTATCTCTATTCTCTGTATTACTGTGATTTGGGTTCTGATTTAAATATGTATTTTAACTTCACAAATGAGAGTGAGGTAAACGTTTGTTAAAAGCTAAATTAATAATTTTGACTAAAGGTTGCATGCTGCTTATGAGAAAACATGAATAGAACGAATTCATTTTATTCTCCAGACGTTTCCATTCTTGCTCTGTTTGGATTTATGCGGAAATCAGGTCGCCTATTGAACATGGTTACCTCGATTCCATGAGGATGACTTATCTTTTGAGCTTCCTCATAAATTAAAAGAAGATTTATGTCAATGATAACATTACCGACTTATTCTTCTATAACACGCACTAATTCAATAATTACTCAGAATTACAATCTTACCTATTCTCTAGCATATTTCAGTGATTTCGAACCATCATTCACCACCTCACATAATAATGACATCATTATGACATTGTCTACATGAAATGGAATATTTTTAGTGTAAATCACTGACGTATTTAATTTTTGCCTGTCAATGATGGAATCAACTTGATTTCAGTGATAGTTCACATGTATCATCATTTTTACTATTTATAATTTAATCTCTAAAGAAAAGATGCTCCATGTTTGACAATACATTATGCATGACGAAAAAAACTCAAAGATGTAGGGAATGAAGATTTGATTTGTATCTCTATTCTCTGTATTACTGTGATTTGGGTTCTGATTTAAATATGTATTTTAACTTCACAAATGAGAGTGAGGTAAACGTTTGTTAAAAGCTAAATTAATAATTTTGACTAAAGGTTGCATGCTGCTTATGAGAAAACATGAATAGAACGAATTCATTTTATTCTCCAGACGTTTCCATTCTTGCTCTGTTTGGATTTATGCGGAAATCAGGTCGCCTATTGAACATGGTTACCTCGATTCCATGAGGATGACTTATCTTTTGAGCTTCCTCATAAATTAAAAGAAGATTTATGTCAATGATAACATTACCGACTTATTCTTCTATAACACGCACTAATTCAATAATTACTCAGAATTACAATCTTACCTATTCTCTAGCATATTTCAGTGATTTCGAACCATCATTCACCACCTCACATAATAATGACATCATTATGACATTGTCTACATGAAATGGAATATTTTTAGTGTAAATCACTGACGTATTTAATTTTTGCCTGTCACTGATGGAATCAACTTGATTTCAGTGATAGTTCACATGTATCATCATTTTTACTATTTATAATTTAATCTCTAAAGAAAAGATGCTCCATGTTTGACAATACATTATGCATGACGAAAAAAACTCAAAGATGTAGGGAATGAAGATTTGATGAAGAGAACCAACTTGCTGTTTGACGTATAATTACAAAGTACCATTATTCCTCTAATTCTATTGTAATTTTGATTGCTCTCAGATTACCTTCCTGTTCTCTTTATTGCAATCTTTTGCTGTCGGGCTTTCCGTTTTCGACTGGGGCAAGATACTACTTATATCTATCAACATTAGTAGCATTCACTACAATAATACTCGTAACTAACTTTTTGAGTTCCTTTATCATTTGATAAGGAGTAGTGTGAAAATCGTCAGCTTTTCAGCAGAATGGGTTGAATTATGAACAGAGTTGTAACGAAGAACACATTTTATGATTGTACTATTTGACACTCAATGTAGATATGTTAATGCTAATTAGTTATAAAATGTTCTATGATCCAAATAGTGGACGTTTCTTGTGGAACATATTTCATCACTTTTCATGATCGAAAGATTTTTGATAAATCTGAACATGTGAGACATTTATCCTGACTATTGTTCTCTAATTCATGATTAACTACTTCAGTGGTAAAATAATATGGAAAATATTTATCTTCATACAAGAAAAACCTTCAATCTTGTGAAGATTAATCGGTGAAGGAATACCAAGTATACGTTTTTCTAATTTAATATAGCTAATGAAGTCCTTCTTCAGCCAATCAATTCCTTAATTAATCATAAGTTCTAATTTTGGTACGAGTATTTCTAGATAGTAGACCTGAAAACGAGTAAGCACTTGTTTGTACTTAACTCATCTCAGGATTATAGAAAAAAATAGGTAAAACATCTCGATTATTGATGATCGGTAATTAATTAATTAATTTAATCACATAAATATTGGTACAAAAAGGCACCAGATACATATGCCCCACAGAAATCTCATTTGATTTGTGTGTGGGCTGCGACACTGTACGGGTACCCAAACCGAAACAGGTGGTTTTCTTAGGAGGTCACACCCAATGCCTTTGACCTAAATGTCTAACCCACAAGGCAGTAGAGCATCGTGAGGAGATGCAGTTCCATGGTAGCCGATGACCAAAGACTGATTCATACTCCATTTGTTCCCTCAGGATAATGAACCAATGATTTGAAATGAGGGTTTTCCAACTCTCCTAAGTGGATGTCCTGTGTCCACCAACCCGGTTAAAGCACCAGACATTCGCTTTTCGTCCTCTCAATTTCGTAAACAGCACCTTCGTTACGAGAAGGCAGTGAGTAGGACTTTCCTGGCAGGGACTGTATCCGCGTGGCCATGTAGGAGCATTTCAAGAGGGAGAGCGTACTCTCCCAACTTTCAGCTGTACCAGGGCATTTGGGGGCTGATGGTTGACGAAATTGATTCATTTTATTCGAAATGATTCACATAAAATACCCAATGCTAAATCTAACAATCACACTTATATTTTCGTGAAACAAACTAACTGATTTAATGAATATGTAATAAATGAAGTTCAAGTGTGAATGAGTTCAAAAGAGTAGGTTGTTTAGTCTAGTACCAAGGCCATCATCTTTCATGTTCATCTGTATATGTAACTCTATTTTCTTAACAAAATACAAATACTACATGTATATTGACATTAAGATACCAGGAATATGACAGCCAATGTAACTCTGTTTCTGTGGCTTGTTTAGTTTTGGAAAAAATCAAATACAATAATTGAAAATTTATAATTATTGTGACAATAGGATAACAAATTATGTTGAAATAGATAAGAAGGTGGTTGGGAGTGGTCAACACGAAACCCTGGACACGGGTTTCGTGCTGCTTGGCACTTGTCAGCAAGGTGTACCTGTAATCTTGAGGGAACTGGTGCTCCCTGACGGATTCAATCTTGTGTCACTCAGCGTCACAGTCAGAGACGTTAACACTGAGCTATTCAGGCCGCGACTGATGAAATAGCCCGTAGTTTTCCGAAAAATTCAAATAAAGCTTTATTTGGAACAGTAAGAAGTTAGATTCACATGGTGTTGTATACTTGTATCTTTACATTGTTATTTAGGACTGCAATTGATCTGTCTCTAATTGGCATATGCGCATACTGTGCGTGTTGCCTCGATATTGCCTTAATTCATAAACATTATAAGCAAATGTGGATAGTGGCTAGCAGTGGAATCTAGGACGCGCGTTTCGTCCTATTTGAGACTCGTCAGCTGGATGTACCTACACCTCAGAGTTGATGTTCACTCTGGGACTCGAACCCAGTACCACTGTAACTTGAAAGCCTGAACAGAATTCATATAATCAGGTTCATTATAATGATGTAAAGGTGAATTGTTAAACGAACCATAAGATCAGATTCATAGGATTTCATTTAAGAAAGTAAGAAAGTAGATGATGACTGTACACTCAAAAAAAAACTGATTAAAATTTCATTATCCATTAATCAGATTTTTTGATATACACATTCAATCAGTACTGATAAGTAGTAGATGCATTCAAGATAAGACTTTCGAAATACAAAAATTAAGTATGGGTGTCAATGACTACGAAATCTTTATAACAAATAAGATTGAACTGATACAGAAAATTATGCGATCTTTTTGTATAACTCACACAAACTATTTGTCCGAATATACGTTTTTGGTGTGAGTATGTATCAGATATGCTATCGGTTATTGATAGCAACGTCTATTGACCTTTGGTTTATCGTTTCAACATTGCTTTAACTTTGGTTGCACAAATCAAACTGTTTCCGAGCTAATTTATCTGTCTGTTTATTTACTTTACTTTACTTACTTATGCCTGTTTCTCCTCATCGAGGAGCATAGGCCGCCGACCATCATACTCCATCCAAACGTGTCCTGAGTAAACCTTTCCAGTTGTTCTCAGTTGTTATTTATCCTTTTCATATCTGCTTCTATTTCCCGGCGTAATGTGTTCTTTGACCTTCCTCTTTTCCGCTTCCTTTCCGGGTTCCAAGTTGGGGATTGCCTCGTGATGCAGTTCGGTGATATCCTCCGCCTGTAGCTCTTCTAGACTTCATGCCGGTCTCAAGCCCGGATAAAGGAGGAGGGATGGGCATGAGGTAAGCGACCCTATCAAGTAGAAAAACTAACTCGCTAAAAAACGTTAACCAGTTTGTTTATTTATCTACACTAATTAATAAATGAAAAGTGTAATAATCTAATGTTGATATTCAGTTACAATCAATTATTCTGAGTAAAACCGGTTGCATAAACGATCGAGTTTCCGTCTATTGATCATAAAGAACTCATAACTTTACAAGTACTCAGTTAACATGTATTTAAAAGTAGAGATTACTAGTGGTTCAACTACATTTAATAATAAAACAGGTTTTGACATTCATGTTTTGACACTCCGCTATACATATACACCATCAATAAAGTGTAAATTTACTAAAAAAGGAACTAAATCAACTATGCGTTTTAATATATAGTTGAAATCGTGAGTCAATTGAAGCTAGACAACCATGGAAAATCTGGAAGCACTGTTGTGAGATATCAACATACTGAAGACATTAGTGAAATTGTTGCCTAACTTAGTTGATTAATTGAAGTTAGACATTAACAGAGTTGAATGTCAACCAGCTCAGTGGTCTATCGGTTAAGTGATCGCGCGTAAAACTGGTAGGTCCTGGGATCGAATCTCGCGCTGCGAGATCGCGGTTGCACACTTCTGGGGGGTCCCACAATTAGACGAAACGGCAGTCCAGTGGTTCAAGGTTTTATATGGTGGTCTAACTTCATTTGACTCATGATTTCGACTGTATATAAAAATTACTAAAAATCTCAACTTGCCTATATAACATCAAAGTCAATTCCATTTTATCCGAAACAGAGATTTTAGTTTGACATAAATATACTACTTAAAAATGTTTTAAGTATACTTTATATTATTATATTTAGTGAATTAGTAAATGTTAATTAAATGATATGGTCGAATCCATTTGAAAACATTTACAATTGGCTAAACAGATATTGTAACTCTTCAGTTCAAAGAATTTCATCATAGATTTGAACAACCACCCATTACGATGCTTATCACTGTTGATGCTTTGTATCTTCACTGTACTACATCACATTTATTTGTACGTCAATGAACAAGTAATTCATTCTTCCTTTTCAATTATTCATGGTAACATTACCTTCTTTAAGAGAAAATTGATAGCTTACACAAGAACGATCAGAAATCAATAATCACTGAATCTCTTTTCATTGATTGTTCAGATGAAATTGTATCAACAATTTATTTTACATATACACTTTTGTTAACAGATTAGAATAATTTTCTACTGATGTTCATGTTATCTGATTTTAGATTGTGAGGTATACGTTTTGCATAACACATTACCAAGGTAAGAACAAACTGTAAACGGTGTTTCAATCGCGATATATTGTATGATAATCACTGAAACACATCAATAATAGCTTTTGTGTATCATAATCGATTCATTGCTATGAAAATGTATTCATCTTAGATGATTTGCAGACAGTAAAGTATGAATCGTTAGTGTACGGAGCTGAAACTTGGAGAACTGCTACAACCATCATCAAAAAGGTGCAGATATCTCTTAACATTTTTTTACGAAAGATGATCAATGTCCATTGACTGGATACAAAGAGTTGCAACCACCTACTGTGAGAGAGAAACCAGCATTCAGCTAAAGAGGAAACTAGGAAAAGACGCTGGAAGTGTATAGGACATGTATTGAAAAAATCACTTAACGGCATCACGAAGCAAGCACCAAATTCAAATCCTGAAGAGAAACAGAAAAGAGAAAGACCGAGGAATACATTAGCACGGGGATTTGAAGCAGAAATCAAATGGATGAATAGTGACTGGAAACGATGAAAATGAAATGCTCAGGAAAGTTGTTGTTGAAGAATCCTGATGGACGGCTTATGATTCTTCATGAGGGGGACCTGGTGTAAACAAGCAATTATCAGGAAATGAAAGTAGAATTCTTGCGGGCCGAAGATGACAATGCAGTGATAAAGAAGAATGTCCAAAACAGTTATCCCAAATATCCAGTTCACACAGAATAAGTTGTTTCTATCGAGATTGCTAATATAGCTCAATGCAGCGTTAAGTTTATATCCTGAGTTTTCAAAGGACGAAGCTTAATATCAATACTCATGAGAATATTATATAACTCATCATCTTAAGTTACCTGACAAACATGTAACATTTGAACAAGTTAACGTGAAACAGATTGCACAGTATATTCTGTATAATATTGGCTATCTGTTTTAAAATATAAACATTCTCACGATCATCGATCTAACTTCCAACTGCCCTAAGTGGACTTTCCGTGTCCACCAACCCTGTTATAGCTTCGGACAGTCGCTATTCGTCCTCTCAACTTCGTAAACAACAGTAATGCCGCGAGAAGGCAGTTAGTAGGATTTTCTTGGTAGAAGCTATATGCGCGTGGCCATGTGAGAGCATTTGGATAGAAGGAGCGGACTTTCCTCACTCTTCGCCGTACCAGCTCATTTGGTGGCCGGTAATATATAGGTTAATTAATATCATTTGTTTGGTGCATTTCCGAACACTGAACACTTAGGGTAAACCTTGTTCAATGTTTGCCCATTCTATAAGTTCTTTATATCTGTAGATGTGCACCTTCGGTGATGTACGTCTACAAAATTAAATGAACAAAAAAACTACTATAGACTCATTATAATAAGGAACAGACAATTTTTTCTATCTCTATTCATTGCTAATTATCAGCTTGTAGTTAACTGTCAACATATAGTACTGACATAGATTGTATTGTGCTGATTGACATCACTGTTAATAATTTAACAAGACACAGCTGTTTATTCAAAAATTAATCACCATAGCACCGATTTTTTTTAGTATTTTACAAATTCTGTTGTATATTAAGTTTTATTATTATAAACACTTGGAACCATGCCAATTATTGGATACAATTTCTTTTCTCAGTTGTCAAGCAAAACATACTATAAATTACAATCAGAGGACCTAATCTTAGTGTAATTCATTCAATATATATATATTGCTCCAAGGTATATCCCAGTGACTAAAAATGAAAAAAAGGAAACATATCACATATCATTCCACTAACTATTTACTGATACTACTATTTTCGGTATCTAACTGATAGTATTAATGATATCGAAATGAACATCACTACACTAAATATATGAATGATATAGATTTGCAAAGTTTTACTCTTTAATCTGTTTTTTTTATTAGAAGGAAATGATATACAGAGGATTGATTATAGTTATCACAAAGTCTATAAGCTACTTAGCGATAGTATCGACTCTGAAATCATAACATTAACAAATGTGCTTCACAATTGAGAATTCACATCAATCAATGTCACCTACTGAAATCACAGTTACCAGACACTTTGTGATTTTTAAAAATGGTATCAACGAAGTCATCTCTTAACTGTTATGTTATTGTCAATCAGTTTTTACTACAAAAGTTGATTTATTCACTTAAAGTTTATGCCCGCAAATTCCCTGTTACGTCCGAGACTGGTAAGAATCAGCTCTCCTTGTGCAAATACTCTCACATGGTCACGCGTATACAGCCACTATCAGGAAGTCCTACTCACTGCCTTCTCACGGCCGGAATGCTTATTACGAAATAAAGGGGGAGGAAAGCGAATGAACAGCTCTTTAACCGGGTAAGTAGATATGGATGATCCAACGACGATTTTGGATAACCCTGATTACAAACCAATGGTTCATATGGGCTCCAAGATCCTGAAGGAACAAATGGCGTATGAACCAATTTTAGGTCTGTGACTGCCATGTGACTGCGTCTCCTTACGTTGCTAACTGCCTTCTGGATCAGAACTTTAGATCAAAGGCTCGAAGTGTGGCCCTATAAGAAAACCACCCGCTTCGATTTGGGAACCCGGGCAGTATCCCAGCCCACACACAAATCAAATGATTTATGTGGCACATGTTTATTTGATGCCCTCTTGTACCAATGTTTGTGCGCTTAAATAAATGTATAAATAATTAGTTGTATTATTTCAAACATGCTTTTTAATTGGTATATTTCATTTTGTAAACTGATACTTCAAGAAAAGCCCTAGTCTGGATTCAGTTTACTCCAACAATGTAAGTATTGCCAGTGAAATCATAAACTCCACCTCCATATCAGCTTTTTCACATTATTTCTATGTAGTGAAGTTGAAGAATAACAAAATCTGTGTATCATATTTTTTTAATGTTTTTCATATTTTCAAACTAACTCCGCCTGTAGCTCCCCTACAGTTACTGACGGTCCCAAGCCCGGGTAAAGGAGGCATGGGGTTAGCGACCCCATCCCGTAGAAAAGCTAACTCGCTAAAAAAACGCTAACCAGAAAAAATAATCCAAACCATTTAAACTCTGCCCTCCGAGTTGAAGGAATAATGACGTCTCATGATGAAAGCCGAAATTCTCCGGAAGTCACGAGACCGATGCACCTTCTAACAACCAGAGAAACACTCTTTATAGGTACATGGAACGTCCGGACAATGTGGGAAACTGGAAAGACCAGCCAAATAGCAATGGAAATGAGGAGATACAACTTAGCAGTACTCGGAATCAGCGAAACCCATTGGACACAAACTGGACAACAAAGGCTAGGTACAGGAGAGATGCTGCTGTACTCCGGTCACGAAGGGGAAAATGCTCCACACACTCAGGGAGTTGCTCTAATGCTGTCCAAAGAAGCACGAAATGCACTTGTGGGATGGGAATCTCATGGACCCAGGATAATCAAAGCATCATTCAGAACAAAGAAGGAGGGGATCACAATGAATGTTATCCAATGTTATGCACCCACCAATGATAGCAACGACGATGATAAAGATCAGTTCTATGAAAGGCTGCAATCAATTATAGCAAAGTGCTCACGAAAGGACCTCACCATCCTTATGGGAGATCTAAATGCTAAAGTTGGAGTGGACAACACAGGATATGAAGATGTAATTGGACGACATGGACTAGGAGAGAGAAATGAAAATGGGGAGAGACTTGCAAACCTATGTGCTTTCAACAAATTGGTTATAGGCGGCACAATATTCCCACGCAAGCGCATACACAAAGCTACATGGATCTCACCGGACCACACCACAGAGAACCAGATTGATCACATCTGTATCAACAAAAAATTCCGAAGATCAATGGAAGATGTGAGAACCCGGAGAGGAGCTGACATAGCTTCAGATCACCACCTGGTTGTGGCCAAGATGAGACTGAAGCTTAAGAAACACTGGACAACTGGACAAACAGCACTGCAAAGTTTCAATACAGCCTTCCTTCGAGATACTGACAAGCTCCATGAATTCAAGATAACTCTCAACAACAGGTTCCAAGCTCTACAGGATCTACTGAAAGAACAAGAAACTACTTTGGAGGACAACTGGAAAGGGATAAAAGAAGCACTAACTTCAACGTGTCAGGAGGTTCTTGGTCCTAAGAAGCATCATCACAAGGAATGGATCTCTATGGGAACCCTGGACAAAATTCAAGAAAGGAAGAACAAGAAACTAGCCATCAACAACAGCCGAACACGAGCAGAGAAAGTCAAAGCACAAGCAGACTACGCAGAAGCAAACTGGGAAGTGAAGAGAAGCATTAAAGCCGACAAGCAGAAATACATGGAAGAACTAGCAACGGCGGCGGAAAAAACTGCAAGAGAAGGGAATATGAAACAACTATATGATACAACGAAGAAATTGGCAGGGAGATATAGCAAACTAGAGAGACCAGTCAAGGACAAAGAAGGAAAGACAATCATTGAGATTCAAGAACAGAAGAAAAGATGGGCAGAATACTTCGAGGAACTGCTGAATAGACCAGCCCCATTGAATCCACCGAACATCGGAGCAGCCCACACTGACCTTCCAATAGATGTCACTCCACCAACGATCGAAGAAGTCAAGATGGCCACCAGACAAATCAAAAGTGGGAAGGCGGCAGGACCTGACAATATACCAGCAGAAGCACTGAAGTCAGACATTGAAATAACTGCAAACACACTTCACATTCTATTCAAGAAGATTTGGGAAGAGGAACAAGTGCCAATGGACTGGAAAGAAGGATATCTCATCAAGATACCAAAGAAAGGAGATCTGAGCCAATGTGAGAACTACAGAGGTATCAGTTTGTTATCAGTACCAGGAAAAGTTTTCAACAGAGTGCTGCTGAATCGGATGAAAGATGCAGTAGACGCCGAACGTAGGGATCATCAGGCTGGATTCCGTAAGGATCGGTCGTGCACAGACCAGATTGCAACACTACGGATCATCGTTGAACAATCAGTTGAGTGGAACTCATCACTATACGTCAACTTCATCGACTATGAGAAGGCGTTTGACAGCGTGGATAGGAGAACATTGTGGAAACTTCTTCGACACTATGGAGTTCTTCAGAAGATCGTCAACATTATCCAAAACTCATACGATGGATTACAGTGCAAAGTGGTGCATGGAGGACAGCTGACAGATGCATTTCCAGTAAGGACCGGAGTCAGACAAGGCTGTCTACTCTCCCCATTCCTCTTCCTTCTAGTGATTGACTGGATTATGAAGAATTCGATATCCGAAGGGAAATGCGGAATACAATGGACAGCTCAGAATCAATTAGATGATTTGGACTTCGCAGATGACCTAGCCCTCCTCTCTCATACACACGACCAAATGCAGATGAAGACAGAAATGTAGCAGCAGCCTCCGCATCGATAGGCCTCCACATTCACAAAGGAAAAAGCAAGATTCTCAAATGCAACACGGAGAACACCGACCCAATCACACTTGATGGCGAAACTCTGGAAGAGGTGGAAACATTTAAGTACCTGGGGAGCATCGTTGATAAACAAGGAGGAACGGATGCAGATGTAAAGGCAAGGATTGGCAGAGCAAGGGCAGCATTTCTACAATTGAAGAACACATGGAACTCAAAACAACTGTCAACCAATTTCAAGGTCAGAATCTTTAATACGAACGTCAAGACAGTCCTACTGTATGGAGCTGAAACGTGGAGAACTACTACGGCCATCATCAGGAAGGTACAAGTATTTATAAACAGTTGTCTACGCAAAATACTCAACATCCATTGGCCGGATACTATCAGCAACAGCGTTTTATGGGAGAGGACAAACCAGCTTCCAGCTGAAGAGGAAATAAGGAAAAGACGTTGGAAGTGGATCGGACATACATTAAGGAAATCACCAATGTGCATCACGACTCAATCCCTAACTTGGAATCCGGAAGGGAAGCGGAAAAGAGGAAGGCCAAAGAACACACTACGCCGGGAAATAGAAGCCGATATGAAAAGGATGAATAGCAACTGGAAAGAACTGGAAAGGAAGGCTCAGGACAGAGTTGGATGGAGAATGCTGGTGAGCGGCCTATGCTCCTCGACGAGGGGTAACAGGCGTAAGTAAGTAAGTATATTTTCAAACTCCACTGCAATATAGAAACGTAATTTTCACTAATAGTTATTGCAGCTTCATTCTAATTTGTTCATAAATGTACAACGTTGCAGACTTCTGCCCATTTTAATTCTGTCTCACATTTAAATAACGATGAAAGAATAATATAGTTTTCACAAGGGGGTTTTGTGGATGTTTTAGTAATTTTATATAGTTCAGATTATGAGTCGATTGAAACTAGACCACCGTGGATTACTTGAGGTTAGACATTAACACCGCTGGATACCGGCTTAGTGCTCTATTGGTTAAGTGCTCTGGCACGAGACTGGTGGGTCCTGGGTTCGAATCCTGCGAGGCGGGATTGTGGAGGCGCACTGCTGAGGTATCCCACAATAGGATGAAACAGCCGACCAGGTCTTCCAGGTTTTCCACGGTGGTCTAGCTTCAAATGACTCATGATCTTAACTATATAAAATATAGTTTTCAACTCAGTAATAATACGTTTCCAGGGCGATTCTATCGCCCAATTCACGAAATAAAAAAAAAATTCTATTATTATCTAAATTTTTTTTGGGTCAAGCATTGGTCCTGATTATAAAATTGAGTCGTTCAGTAAGACCTTCTGTATTATCACTTTCATGACACCGATGAAGCATAAAGTCACATTAGTCACTTGTAAAATGCTCATTACTAGTTTTTATTACGAATTTACTAATGCATGTTTCACATTGACAACAAATTAAAATGGTCACTAAACTTATTTTTCTTATTTAGTCAAGCCAGATGTTAAAACATAAACATGTTCACTTCAAACATCATCAGTTATGAAACAGATGACAGAGTAGTTACATACAAGATATTCAAAATAGAGATACAATTTTGTGCACCTTACCTCTCTACTTCAACTCATTTTGTATTTACGTCACATAAAAAAGAGAAAAAATCAACACTGTAACTTTATCATTCCATTTGAAGAAATTACATTTATTAACATTTAATGCATTTAACTAAGACATCATGTACTGGAATGAGGCACCGGTAACTGACTAATAAACATCGTTTGAACGTACATTGGATTCGTAGTATTCCTATACCAAAGTTCAGTGTATGTCATCTTCTATTATCCTCTATATAACAACATTTGTCTATTAGTTTGTCTGAAAATAACTGTTCCTTTTAAATTTTATTGATTAAAAGACTGTATCAGACAACATGAACTTCGTAAGGTATTTGTGAATTCGTAAACACTGGAGAGTAACGTTCCACTTTAATTAATCTACACCAAATATTGACAACATCTTTTCAAATAAATATAACTTTTGTTTAATTAACTATCTTCTGTACACTGGTAGGTCCTGGGTTCGAATCTCGCGAGTAAGGGATCGTAGATGCACACTGCTCAGGAGTCCCATAATATGACGAAACGGCTGTCAAGTGCTTTCAGGTTATTCATGGTGGTCTAGCAACAATTGACTCATGATTTCAACTATGAAAATAATTTAGTTTTTGTTAATAATTAGATAAATTACTGCATATTCATTATTCCCTAGATTTATATGACGAACTAACACCATACAATCGACTAGCTGTTATTCTGATAACTTTTCAGTTCGAATCGATGTATAATGGTCTCTACTGTTCCCTATATTTCTCAAAATAATGTTAGATAGAGAAGTTCAAAACCCATTCTGTCTTCACACAATAAAGTTCACTAATCAAAATGTATTATACTCATTTATCGAGGTGCCGATAGTAGTGTGTTGTATGACACATCTGACTTTCAACGTAAGTAGTATGTAATACCAATCAATAGAGGAATGGTTGGCAACAGAAGCCCAAGAAGATCTAATTGAAGTAAACAGAAAGTGAAATAGAAGAGGATTAAGAAGTGGAAGAATCATACAGAATGTGAAAGACAATTGATTGGAGGTTTGCAAGTGAGGGATTCAATGTATGGTTCTCATATTTCAAGAACACTCTTTGTTATTTTTGTATGAAATAGTAAATAGGTTATCTCCATTCAAGTTTCGTTCATTACACTACTTAGCTCACAGAATATATGACTATTAGAGATAATCTGACTGTTTAAGTTTATCTTTCATTCAAGGATTTGAAACAGACTGATGCTGAATTTTTAGAAAACCGAATCATTATTTCCTCATTCAAGCTACTTCTTCGAATTAGCCCGAACATCATAACTGCACATCATGAATTATTTTTCAAGACGACACTTTCAACTAACTGATTGGTTATATACAGTTAATTAGAATGTACTTATATGAATATTTATGAAAATGTAATTTGATTGAACACTGACAATGTTATTGTAGAGCAGGTCTATTTAATAGATTCTAATGAAACTGAATCGTTGATTCCCGTTCTTTTTGCAGACAAAATTTTAAGAAATAATATAATAAAGTGGACACACTTCTTTTACATGATCTAAAACTTGTCGAGGTTAGCAAGATGTTCAAAGGTTCTAATGTGGTAATGCATATGTGAAAGGAACTCATCCATATGACTCCATAATTGTAGGCTTCTGGAGCCACGATAAGGTCTCAAAATCTCTCTCAGTCCCGATCACATAGCTTCAGTATTGTCTGTGTGCACTTCGACTGTGTAAGCTTGTCATTTTTGTTACGCATATATCTCTACAATACTCACACCATTTAACAACCAAAGCTTCAGCTAATGTTGCAGCCAATAATACTGGTGTTTTATTATACATGTAGCAAAAATCATCATAATATGCATTAGTCTGATTATCGATCGCGCGAAAGATGTCCCTATACTAGCAGACTTCTTCCTCCAACATATATTACAAGGAAAGACAACATCATCACAGCAGTCTGCACAAGGTCTACATGTCACTTGATTACCACTATTACAAATAAAGGAACTTCTTCGTAGTCCTATTTGTTGTAGCCACTCAGTTATTACGTCTTCTGTAAAATCCTCTGTGAGCCTACCATACGTGATCATCAGGTATTGAAATCGGCTCCGTAACCTTAAAATCACTCAAACGCTCCTGATTGACTCGTCCGTAAATTATAGTCTCGTCAATTTACTAATGGGATTTCAGCTCATACTCTTAACCTATAAATCCACATTTCTCAGTAGGAGAACGAAACTTATTGATCAGGTGTATTTTATTGAATATTTCCAATTATGCTTTCCATTTTGTTAAAGTAAAGGAAACGTTAGAAAATGTTTATTTTCGTTTTTCATCATAGCCTGGTGGAAATGTTTTCTGGTTTTCCTAATATTCTGTGGAATTGCACTCCAAGAAAAGGCGTAGCAAACATATTTCGAACGATAACAATAATGTCATATGTCATATCTATGAGCATACTTTTCCCATAAATTTTATAATTCGCTATCTAAGTCAATGAGTGGGAAGAGAATAAAATATGAGTAACTGTTCAATTCTATTATAGTTATATAACTCAGCTCATAATTCATAGTAGCTTCTTTAAGTCAAGTTTATTCATCGCATAAGAAAACTGTTTTACAATTAGGATAGTAACGTTATGTGATTCTTTCAGTGACCAGTAGCTCCAACTGCATTTACCAATTTACATTTACGTGCCAAAGCACATACATTGGAAGAGAAGTGTACATGTTCGCATTTCTCAGCATGTTCCTAAGAAACTAAGGCTGCGACGGACCAGGGCTCTCAACAGTGCAATAGCTCGGCATTCACTGAACACCGGGCACACCATTGATATATTTCGTGCTTTCAAAATCACTAGCAAACAAAGTAGCACAACTGCTCTCCGGTTTGCTGAAGCGATGGCGATAAAAAAAACTCAAACACTATCTATGTATTCAAAAAGAGACGGTGATAAACTTATTACTACCCCGGTAATCCATTTTTGTTTGTTTTAGTTTTTTGGTTATTAGTTTTATTTTAGTTCATATTTAGTTTTTACTATATTCCTCTTCCATTACTCGATTCTTAAACAACCTTTCTCCCACACATTTCGGCTCACTTGTTTCTCTTAAATTATATGAACTCTCCAAATTCTATTCAATCATTACGTAACCTACCCATTTGTTTTTAATTCCTTGACTCCTTCATTACCTCTAAAATTATCACACATTTGATCTTATCTGTCTATAAACTCTATTCCACTATTATGTCACCCACCCTTTATGCTTCCCTCATTCTAATACTTAATAACCTCTGACCTTTCCTTGCTCATATATGTATAGTTATCATTGATAACCTTTTGTCATTTCAATCCTTTACATTCAATTATGCCAATTGTTCCACACTATTTATTATCTCAATACTAATGTTCGAATATATAGTTGGTGTTAAGCAGCTGATGGGAAACCAGGAGATATTATGAATTCATGTTATTCTGCATCAATATATGATCTGTCTTTATTTAAATTCATAAAGGGGACTAACTGCATGAAAACTACGTACGTGGTATCGCCTTATGATCACTGCGATCGGAGTCGTTGAATTACCTCCTTCAATTTTCCTCCCTCCTCATTCTTAAGCAGTTCTCATTTAAATGTGTCCACAAACTTCTCAACTAACCCGTTTAGACTGCTGATAGTACGGGGTATATTGATTTGGCTAACGGCATTGGCGATTCAAAACTTGGAAACTTCCACACAGGTAAATTCACATCCATTCTCTAGTACAAATACATTGGAGCACTAGAAACAGCTGAATACCTGGCTCCATTTTTCCAAAGTAGCTTTCGTTGATACAGACTTCTGAATGTGAAGTTTTGGCCATTCGGAGAAGACATCAACAATTACTGATAACTGTTTTCTCGTCAGTGGGACCGACAAAATCCACATGCGTTCTTGATCATGGATTTGTTGTTTCTCTCCAATCTTTTATTTCTGTCTTTCGAGAGGTTTTGATTACTTTAGCACATGCAGGACATAACGCATCATTCTCTTTGATTTGAGTATCAGTACATGACTAGTAGTCAACAGGTCCAATGAAAGCTGATAATTAGAGAAAAGTAAATATTTATAATCTAGTTACCTAGTAGTTACACAATAAGAATATATATATATAATAATGGTCGATGAATAAATCTTGGGGGCTACGCATAATTTAATATCTTTCGGATACAACTCTAGATGTAGATCGAAAACGGCCTAAAAACTGTATTCTTATCAGTTTCTAGGCATCATGTGAACACTACCTCAACCCCTGTATTTCTTAAAAATTCTATCTCTATACAATCTCCACTTGTTTACTCATTACTATGTGCAGTTATAATTGATAATCAAGATTATTCGAATTCATTTGGTCATCAGTGTCCATTACTTTATCTTGTATCATATCTCAATATTACACTTGGATACAAATATGGTTGTCAGCAGGTGATAATCAACCACTTATTGCAATTAATTTTTATAATTCAAACTCAGTTGTTGTTGTGCAATACGTAAAAGGAACCAGTGGAGTGAAATATTATACCTTGATATGTAGAACTAATGAATTGTAACCAATGAATCCTTTCAAACTCCAAATCCTTATGAAAGGTTTACGTGTAAATTCTATAACAGAAAAACAAAATATGTCTGAAAACTGTGCTCTTATCAAAATAAACTACTGAATGATCTATAAAGCTCAAATCAATGGGTGATTCAGATATTCATGGCGCATCCTTTGAAGATTAACGGAATGGTTTTATCACTGAAGTATCATGAACTATGTAAATGATCCACATTGTTATTATTACAATCAATTGAATAGTTCATAGTTCTTCTAATTCCTAGTTTAAGTAGATTGAATACTGAATCTTGTCTATTAGAGATACCATTGAAAATCATGTTAATCATCAATTCACAAAGATATACAAATACACACACACACACCAAAACTACGGTTAGTTTCATCAAATTAGCCTAACTGCAGTTCAAAGTTTCATTATTGAATATAATTCTAAGATCTTTATATTATTTTCAGTATAATCCATTTTACGGGGTGTGATAAACAAACCATTAGGACAGTGGTATACAACACCGTTTCTGTAATTTATCAAGTAAGTAATGATGGATTTTGAAAGGTGAATATTCCCTTTCCTTACGATCTCACCTACTTTTATCAATTCCATAAACCATGATTTTCCATATTTTCATAAAGCGAAAATCATTCATCATCAGCAATGCAAAGGTATATCAAAGACCGAAAACGTTTCAATCAATGTCATCTTACTCTATAATGATCGACTAAAAACTGTCTAATGACAGATGAATTATTATTAACTTGACAGTCAGTTAATTGCTCAGTTATTTCACAAAATAACGAGCTTCAACACGATTAACGAAATGACCAAGTAACAAATTGTATTCAGTCTTTTCATTCTACTTTCACTGCACTTCATTTTCATATATTTATATCATTGGAAATGTTAGGAAACGGCATCATATTTTCTTCTATTTCTAGATACACTTGAGGAAATGTTTGCTGATCTATACAATAGTTCATGGATGTACAACACAGGTAGCAAAGTTACAATTATATTGAACGGCAGTAATATTTCTGCTCTATCAGAGTATACGAAAATGGTATGATATGATGAATATTTTTAGTAAATTATTAATTTAAGGTTTTTCTTATTCTTGGAATTGAAATAGCTATTACACTGTTGATCATCATAATCTTATCACCGCTGTAAGTTGTTCAATCAACCATAGAAGTAAATATTTTGTAGGGAGACAGTTCAACATCTACAGGATCCATGTACAGTTCTTGTTTGGATATTGATGTACGTTTTTAGTTATTGCAATCTTATCATTATTATCATTTGTTGACTTAAAAGTAATCATACAAATTCTAATCAAGTTTTCCGAAAGTTTGTTTGTCACATTCAATTATGTACCCATTTGGAACAACATGTCAATCAACACAATTTGCTCATCACATTAATAGACGGATATCGGAGATCAGGAATCCATTATCAAATAATAAGTCGGACATGCATGCTGTCTGAATTATGTTAATGAATAATGATCCCATCACCTTTATTACAAGTTATAATGAATAACAATCCAACTTTTCTACTCTTTATGGAGCTTGTCTTAATTTTTAAGCTACATGTTATTCCCTGACAAAATTCCCATCATATTAAAACACAATTATATGAACGAAGAATATTCTTTTCAATGAATTTCTCATCAGGTACTCTACAATTATAAATTAATAATCCATAAAAGAAGATTGGCCAAGTTTAAGGCAGAGTACATCAACTTAACATAACTGTAATATGTGAATCAAGGGAGTGTTGCTTGTCATATAAAATAAAAATAAGATCGAATCCTTGATGTTTTTGGGGATAACTAATATGAAGTGTTAATTTGAATCAGTTTATAGGTGAAATGAAATCGTAAGATAAATGATGATCAGAATATATGCATAGTTGACATGGGGGTGAGAGATAGAAAAATGGGATTACAAATCAGAAATTACGTAATATGTAGAATAATATAAATTAGGTCAGATATAGTAGTAGATTGGGGGTGGATGATAAATAAATTTCTCTAAAAGTTTAACAGATGTTATAATAATAATAATAATGACTTTTTTATATTGATTTGTTCTAGTTCTACCCGAAGTTTGTGCTGATGATATCGTTCAGAAGGACGATGAAAGCTCCACGACCAAACCATCCAGCTCAGAGAACAAACCAACATAAAAATCACTCACCTGAGCAACAAATCTTCTCCACAGTCTCAAAATAATAATGACTGATAAGATGTGTAGATAAACTAAGTTGGAGATATAGAAATGAACATTAATCAAATTAATGTCACCATATTACAAAATTGATTATTAACAAGTTGACCCTGAAGTTGGCCAGGGTAAAAGGAGCGGCTGTACATATTTCTTTTGGATGCAGAGCTCTGGCTTTTTGATCAGAATAGCAATTGCCTCAGCCGTGTGCAGCATTCTCTGTCTGACAGAATTAGGTAGACTGCAATTTACACGATATATTACTGTGAAAGATTGCTCAATGTCGGTTCTATGTCCCGTCTGAACTAAATGGGCTAAAACAGAGTTGTTAACCGTTTTGACTACACCTTTGCTTAACCACACTGGAAGGCGTTCACGAGCCCGAGTATACAAATTCCTAGAACATCCGCCTATATACGATTTTTGTATTTTATCAAGCAACGTTGGAATTTGTGCTAAATATGCTACTACTACTGTTGTGAACAGAACACGACTGTTGGACAATGGAATGTATTTAAGCAAAGATTACAAAGTATCTCAGTAAATTGTAATAACCATACAATGGACAGTTAATTTGCAAATTAACAACCAATAGTCTCCATGTTCGCCGTTTGTTCTTTAATTGCATTGCTCATGCATTTTGCAAACGATTGTGCTTTATTTCAGTTCTTTTGTCATCGGTTTTCTGCCGAAATACATTGTATGTCTTATCCACACCATATACTACTTATATGGATATGAGTAGACCACAGCAGACTCGTCCGCCGTTTAAAGCATTCGTTCATGTGGTGGTTCTGCTCGCCAAGCCACTTTCTTGTTTCACTGCAGTCTGTGCCAAACTGTTCGTGAGAATGTCGAGTCTGCGGCGCGCTGACCTCTATAGCTCCGTCGACCTGCCGTGGCACGAACATCGGCATGCACCCGGCACCTGGGACGTTCAACATCCGTACTCCACCGGCCTGCTGAGCCATCTACATCGGATGTCCGCCCAGCAGCCGCACGTCCCACTGCTCCTCTCCGTCGACAGCACCCGCTACAGCCAACGCCGCCCCGCCAGAACACTCCACTCGACGCCAACTCTCCGCACAACACTGGCCCAACTAGCACCTCAACTCCAGACCCGCAGCGGCGTCCGCACAACAGCACCCTTCCTCCTACTGGTTGACAGCGACACCAAATGTAGTGAATGAGAGCACAGATGAGGAGAACCAACTAAATATTTTGCACAAATTACAACGTTACTTGGTAAAATGCAAAAATCATACTATGATACTCTATTTACAAAATGTTCTTCAATTGTCTCAGGCTTCATTGTTCCTGGAATTCCACACAAATTGCTTTTTATTTCTGTTCTTCGCTTCTTGATCTTCTCAATCTTCTGCTGTCAGATATTCTATTCCTTGCTCACCATATATACTACTTATGTCAATATAAGTAGCTCACACCACACAACAACAACAAATACTACTACTACTATTGCAATTGCAAATATAAATATAAATACAACGAATTCAAAAAACCGTAATACAACCACAAACAAAATTACTATCACCACGTCACACTTCCCACATTCTCACTCCATCCCGTGTCACTTCCACACTTCATATTATTCATTCACAACACCGACGAGTCACAGTCCCCTGCCTAGTCGCCCTCACAAACACAACATCGTCTCCTCACTGTATCCAACTACTACTACTACTTTTTATCTTCAAATGTTGTAAGTTATCTTCGCAATAGCTACTGTCACGCAGATGAAGGCTGTTTGTATGTTATAATTATACTTTGTAGGTGGATGACGAGAAACCGCGAAATACGGGAAATTCATGTTATCCTGCCACATTAATTGTTCTTGCTTAACTAGTGTTACATTGACTAGCTTGACGAGGTAGACATTAGTGGATCGATTCACATGGTGATGAGTTGTGAGCGATTGTGTGATGGATGGATGGCAGGATAGATTGATTGGTTGATGTATTGGGAGAATGATTGAGTGAGTGAGTAAATGAGTGAGATGTTGAGTGATTGATTAAGAGTGTGAGGTAGAGATGGTTTCCATAAGGTCTTCTGACTGAATGAATGACTGACTGACTTATTGACTGATGTCTTTCAATGTTTATAGTATTTTAGGAGTATTTGCGTTCTCCTGAAAATTCCAGAATACTACTGAACATATTAGTGGTGTAGTAATAAGTCAATCAGAAGCTCTACATGTGAGTTTTCATGTTCGCGATATTTCTAGCAGAACGTCGCATCAAACTGTGATTGGATAAAATGTTTCTTAATATTTCCTGAGCTAATCATGTTTATTGCGGGAAATTTTCAATATCGCTCCAATAAACACAAAGTGACTTTTATTTCTCGATGTCTGTTTCGCAACAACCTGATATTTCAGCAAGGGGATTGAATCGATTTTAATTGTTGTACAAAGTTACATTGATTAATGTTTTTCAAAGTTTTTTTAACTGTCTGGAAGATTCATCTGTACAATCCTCAAATGAACTCTTCGAAAATTTCTCTTCTCCAGTATCAGTATTGATTCCTGATATTTCTGAAACTCAGTGAAAGGAGATGCGCTGGAAGTACCAGTGATCATTGTTGTGAATTCATATGTCTTTTGTACAGATGTGTGCCTTACATCTTACTTATCTAAACAAGGATGTGTATTATAAATGATAAAAAATAGGACATCTGTGTCAATCAGAGAAGATCAACGACTATGGGAAATGAATTTAGGGTCTTATCACAGATGAAGCAAGTAAAAAGTGAACACATAAATAACACAAGAATAAGGAGTGCTGTAAATTGATACCAAGAAATAAAATCTTAGACGATGTGTATAACTAAATAAGATAGATGGTTTGTTAGAACACCGCATCGATCGTTATACAAAACGAATCTTGAAAAATACTTCAAACTACTATGTAGTGAATAGTAGTGTGGTGTTTTTGTACAGAAAAAGCGCAAGAAGAGGTTCACAAAACAAGAGGCAATGAATTTGGGCTTGTCATTCAAATCAAGGAAACGGGCTAATGATAATCTCATGGAGAGTGACGACAGTCGAGCTTTTCAATGTCTCCATCATGATTTACGGTCAATAAGTCATTCACAGTGACGAAGAAAGTTTATTGTTTCTATGGGATAACAAATGGTAATGAATATCAATATCCGATGTTGAGAAAATAAAATAGAGAGGTTAATTTTGTTTTGATTCATTCAATCAACTAACTGAGATCTATTGTTCGAGATATAGGCTACTCATTACCACACCTGTTTGTGAATATGATGTCTAAATTAGCTAAAATAGTTAGTAGGCGATATGGCTTATGTTTATCGAAACTTGTTGGTAAAATATTGATGAATATTCAGTGAAATTAGAGGTGGACCGAGTTCTTCCTTATGTAGTTATAGGAAGACATTTTAAGTGATCATTATTTATTGTGTAAATTGTTGACGCTCACTATTTAACATCATGAAACAGGAAAATACTGAGTAGTTGTTTTGTTCTATGAAACAATTGCTTAGCAATACGCTTTTACAATTCAACTATAGATTGAACCTGAAAGTTTCAGCGCTAAAATCGGGATTTTAACATCTAAACTATTGAATTTGAATGAATAGAATAGCTTACAGTCTTAAATCTGAGATATCATTCATTACGATTGATGATATTTGTCATATATCAGATATGGTTGAACACTGTTTTGATCACTACTTTTCATTAGAACTCTGAGAATAACTGCGGCACACAATGTTACTCATTATTAGGGCACATCATGATTGATATTCTATCGGTTTTCTTTCTTTTCAAAGGGTAATAAATTTTCTTACTCGCAATTTAATTCATTCATCAATGAAGAGTACAAATTGTCACGGACGTGAACAGGTATATCTATTCATGAACTGATTGCTTGTATAATGATCATTTTTTTAGGCTAAGTAATAATGTATTGTCAATCAACATGTAGATTTGAATATGTTCTTGTTAAACAATAGAATATTTTGTGAATTATGACGAACAAATAATAACCGATCACTGGAAAAGATGTGAGAGAGAAAGTAAATTCTCAACCGATTATTACATTTCTATGGATGTCATTCGATTCAGTTGATCATTGACCACTGCTTATCAGTGTGAACAGAATGTGACTGGTTATATGATGACTTTGCATCATACAATGAAGCATTCAAAATGAGGTTTGTGATTGTCAGTTGAAGTAGTATCATTTATAGAATATAGAACATTTCATCTGGAGACTAAACTGGTGTCTTTTCTATGTTTTCTCCTATTGTGTTAATAAAGGTATCTATCAGTTTAATGACATTCATTTGAAAGTAATAATGAACAGAACATTCTACTTTCTTTAAATATTCTTATAAGCTTCTGCTTGAATGGAATAATGACGTAAAGCAGCCTAATATTTTGTAGACACACAGGTCATAGTATGAGCAAATCTGAGTTATTCAACGTGTAGTCCATAAAGTACCTGTGATAGGAGAGCGAATTTACGTTAAATCATGGACTAAGCTTGAATTGAGACTAGTCAGTCTATCAGTTGCTATGGCCTATAACCCATTTGTTGAATGCACATAGATTTGCAAATCACTTTACTCTTTCATTTCTCTCTCCTAATCCATGTCGTCCATTCCGACTTTGGCATTTAGATCTATGAGGATGGTGAGGTCCTTTCTTGAGCACTTAGCTAGGATTGATTGTAGTTTCTAATAGAAGTGACCTTTGCTGTCATTGGTGGATTCACAACATCGGGTAACATTCATTGTGATCCCCTCCTTTATTGTTTTCAATGATGCTTTGATAATTTCGGATCCATGAGATTCCCATTCTACAAGTGCATTTTGTACTTCTCTGGACAGCATTAGAGCAACTCTCTGAGTGTGTGGACCATTTTTCCTCTTCGTGATCGGAGTACAGCAGAATGTTTTCCGTATCTAGCCATTGCTCTTCAGCTTGCGTCCAACTACATTGAGTATCTGGACAGCGACAATCTCTATTTGCAATGTGCTATAACGTTAAAGAACTTCAATATTAATAAAGTGACTAAAAATAGGTTCAGTGTCGACATCAGATTGTGTGTGCCTCGTAAATCTGGAATTCCATGTGCAACGCTGAAATCCTATGTCAAGTGAACTGTTCTCGCATGTAGCCATCGAATCATCATTCAAACCGTAAGGCTCTTTTGTGATGCTGATGAATAAAAAAAACTTCTAGTTAATATCATTTTCATGAGAAAGCTTTGAAAGAAGCCCTTGACCGTATTATACAAATATCAACAATAAAATCATGGAAGGAATCATAATCCGTCTTGATGACACCTCTATAACCATAGTTTGTCGCTCACCATTTACCTAATACGTATTAATCAAGTAACGAAATATGAAAGTGATTATCTAGGTATTCATAAAGTGTTTCGACAGATCACTCCATCAAAATGAACACTCACACCGGACTCATAGTTGACTGCAATGATCACGAAATCACTTATGCGTAATGCCACGTAGTTACGAATTAAATTTGTATAACTCATGTGATAATATGCATCTTGAGTTATATGAAAGCAATAACGCGAATATTGAAAACAGTGTTTAATATTTTATAAAAAAAGAATAACATCAGCTATCATGGTAACAATCAAAAGCATATACAAAGTATCATGAAATAAATGTTCAAATTAGTAAGAAGACAAATGAAATTCTAAAGTATTCTAAAGAAAAGCGGAATTGAGACAACTTGTTCAGAGTTTTCAAAGCAATTTATAAGACTTTTTTATGGATCATTCATCACTTCCCTTTCTTCTAAGTAACCATCTCCAAATTATACAACCGATGCATATAAGAAATAGAGAGGCGACCATAGGAATAACAACGTACAAGTACCAATGTGACTTGTGTTGCTTATTTTCTTCCGTTGTCCTTGTAGTCATATACTGATAAAAAAGAAAGAATTATCAGTTTTCAACAAATATCACATATTTACCGATTGTTTATCTGTTTCTTCAGTAGTTTTCATGAGGTTTTCACTAACCTGAACCTCAGTGATACCCGATGTTGTTTCACCGTGTTCCGTAGTTGTTGAACTATTCAAATCGTTGACATCCAAGGTCTTCTAAATGATTCAATCAGAAGCATTCATCACTAAACATCAAATATCATTCTTTTAATTCATTACAAATTTACATTCATTACAAATCATTCCCAGTAATGATGACACAAGAGATTCTCATACATAGTAGCTGAATTCGAATTCGTCAGATCATTCAGGATATCTATTAACGATTTGACAATCAGTGTACTCAGTAAACACGATCCTTCACCTAGTTGACGACCCCTTCCTGTGATGGAATATATGTTCTGGATGTCACATCTAATCACAATCCGAATATAAAGCAAAAGACTTATAAGGTACAGCTTCATTGGAGCAATCTATTGAGGTTACATATTTTTCTACAGAGTATCATAAATCATTGTTCCGGGATTCAACAATGGTAGGCTACATACTTTCACTAATTCTCCTAATGTGATACACAATTTCTAACTGTTAACGCTTCTTCACTTTACCTGCTTTCATCGGTATATTGTTACCATTGACATACATCTACGATTACATTTAGGACTTTCGAAATTACGGTTTATTCACTGAGCTGAAAACATAATTCGCTTTGAAACGATGATGGTGAGCGATGCTTTGATTCATTGTTTACTGTTTTCACGAAAACGAAGCATGTACTCATATGTCGTCAACCTATACAAAGCTTTTACTTAGTTACTGAGGGTGGTTAACATGCCATTTCTTATTGATAGCAATAAAAGTATTTTTTCCAGTTAAAACATTTGCTCAGAATGTGAAATTTGAGGTTATTGCAAACAACATATGAAGTTTACTAATTACCAACCTCAACACGGCAGTCATTGACTTTCAAGCCATGAGTGTTCTGATCGTTACTTTCTATACATTTCTTCCCTTTGTCACACCAAAAACATGTCATAGTCGATGTCGTTGCATTTTGGCATGTTTCACTTGTATTGTATTGCGAACAAATTTCTATGAAAAGAATAAGGTGAATTCATTTGAAGTTAATGAATAGAAGAACAGAGAAATAAGAAACCTGTAAATATAACTCAATGACGTGATGATGATTTCTGAGCTAAGTGACTTATCCATTCGGTGGAAAATGGTCAACATGGTGCATCATGAAAAAATCAGTACACCTTCAATTTCTCTTCTATTTCAAGACTGCATTTTTGGATTGAATGAAATTACTTTGAGTACAAAGAACAAGTGACGATTTTTTGACAAGGGGAAATTGATGACTTTTAATGACTGTTCGCATTCAGACATGTGCACACTACGTTGTCACTGAGTTCAGCAAAGCGTATTGCAATTGACTTTGATGGTTATGCACTTTCTTTCCATGAAATCGTTTTTGTGAATGAGATAAGTGCCATAAACTCGGTTGTTCATAGAAACAAAATGTAAATTGAACTATGTTGATTCAATTAAACAACAAAGGAAAAGTGACATCGTTCTTCCAATCGTCAATGACAACTTTAATGTAGTTGAAATCCGGTCGTTATTCATACTTAATATTCAACAACGAATCAACGGGTAGTTATAAATAGTAAGTTAAACGTCATTCAAGACACATGCCTGGATATCATTTATTAAATGATACATGGGATTTTCAATTTTCAGCGAACAAAAATGATGTATTCAAGTGCGAAAATAGTAAGTGCCGGATAAGTCAAATTTCACGTACCTCCGATGGCTTCAAACTCCACCAACGTACCACTTTTGATCCATTTTGCTGGAACAGGTATCTCATGATATGTGTTATCTTGTGTGACAAATTGAAAGGAAAAAGAGATTTAAAATTTCGAATTCTTTTTGAAGCGAATCAAGTTTATTTGCTTCACTTAAGTAGAGGGCAAATCAAGGTTCTGTAGTATTTTTCATTACGTGCAGAGTAATGACTGTCTTAAAAAAACTATAGTTTACATCGCTCTGATTTTTAAACCGGCTCGTTAAGGTATAAATGAAATAGTTACGTTCCTGAGTTATTTAACGATGAAATCAGCTGGACGTCTGGGATAGATGCGTTCATCCCCTTACATATGATTTCACAATGCATATTACATGGAGGCAACATTCAAATCTACAAATCGAGGAACAATGGTGATTTGTATATCAATCTCAGACGCGCGTTTCATCTTATTTAGGGACTGAAAACCAGCACCATTCATTTTCATTTACATTCGGTTATCCACTCATCCAGTCAGTCGATATACTCAATGACTTGTGAAACTGTATGAAGCTTTAAATCATTTTTGAATTGTTATTGAATCTTCCGATCGATGTTGAGAAAGCGTATTTGATTCCACTGATATTCCTCCATTCCATCTTTACGCACAATGCTTGTGACTTCAAGCAACATCCAGATAATTCTAACAGAGTGCATATATATGAATAAGGGACTGATCAGTTGCAGAACAAATCACTCATGTGAGGACTGAACCAAAGAATGTAAAATGACAATTATCTTCATTGTTTAAATCACTCAACAATGCACCTAAACCTGTCAATGCAGAACATCTGGCGGAACATTTGATGAACCTTCTCACATTCAATCATAAACACTGTATCTCACCTAATCACGTACACTCAAAACTCCTCTTCAAACTCAGCTTCATTTCTCAACAACACATGTTTATTTCAGTGAAGTAAGACGATTGAACATTTCGTAGATGAAATATCATTTCCAAACTAGCACGGCTTTATTTCTGCTTCATACAAAACACACTTTTTTACATTGTGTTGAGATGATCAAAGACTGTAAGTTTGATTGTATTACTGTGAGTGTGTGAATACATGAGTGTATATATTTTGAGTTTGATATAGTTATTCATATATCCCTATCTGGGTGAGTCTAGCGGTAATCATAGCTGTAAGAAGTTCCCAAAATATTTAGACAGTGTGTTTACGAAAATCATTTCAATTTCATTCTGCACAATCAGCCACAACACTTAAATGACATTTTCACGAACTGACTTTACGCAAGAAGCAACTAAATAATATTCACTGTTAGAAAGCTCTCTCTGATAAGATACATGGATTTTGTTCATTAACATGCTCATGACCTGGTACAAGTAGAGAGTAATATAAAACTAACTGGTGATTGATGATGTACGTCACCGTACATCAAAGAGTTAACGAGATTCGGCCTGCTTAAACATCTGGGCTACCTGTTCCCGTCATCTAGATATTTCAAAAAGTTATCTAAATTTGTTTGTTTTAATACATCATTATGCCTAGTAATCGCACAACCTATTCAGTAGCCTTTCTGAAAAGAGTAAGAGTTTTAGCTGTAGCGGTTGCAGAAGTCAATATGCAGCGAGAAGAATGTACATTATCCAGATGTCGATTGACTGGGCTGTAAACTTCTAAGTGGCGATCACTAAATATTCTTCGTCAGGAAGGACGAAGAAGTAAAAACGGAAACATGCTGAAGTACATTGTGCTGAGAATTCTATATTGTACCAAAAATATAATATTGAATAAAGCTAATAAAAATAATAGTAATAATTCGCTGAAATAGTTCTTACGTTTTTCACAACGTATTAGTCCAAAGATTTTTGATCGAAACTGACTTTCCTCAATTTCCTTAGGAATCTGAAAAAAGTTTGTTGAATGTCTGAGATAAGATCTGCTACCACACAATCATTTATATGAAATCGAATAATTACTGAAGAAATGTATCATCATTTAGATCATCTCGTTAAAAGCCAACTAATCGCACTCACACTAGGCTTACTGATATTCTCAGTTTGCTTTCCATGAATGTTCAATCCAATCTGTCTAGATATTCTTGTCAACTTCGGTCAAGTGTTATGGACTATCTCTCCATCATGATATGTGGCGATAACTTGTGAGATGAATATCACCGTCTATTGAAATGAAATGAGATTGTGAATATTTGACAGGATGCTGCACTCAGGATATTTCACAGTAAACAATCTGAACAGTCGATCGTCACTACATGAAATAAAACTCAACAGAATATGACTCTTTCCGTATAGTAGGCAAACATTCACAGCCAGTTACTATTTGGCACGAACAGGTTTTTGTTTCTTCTGAAAGAACTTTATTTCTGATTATTCACTGTTCCTACCACTTGCTTGATTAGTGTCATTAGAGGATTGATAATAGTGTCAACTAGTCCGCTTGCCTATTACACAATGTTGATCTCTTTCTATCGTGTTCAGTGTAACTAGATTAATTTGACAATATTGATCAACATGAATGAGTAGAGTGATGTGAATTACTTGAAACAATATCACATTGTCACTAAATTATGCAACTCACGTTATCATAATAGAACGATATTTTCCCATTTGGGTGTATTAAAGTCGTCGTTGTGATTGTAACATCTACAGTAAGAAGAATATTGATACTCAGGATTTAGGAGTTAAACGATGAGCAAGTTATTGTTTGATGTAACACTGTGGACAGATTTCAGTGGATATTAACTGTGTTATCTGAAATGCTTTCTTCAGATTTATTGGTAATAAATACATTGAAGTGAACGTCATTGAAATGAGATGGACATGAATCCCTTCCAACAAATGTCAAATGCCTAGATTCTGAAGTTGTATTACTATTATCGAAACAATAAATCGTCTACTTTACCATCAGGGATCTGATAGTCAGGGATGTAATAACATTCGCACAATATCCTAAATAATTCAATTTGAAACAATGGACACTCAGTACGCATGACATGATCTTAGGAGTGTTTGTCTACATATTGAACTTGAGAAATAAATTGGTGGTATATATATAAAGATTTCTATCGGTTAACTGATTCTGACTTCAGTGTCCATTTGTTGTAGATGAGAAACGAATAGCTTTAGATAACGATTCCTCAGTTTGCAACGTCAATATTTGAGAATGAGTATGCGATGAAAGGATGTGTAAATGAATATAATGTGTGCAGCAATGGCTTTGTCACCAATGTAGAACACAATTCATCTATTTTGGTACACAGAGTGTTTATCAAGTTCCACTTAAACCTGAAATGATGATAAATCTCTGCATTCATTTTCAAGCAAGCAGAATGAGATTGTGACTTTAATTATCCATGATGACTTATTTATTGCCTGTCAAATCCAGTCATTCACAGTTCATTTCAACTGTTCCAAATGTTTCAATCAATGTACTCATGTAGTGAGTGAATTTCACATTCAATTCTACTATCGTTTGCCAGAATAGAAGCACCTTCATTCTTTTGTTAGTATTTTAGAAGGTTGGATTTTTTTTAAAAATGAACAGGCAAATTATGAGTAATCACAGGTAGTGAAGATGTAAGTGTAAAAGTTTCACGCGTGTGATCGAACGATCGATCAATGTTCACTCACCTGTACCATTAACGCTTGTCGAAAAAGTCCTTTGGGCTCCTAATAATTCATCTGAAATAATGAAAATCAAAAGGGATGTTTAAATATACTTTTTAACACGGAATGTCGACTTACTCAAGTTGTCGTCTCCATTTACAGGTTTAAATGAACCGGAGTAGTTGAATGCTAAATCATCTCACATGAGAAAAGTCCAAGGAATATTATCAAGTCAACAATATGATGAACGTTTCAACACAATCGACTGAGAAGAATATTTCGCTTCTTTAAAATTTCTTCTAGAAGCTTCTGACTGAATAATAGACGTTTAATAGGCATTTGACAATACAACAACAAAGTGTTTTTTGTTTCCCTTTATTCATCAATTCTTACGTTTGACCGAAATAAATGAATGTCGCATTGATTTTTTAAGTGTTTTGGTATGAGTAAATCATCTTGTACTAGCGGACTGTTCACGGACGTTCATTGGTCAGCTGTTTCACGAAGTGCATGGATTCGAAATGCATGATCATACAAATACAATCACAAAAATAGTTTTGAATAATCGAATAGTAACACATAGCAACTCCGAGACATTAAACATTCAAGAATCAAGTAAGTGCTATAAAAGGTCTAGAGGACTTCAAATATAACTTGATAATTCATAGGCTTCAATAATCCAAACCGCCTTCTCTCACAACATAGCTTACTATTGCACAAGTGATCACTTTTATTCACTCAATCTACCATGAAGTATCATGTAGATGAGATATCTTCTGTTTTGTAGTTTTCATAGACTGGAGGGTTGGTAATTTGTACACTTTCGCAATTATATCACATGGTTTATCATTTCTATTCGATGAAATTGTATAATTTCAGGTAGAACTGTGTTTAATTTAACGGTTTCACTTCACAGCATTCAACACCTGCTGCGAGACACACACGTTCTGTTGCAAAAACAACACAAACACAACAATCACTTTGTATTGGTTACCACTCCTGTAATCATCAAGATAAATACTGAATCTTTTATACAAAATAAGTTTGAGAAAAGTGATCAAAACAAAGAATAACTGAATAATATAAGAACTCACTTTCATCCAAAACTACAGCTTCAGACTTCTCATAGTTTTCTATGTAATTAATAATATTTGCAATTCGGTACCGTCCATATACATGTACATAATCTGTATTTATTGGATGAAAACATGCCACATTATTGATAAATTTGTAATGAATGAATAAACAATTTTAAATAATAAAACTGAACTGTAGTTGGTTTGCTGAAAAGAGTCAAACCATGTTGAACAATGAAAAAAGAATATTGAAAGAAGTTTTGCATTAGACAAGGAGCACAAAACTGATTCACTGAAGAAAATAGAATCAACTTTGATTGATTAACAGAAATGCGATCAACAAAACTCATTAATAATTTGAATTCAAAAAAAATTTATGACTTACGTTTCTTGTGAAACTCAATTTCTTTAACGTGTTCACCGTAATAACTAAACGAGAATTGAGGACGAGCCTTCTAAAATGTTGCAAACATATGGAAAAATATTTTTATTATAAAGTGTATTCAACTCACGTATCTGCGATCTACCTTATTTATAAAACGTTCACTCGGAACTGGTTGAGGTTGATTACGTTGAATCCTCATTGAATATTTATAATGAAGAGACTGGAATATGTGTATTAGAATGTATCTGATTACTTACATATCTATATGTATCATTCTCAAAAATGACGTTCTCATAGTGTTCCAAATCAGGGTTTTTGCAGATGTCATTGCAGTTGAAACGTTTGTAATTCCAAACGAAGAAAAGATAAATTAGTATCCATAGACTAGGCGAAAAGTTATATCTAAAATGATTAGGACGAACAAATCAACGGTATCTCATTGAATTCAATTTCAATTTCAGTTCGTATATTCATTCAACACTTACCTCATCTTATCGTGTCAAGTTATAATTCAAATTTTTATAGAATTTGTCGGGTTTATATAGACTTTTGAAGTGTAAAGTTGTTCTCTTCTGATTCGATGATTCAAAGTAACCATTAGAAAGATCGAATTTAATAAAATCAGATGTTCATTATAAACCAATCATGGAGGTATATGACATTATCGTAAACCAATATTCTTCTGGCTGTTGAGATCATGAGCTGAAATTTATTCACTGTTGGTTGAAATTCCTGACCCCTGTGGATAAAACTTCTCTTCGATGTGATAGACAATATTTTGAAATAGGTGACTGGTTAAATTGTACTTTAAAATGTGTGCTCATCTGTTTACGAACAAACAGTTTGTTGTCTGTAATCATGTATTGATTATTCGTCAAAGATGAGTTGTTTTGATTTGATTGGTTAAAATCAAAGTAGCACTAATTGTTTTGATTGGATGGTAACCAATACACTTTTATACATGGATTTTTTTACAATAAGCACATTTTGTTAAACGATTTCACCGTCGTTTTTTTTTATAAAATTTCGTAACTTCTGAACAATGTCACATCCATTCTATTTGCATACCACATTATAACACTGACTGTCAATAGGTGTCTAGATGAAAAAGGATAATGATTTTCCTATTGAGTACATTGAAATAGAATCAATTGTGCTCAGTTTCATAGATTGAGTTCCCAAATCATTGTAATCAGAGGAAAATAATGCATTCCGCCGAAAGTGAATTGTTGAAAGTGGAGCACCATTTCTTATACCAGACACATTCAAAACTATAACATTGATCATTGTATCTGAAGACTAAAACGTTTATCAATACTCAAATAGAAGACTGATTTTCACCTGTGTGTGTTTCAATGTTCTATTCCCTCACATCAGTTGAGCTTGTATTTCATATCATCTGTGTTCAAATATAGAAGAAAATCACAGTGATAAGATAATGTTAAGTGTATACTTAACATACACTAAACATTGAATACTGATGAATGAATAAAATTCTACACATTCATAACTGAATAATAATTTTGGTGAAATAAGTCAGGAATGTTTGTTTTTGCGTGATATTTAAAAACAGTTTTCCTCCTGACACAGTAGATGTGTATTGGTTTGCTTTAGATAGATATGAACACTAATCAAAATGTTGTTACCTTGACAATCACTGTTTGTTGTTGAATAATAAGACTGTTTGGGTAATTTTGTGAATTCATCAACATGAAAATTGTTTTCAGTGGTGCATTGTCAATTCAATGCCGTTGACCAATATCTAATTATGGAAGGAAACGTAATCTCAGCATGTGATAGTGTAGATCAGTTAATCTGCTTGAGAAGAGTATGATTCAGATGATGAAGTATTCAGTGGAGTGTCTCCTTATACTGTCATGTCTATTTTGCATATTGTTATTGGCAATTGTGTTGTAAGTATGAAATATGTTTCACAACATAATGAGGTTACATTATTTTAAGGTTATGCTACATCAGTCTTACATTTTGCCAGGTCTTCTATATAACCTCTTATTCTTCAATCTTCTTCATAATCTTTTGATAAGCTTTAAAAAGAAAGCGTTTGTTGTATTGTGAGAAATACAGAGAGCAGCTGACAAGGTGTGTGGTGAACCTCTTGAAGTCATCAGTAAAATGACAATGAATAGACTTCTAATGTCTAGCTCAAACCTGAAATGTGTTTTCCTAATAATAACCATCAATTTCTTTCACTATTTTTCCTCGTATATCTTCCGGTAGAAGTTGTAGAAATGTATTTATAGATGATGCTATAGTGGTCTGTGGTGAAACAGATTAGTTTTACAAAATTATCAAAAGATAATGAAACTCATGGAAGAGAGTCTCAATGGAAAAGTAAGAAACGGACTAGAATTGACTTTGCTGATTCGGTTACTCCAGGTAGGGAAAGTAATTTGATCTATTCTCCATCCTCAAGAGCCAGACGAATATGCAGTGATGACACAATTGGTGATGATGAACTTAATATAATTAAACAAACACTACGGGAAACAAGCTACAGAACCATCTCAATTAATGACTGTTATCTCAAATCAGGAGATCAAGTTGAATGAAACCTCATACATAGTAGGAATAATTGACGACAGAATATTGAATTCAAAGGAAACACGGCATCGTGGATTTCAGAGAACAGATTATTCATATCCTTGAAAAGCATTCTATTCTGCCGTATTCCGAGTTGTTTTCTGTAGCAGGAATCTAATCAGGACAGTCTCAATGATCAACTTACGCTTGGTGAGATGCATTAATTCATTTGCCAGAATATGCACTTAAGGCAAAACAGATGATAAGCTATATACAATGCATAAAACGTTTTCCGAGAATGACACTAAAGCTATGTTAATTGACAGTGCGAAACAGAGAGACAGTGGAGTGCGATTTCAGTTTCGTAATAGCTACGAACGATTGTTCGTTCCGTTGCTTCTTTGTATTCCGTCTTCTCTATTTCGATTAAATGGACAATCACATTTAACATCTCTTTATCATTAGACAACACAAAGTCTTTGACAGTATATTGAAAGTACATTTGAAGTGATTAAGATAACTCTGATCAAAAGGAACACACTGTCCTCGATGAACAGTTAATGTCTAACCAGAAAAGAAAGCCCGCCTCTTTCGTCCTCACGAAACTGTTCACACTGAGTACAGTCACTTGACGATTCAGTCACCAATATGTGTTTCAATATCACGTATAATCATCACAAATACTATTTGGCATCTTTCAACCTAATATACGTTGCCACGTAAGAAACTATTTTTCTAAAAGTACAAATAATGATAAGAATAGTTTCTATTATGTGATAGTGTGATCTGTCTGTTAACCTTGACCGTTGTTTTTCTTGTTGTTCAAATATCATTCATTTCAATTCCGCGTTGTCTATCACCAGATTTCATCTATGATATGACATTTTCATTCGTATAATGAGCATGATATGAGTTGTCATTATAATGAGGGATGCCGCTCTCTACTAACACATTCATATGACTGATCATCTTTGACACATACAAAACAAAAATGAATGAAATTTTCATTTTACATATGATTAATACTTTTCCGAAGCCAAAATGTACCGATAGTTTGTTCATCAATTCATAGATGGTCTTGATTCAGTTATGAGAAAACACTGAAATCATCTATTATCTTATTCCAAGTGAGTCTAATAATACTGGTCGAATAGAATTATCTAGTCTTCACGCATTCAAGTTATCAATTTAAGTAAATGAATTCATGCATGTTAATAGAAGTTGAATATCGTGTTTAAGGCGGCGTCATCAGATTTTACGTTAGATCGAACAAGTTATGGATCATCATTTGTAATTCAATTACGTCTTCGTTTCGCAACAGAATTGAAATGGATTACCCTGTCAGAAAGCATTCGTAGATGAATATTTATTTAGTCTGTCCGCTATGTTTGTCTCAACGACTTCGATTTTCATCTATTAAGTTGACTTTATTGAGAAGATATTTTAATTGAGTTGAAGAATATTTGGTGACTGTAGTCAGTCGACAGAAATGGTTGAAGCTAGGTTTGATGGTGGTTAGTACAACTTAGCGAAGTGTAGCCTCACTTCTGAAAAAACCAATACTCCTCGTGTGTTTCAAACTCATATCACTCATCTTTGTGAAAAGTGTATTAACTATTTCGTCACATGAACTGAAGCTGACCTCTTGTAGGACCGATATGTTCATATTTGTTGTTCAAAGCATAGCTGTAGATGTCATGTTTCTCCAGTAACTGAGTATATAAAACAATCTCAATCATGTATTTCACTTTTACTACTTATCTATAACTACGTGTTGTTCGTTTCATGATCAAAATGACGAGTTTTGGCACTTTCAGGCAGATATTTTTATTTGATAATGTTCACATGTTTCATACAACTCATGTTTACCAGATGTTCCGGATAGATACATTTTAATGTTGACTAAGAGGATGTTTTCTTAGAATATGTTTGAAAGTTGATCTGAACAATTGAGTGCAGTACACCGAATTTCTCAAGTAATCAAATGTTATTGATGTGTCCCACAATTGATATTGGAATTGGTTTATGTAAATTATCAGTGATGGAAACTTTCTCACAACTCAGGGTGTGAATATTCATCCCTTAGAAAATGCCTGAAAATGATTCCATTATTCATATAATCATTTGGTTTATTATTGGTAATATAACCAACGATTTTATTTATGGATCTGTATGTGTATCACTATTCTACGGTTGTTCGTGTTGTTCTATTCAAACTCAAATATTCGATCGGATTGACTCATTTGTTTTCAGATCCGCTTCTTAGTGGTCCGACATGAAATTAAGTTATTTTCTTACACACATTTTTTGAAAACTTACTTACGCCTGTTACTTCCAATGGAACATATGCCACCTACCAGCATTCTCCAACTCACTCTATTCTGAGCCTACGTTTCTAGTTCTCTCCAGTTTATGTTCACTCTTCTCATGTCTGTCTCCATTTCTCGGCGTATTGTGTTCTTTGGTCTTCCTCTTCTTCTTAGGCCTTCATCATCAATGATGCTGATCAGATACGTAAAGGTTTTCACATCCTACAAAGCTTCTCTATCAAGTGTGATACGATTGATGCATGCTATATTGTAATATGGAGTCTTGCTTTTCCCTTTGCTTATATTGTGACCTACCACTGCTAAAGCTACTGCTGAATTTGTTGTTGCGTGTGTGATAGAAGAGCCCGATCATCTGCGAAGTCTAAATTGTCCAGCTGCAGCCTAGCTGTCCACTGTATCCCATGCTTCACTCCATGATGCAGTCGATCACCAGTAGAAAGAGAAAGAGTTAGAGTAAACAACCTTCCCTAACACCGGTCTTCACCTCAAATGAGTTGGTGAGTTGTCCTGCATGAAAAATTAGGCAGTTTTATCAATCACAAGAATTCCGTATGATATTGACTATGCTCTCAGTCATGTCATAGTTTTGAAGAAGCCTCCATAGTGTTTTCTTATTTATGCCATCAAATACTATCTCGTAGTCGATCAAGTTGATGTAGAGTGATGAATTCCATTCATTTGATTGTTTCAAAATGGTTTGTACTCGATCGATCCTTACGAAATCCAGCCTGTTATCCATCCATAATGATGGTGTTTCTTGTGGACCAGAACCTCCTGACATGTTGAAATTTATTTTATTTATTTATTTAAACACATAAATATTGGTACAAGGAAGCACCAGATACAAATGCGCCATGCAAATCTCATTTGATTTGTGTGAGGGCTGTGATATTGCCCAGGTGCCCGAACTGAAGCAGGTGGTTATCTTGGGTGCCCACACCCGAAGCCTTTGACCGAAAGATCTGATCCACAAGGCAGTGAAGCATCCTGAGGAGATGCAGTCCCATGGTAGCCGGTGATCAACGATTGATTTGTACGCCATTTGTTTCCTCAGGATATTGGAGCCCATGTGCACCATTGGTTTGGAATCAGGATTTTCCAACTCCCCTAGGTGGACTCGGCTTGTCCACCAACCCGGTTAAAGCACCGGACATTCGCTTTTCGTCCTCTCAATTTCGTAAACAACAGTAATGCCACGAGAAAGCAGTGAGTAGGACTTCCCTGGCAGAGGCTATATATTCGCTGGCCATATGAGAGCATTTCGAGAGGGAGGGCGGACTCTCCCTACTCTCGGCCTTACCAGGGCATTTGAAATAATTGCCCCTTGATCCCTTTTCATTTGCTCTCCATAGTAGTTACCTCTCTATTGAGTAGATCATGAAAGGCCTGCAACTTGTTGCTGACGAATATCTTGAATTTAATGAGTTCATCAGTATCTCGAAGAAAAGCCATATTAAACATTTGTGATGTTGTCCGCTTCGTTATCCAGTGCTTCTTAACTTTTAATTTCATCCAGCAAACGATGATCTGATGCTATATCAGCTCTTCTCTTGGTTCTCACATCCTCCATCCTCCTCCTGAACGTTTTGTTGATGCAGATGTGGTCGATTTGGTTTAGTGCGATGTGGTCCGTCGAAGTCAATGTGGATTTGTGAATGCGTTTGTGTGGGATGATAGCGACGCTTATGACCAGTCTATTGAAGGCTGATAGGTTTGCTAATCTCTCACCATTTTCGTTCCTTTCTCCCAGTCCATGTCGTCTCATGACGTCTTCGTATCCTGTGTTGTCCATCCCAACCTTGACATTTAAATCTCCCATCAGAATAATCAGGTTCTTTGTCGCACACTTCTCGACGATTGACTGCAGCCTATCGTAGAATTGGTCTTCAATGGCTTCATCTTAGTACTCGGTAGACGCATAGCTCCGGATGACGTTCATTGTAATGCCTTATCTCTTCGTTTTAAAGGAAGCTTTGATGATGCTTGATCCATGAGATTCTAATCCTACAAGTGCATTTTGTGCTTGTTTGGACAGCATCAATGCAAATCCTCGTGTATGAGGGGCATGTTCTACTTCATGACCGAAGTATAACAGAAGCTTCCCTGAAGATAGTCTTCGGCCTCCCACATTGTCCGGACGTTACATGTACCTATAAAAGTTGTTGCTCTGGTTGTAAGAAGGTGCATCGGCCTCACGACTTCCGAAGGAACACGGCCTCCATCATGAGACTTCTTAATTATTCCTTCAACTCCCAGCCTATAGTTGGAATGTTATGAATATTTTTTTCTGGTCGGCCTTTTTTAGCGAGTTGGTTTTACATGGGATGAAGTTGCTGATCCCATGTCCAACCCTCTATGGAAGAGGGTGCAGGTTAGTAAGTCCGTTCTATATTATCAATTGTACAATTTGTTACTGTTATTGCCTTCATCTGTCCGTTTTCTTTTTGACATTTGCATTATGTGTGTGTACTGTTTCATTTGTTATAAACATGCCCTCCGAGAATAATGCGTCAAGTTTACAACAAACTCCGTCCGTGAAGACTCTTATTCCTCCAGTCTACTTGTTTTTTAGTCATCAACCCGCAGATTTGGTTCATTGGATTCGAAAATGTGTTTCTTGTTCAATGCATCAACGTAAAAAAGAAGTGAGTTCGGTCATGCATTTATTCATCTGCCGATAATTCAACCAAACTAAATAAAGCCTTTTAAACTCGTCAGTGTCCCTTACGGTTATATCCTTGTGAGGTTTAAATTATAGACAAATATTATTCAAATTCTTATTGCATTATGTTTCAACAGCTAGATTGTGGACTTTCGTATTCCTCTTGTTAAAAGCTTCATTTTGACTTACAACTATCATACAATTTACTATTACTAAGTTGTTTACAGTTTCCTTATTGCAGTCCTCCAGAAAAACGATCGCTTTACGGCTTAACCGTGTACAATTGTTATTTCCTGTTTTATGTTGTGATGTGGTGTGTTTGGCTTGCATATAAATCAGATATGTTTGAATAGAATGATTTTCATATTGGAAGCTGGCAATGATGTTCTAAGCTCAGAACAGATTTGGATGTGGAATGCTAGAGTGCGATGACAATTATTATTATCATTACTATTTCTTTAGTGGTTAATTAAAATCCTTCAGACTTAATTAAATGCTTTAGCATGCATTTCACTAGCACCATCCAATCGATTATTACATTGGATTTCACTAAGCATCAAACACCGAACCACTCCAACCTATTATCAATATCCTTCTCAATTTACAAATTGAAAACAGTGTCCACTACAATACTGTTTATTTCTTCCTAGTACTGAACAGGAAATTTTGATCAGTTCATTTTGCATGAAAGTACGAACTTAGAGAACAGTTGGAAACTCATAAATTGAAGCCGGCACAACCGAAAGTGACACCGCATAAACATCCATCATTCTCTATTGCCAAACACAAAATTGAAACAGGTCATAAGATTGATCCTGACTCGGTTATTGTGTTATTGTCCGAATGTAATTAAGGGCGTATATCAATGTTTATCGAAACCTTAACCATATGAAAATTCAAATCCACTTTGTCTATTCGAAAACAGTTTGTTTTCACCGTAAACCCACCACAGTAATTTGAGCTTACAATTCAAGGCGATGAGGTGTCGAATTCTTTTCGCATTATCATCTTTGTCAAACTTGTCACCTCCTATCCACGACTTCGGGTCTGGTTGATTTTATATTTTGATTTCAAAATGTTCTTACAAACTATATGTGTGATCAGATTGTTAGAAATGTATTACCTCAATGATTATTTCCATAAGTGATAGGATGACACTATCTGTATAGCGAATTAATTGAAGGGCTTAATGAAATTCGGCTTATTTAGTGTCAAGTGCATGTGAGGTACTGTACTTTATACTAAGATGTTCGTTATACTTCCTTGGTTAGCTGATATCGTTCAGCTTCATAGGTTGTTCCAACTGTTTGAATGAAATAATCGGAATAATGCTGAGAATTCTAGACAATGACACGTCAATTGTTTATTTATCATATAATTGACACACGAACAAACATACGCACTCGAATTCACACTCAACCCCTTCTTATCTTAAATGCAACCATTGAGAATTCCATATGCTCATACAATCACAGAGAATGATGTGATGATGACGCCCACCGAATAATGTCGATACAAATGACATGACACTCACATAATCAGACTTCAATTGAATTACGTTTTCAACCTTGGTAACTCGTAGCACTCATAGATATAGCTAATATAGTATGAACATTGAGAGGACATATCATTTCATTATTATAAGGTTTCGTTTCGATTAACTGAATATTGAATAATGATTGAAGTTATATAGTGTGGTTGTGTGGACGCCATCAGATTTTACGGGAGATCGAACACATTATAAATCATCCTCTGATGTTCAAATTCGTATTGATTTTGCAACAGAATTGAAATGAATTTCCGCGTCACTAAGCATTCGTGGATGAATATTTATTTAGCTAGCCAACTATGCCTGTGTCAACAATTTCGAATTCAATTATTAATTTGATATTATTGAGAAGATATTTTGATTGAGTTAGAGAATTTTCGTTGCCTGGATTCTGTTGGCATATAATCGGTGAAGCGGGGTTTCATGGTGGTTGGTACAAGTGAGTGTAGTGCAGACTCACTACTGAAAAAACCAATACACCACGTGTGATTCAAACTCATTTCACTCAACTTTGCCGTGTGGCAATTCAATATAACGTCACATGACGATGCAAATTCTCAACAAAATTGAAATTCGTTCTAAAGTTTTAAGGCTTTCAACAGATAATATCGATCGATCAGAACAGAAACGACTTTCGTCCCTATAGAAACTATGATTCTGTGAAGCTAATTGAATATACGGCTTGCTTGAGGCTGCATTCCACCTCCATCATAATATTTATAAGCAGTACATGGTGCTTTCGAGATAATGTCAAATAGTGCAAGCTGGATAATTTATGAAAGTATAGAAACCGACATACAATCAATTTCGATTATGGTTAACTTTGTTTGTGCACCCACTATGGAAGAGGGTGCAATTCAGTAATTCCGTTCTGTATTATGAATTGTACAATTTGTTCTTTTTATTGCTTTCATCTGTCCCTTTTCTTTTTGACATTTACACTATGTGTGTGTATTGTTTCTACTGCTATATACATGCCTTCCGAAAATACTGTGTCAATTTTACAACAAACCACGACAGTAAAGGCTCTTATTCTTCTTGTTCACTCGTTTTATAGTCACCAACACGCAGCTTTGGTTTATTGAACTCAAAAATTATTTTCTGGTTAACCTCATTAACGTAAAATATAGGAGAGTCCGGTCATGCATTTATCCATCTGTCGAAAACTCAATCAAACTAAATGAAGCTTTCGAAACTCGTCAGTGTCCCTTTTCGTTATATCTTAGTGAAGATCAAATTATAATCAAATTCTGTGACATATTACTTATATACTTATTGCATAATGTTTCAAAAACTACATTGTGGATTGTTCGTATCCCTCTTGATAGAAGCCTCATTTATACTTACAATTCTATGTTATTCTGATTAGGTCGAATCGCGATTTTCCTCACAAGAACTTATTCACTTCGATTTTTCTGACTACAATGATAGAATCCAATCAACACTTAGGACTAGATCGACATAGAGTTGATTGATGCCTAATAATCTATTAGTGGACTCACATATTAAATCCATTCCTCAAGAATCCTAGAGACATGGCAACCACAAATTTCAATAGAATCCATCTTTCAAATAAATTCGCATTAGACTGGCATCAAATTGCGTAATAATTACTGATGGATATCAGGAAGAAATTATTTCACATGCTAAAACCTAAAGTCAAACATCAGGTAGAATAAAAGAATAAACTGCGAAGTAAGTTACGTCATACGTGATATTGATCGGTAGAATAAATGAAGAATAAATGTATAGCAATTCACTATTGGAAGTGATTACATAAGTGTGGAAAATATGAACATGACTTTGACAATGAATGTGAGTTAGCCCATGATGATTATGATGGTGGTCATGATTTCGAGGATGGTGTTGTTGATTATGACGATATTTAGGATATTCATTAGGACAAATATGATGATGATGATAGCGACGACAAGAAAATTGATGAATGTGTTGCGAAAACAAATAAAATCAAACGACATAATAACAGCAGTGGACAGACATACATCATTCTCTGTTGCCATACACAAAAATGAAACTGGTCATAAGATTGATCGTGACTCGATTAATGTGTTAATGTTCCCATGGTAATATAAGCTTACCATAGACAGCGATGAAGTGTCGGATTCTTTTCGAATTATCAACTTTGTCAAACTTGTCCCCTCCTATCCACCATTTCAGGTGTGGTTGATTTTATATTTCTAGTTTAAAATGTTCTTATCAACTATATGTGTGATCAGATTGTTCGAAATGTATTACCTCAATGATTATTTTCATAAGTAATTATCATTGAGCGAATGACACTATCTGTATAGTGAATTAATTGAATAGCTCAACGATAAAAGGATCATACAGTGTCGAGTGGATGTGAGGTACTGTACTTTATACTATGATATTAGCTATACGTTCCTTTGTTAGCTAATTTCGTTCAGCTTCATAGGTTGTTCCAACTGTTTGAATGAATTATTCGAAATAATGCTGAGAGATCCAGACAATGAGACGTCAACTATTTATTTATCATATAACTAACACAATTGAATTCACACTCTCCCACTTCTTATCACAAAAGCGGCATTTTACCGACCAACCAGCACAGACAATCACACAGTATGAACTGATAAATACTCGCACAGAATATTGATGTGTGATATAAGTTCAATAATGGTTATCAATGATTGTTCGTTCTGTTGTTTGTTTGTATTTCATCTTCTCTATTTCGATTAACGGAACAATCATCTTTTACATCTAAAAATCATTAGTCATCACGAAGAGAGTGACAGTATATTGAAAGTATATTTGAAGTGATTGAGAAACAATCTCTGTTCAACAGAAACATATTATGCTCGATGAACAATATATGTTTTTCAGAAAAGAAAGCCCGCCTCTTTCGTCCTCACGAAACTGTTCACACTAAGTACAGTCACTTGTCGATTCAGTCACCAATATGTGTTTGAATATCACGTATAATCACCACAAATACTATTTGGCTTCTTTCAATGTAATATACGTTGCCACGTAAGAAACTATTTTTCTAAAAGTAAAAATAATGATAAGAATAGTTTCTATGATGTGATAGTGTGATCTGTCTGTTAACCTTGACCGTTGTTTTTGTTGTTGTTCAAATTTCATTCATTTTAATTCCGCGTTGTTTATCACCAGATTTCATCTATGATATGTCATTTTCTTTTCATAGTAGAAAGCATGAGTCAATTGAAGCTAGACCACCTTTTGTTTAATGAGCATGATATGAGTTGTCATTATATTGAGGAATGCCGCTCTCTACTAACACGTTCATATGACTGTTAATCATTGACACATACAAAACGAAAAAAATGAATGAAATTTTCATTTCACATATGCTGACTACTTTTCTTAATACAAAATGAAGTGATAACAGATAGTTTGTTCATCACTTTATAGGAGGTCTTTATTCAGCTGTGAAATTCATCTACAATGTTGATTCAATTTAGTCCAATAATACTGGTCGAATAGAATTACCTTGATTTCAGGTCTTCAGTTTATCAATCTATGAAACTATCATTAACAATCACGATACTTTCAGACTCGACCAAATAATACGTCCCATAATGATTGACTATGAGACTATGTTCATTCATCTTGATGACAATGTCCACATCCCATTCTGTGTCACATTCCATATCAATCACTGTGATAGATGAACATAACGTTACTCAATATTCTGAACACATACATTTGACTGTTATTCAAATAAATAATAATAATTACAGAATTCACACCGGTTTACAGGCATGATCAATTTGATCTATATAGCAACATTATATGTAGAGAACAAACATGAGGCACAGGAGATTGTTTTCAGTTTACTAGTTCAGTAATTGTTTATGTAGTTTATTTATGTGACATGTATCACGGTAATCCAATACAGGGAACTTGTTATTTTTCTCATAAATGGATAGACTTATGATTTGTGAACGGTGTTGTTTAATGTTTTTCCAAAGGCCACGACGAATGATTGATAATTATCTACAACTAGAAAAAGTCAAATTAAAACAGAGAGCACGGAACAATAAAACAATGATTGCCGAAATATGTCTGTCAGATTCACCATTGTTCGTGTTAGATATTTTTCAAATAAGTTAAAGTTGCTAGAGGCATTGTTAGTGTAAATTGACAGCATGTGAGTGTTTAAACATTTAAAGTTCCTACAATCTCATTTGTGGAGTAACAAAAACTTACAGGCGATAAAGCATTTAATTCATTTTCGGAAGAGCAGTATACATTGATGCAGCGAACAAACAGTAGGAGAGATTTTATCGTACGGAAAGATTGTGATAGATTTTCTCAGTGTCTAAAAATTTTGCATAATGTCTCAACAAATAGATTGTGGACATTCGTATCCCTCTCAATACAAGCTGCATTTCGACTTTCAATTATCATTCCAATTACTATTCCTAAGATATTTTCAGTTTCCTAAATGCAGTCTTCCGAAAATCTACCCCTTTACTGCTTGATAGTGTACAAATGTTATTTCCTGTTATATGTCGTCATGTGGTATGTTTGGCCTCACTTATGAAGAAATCAATAATCCTCTTGTGATTGAAACTCATATCACTCATATTTGCGAAATCAGCATGAACTAATTCGTCACATCAAACTTAGCTAACCTCTTGTAGGACACTTTTGTTCATATTTATTGTTCAAAGCACAGTTATGGATGTCACTATTTGTCTAGTAATTGAATATGTGGCAATCTCTCAATCATGTATTTCACTTTTACTACTTATCTATAACTACGTGTTGTTTGTTTCATGATCAAAGAACGTGTATAGACAGTTTCATGCAGATATTTTGGTTTGACAATATTCACATGTTTTATACAACTCATTGTTACCTGATATTTTGGATAGATACATTTTACTGTTGACCAAGTTTATGTTTGCATTCATGATGTTTGGAAAGAACACTTGAGTGCAGTAGACCAAATGATCCAAGTAATTAGATGTTATTCATGTGTTCCTCAACTGAAATTGGTTTTATGCAAATTAACAGTGATGGAAATTTTCTTACAATTAAGCATGTGACAAATGCTTCAAAATGCTTGAAAATGCTGCCACTATTCATATTATCATACATACATACACAAAATTCATCCAGTCTCCTTTTATTTTACATTGTTGAACTTTTTACTTGATTCTCATTCAACTGACTCATTTTATCCTGTTTACGAGAACTTCGACATCCAAATATGATTGGATTAAAAAGTAGTAGAGATTTTGATATGATTGTAAAAAGCACTATATATTTCTTTGAGGATTTTGATTTTGATTATTTCCCTGAAGAAGTCCACACAAGTTACCTGGACGAAACGTTGGAATTATTTAAATTTCAATCGCTGAGACTATTTCAAATATAATTTTTTCACATATAATAAACAATTTTATCTTTGGATCTGTATTTCTTTTACTATTCTATGATTGTTCATGTTGTTCTCTTCGAAGTCAAATATTTGTTCGGATTGACTCATTTGTTTTCGGATCCGCTTCTTTGTGGTCCAACATGAAGTTAACTTAATTTCTTACACACCGTTTTCTCAAATAAAACGCCTAATGATGTATGCGAAGTTTGCGTTACATTATTACGGTATTCAGTATCAATTAATTAGATATCAATGTTTCTTATTGTATAACTTACAAATAGCATAAGGATTGACATCTACTGCTAATTAGGTAGACTGTTCAAAAACTTGATACCGGAAATGCCGCAATCTTTCAGTTGATATCAACTCTGGTTTTGTCGATACCCCATGGTTTGTAACTCCTTTTGACAAAACCTATCTTAGATGTGTAAGCCATTCGATATTTAAAACAGGCAACCTTCAAGATAGTCCATTTTAATGTATTCGCATCATATGTTGTCCAGATTCGCATCACATTTATTTGCCGAGCAGCTGATGTAATTGTAAAGGCCAATCTTGACGCATACGAAGTTTAAGATCGCTCGTATATTCTGGAATAAAAACAGTAATCAAAGACTTAGGCAAAAGCGTACATCAATCAAAAAAAATTGTTGTTGATATTACAACAAATGCCATTATCTCAGCATTTGAACTCACCTGCTTGGCTCAACTAACTCATGTTAGTCAACACTTTGTTTCACTAATGAAGAATGCAGACCTGCCTTTCATGCCTGTAGTGACTTCAGTTAACTAGTACATATGTATTTGAGATATTCATCCGATATCTTTCAGTGTAACATAAGAAACACATACCCGAATATCTGGTTCCAACTCGAAGGTTCCTTATAATGCAATTAAGATAACAATGTCGGTACCGTGTTATAAGAAAGTATAAAGAGAACCGTTTGGTTCCAGATCTGATACCAAAAGTATTACCATGGCTCAATCTTAGAAAAATATAATCATCGAGAACATGTTTGACCCTAATGATAAAGAAGATGGTTATTTGGACACACTTCCCTCAAACGTCGCACAAGGTGGACACCACAACCGTCGTATGAGCAGGCCTGATATTGGACAGAGTACAGTGTACCACCATTCCCACGGTAACCACCTATAGTTTCAAATACGAAAATCTGCAAGATATACTTTTTAGCATCAATTTCTCAATAGAAAATATGGACTAATAGTTTACGTATCATCAACCCAACGTCAACAAGTTGGTGCCTTTCCTGTCTGTACGGTAAGTCAATTTCAGCTAACTAGTCTACCTGATCAAAAAATGATTTTCTTAGCTTTCAGCATTGAGATTTCTGGTTTCACGAAGCAAGACTTCTTTCATACTTATCACAGAAACATGGTGGTTGCTCATGCTCTACCTATCTATCCCTCTTATAACCTACACATTCAAAAACCTGCCAATATAGAGGCTATAAGCATGCTGACTGGGACCTCATGTGCTCACTAAATACATTCTGAGATTGTGATGATTTTTTCGCAGTTAATAGTCTCATGGAAGCTACTGACAAATTCTATTTGATTCTTAACTCATGTCCATATTTCAGAGCACCAATTCAAACGTAAATGATTAGTAAACCATACAAATTATAGATGTCAGCGAAATATCGTAATAAACTAAGACCCATACAGAAGTGTTATTTTAAGCCAAACGATTACACGACAGTTTCACGAATAACAACAAATGCGCTGAAGTTACTAACAATGTTGACAAACCATGTGATCATGCATAACATCACTTTTATATGCGACTCTGAAAAACCATCAAAGAACCTTCTGGTGGTATTCTTACGAATGGTTATGCATTACTTAATAGCTATTATTTTAATAGTCATGTGTGTGACAGCTAACTCATTAACATTTATCTACTTCACATGTTTAAAAATAAGTAAGGCTATAAATACTCTCAATGTGTTCATGGAGTAGATAGCATTTCATCCTTTTTCTTCATATATGGTGGCTCAGACATTCCACTTCTAAAGCTGCCTACTCTCGCTTTGGTAACGGGTCTTTGACATTATTGCTGAAAAAATGCGTATATCTTACCACGTGACAAATTGAGAGATAATGCTGGCATGGTCAATGGTTGTCGCATCAATAATACTCCAGTTATCTACAGGATTGTGTAAACATTTGTTAGCGATGAACTCAACAACTGTTTTTCAACTGAAAAATTAATCAATGGTACTCAACATGAAATGGATTTAAAAATCCATCGTATATGACATACCAATTTGACTTCTTTGAATCACCCTTTTCTCGATGTAATCAAGGATATTCAGTCTAAGAGTTATATATGACGTTTCTAAAGCATTCGACGTGATTAGCCACCAACTTGTTGTAAATAAAATGTCATATCACGGGGTCCAAAATACTCTGCCGAATTGCTTTGATTCCATTCTCAACCACCGACATCAAATAGGTAGAATTTACTCTTCCTTGGCGAACGCTGTCCATGTTAGAATTGATGTAATATAAAGTAGTACCCACAGCCCCTTGCTCTTTTTACATTTTATCAATGATATTGGCGAATGTCTTCGCACAGTGGTGATCAAAATGTTAGCTTAGGCTTCACTCAGCTAAATGTCAATGGATATGCTTCGGCAAAACATCGATCGAATTAAGTCTTACCATGATTAGTGAGGTGTTATCCACCTTCACGGAACAGGTATTGGTCCAGACCTCCTAATCTGAACGTTTTATACGTTGCATAACTCGTAATTTTTATATCCATGAGTCACATATTTCAATGTTCAATGTTCATTGAATAACACAACTCTATACTTGGAAATGTGCTCATTAAGGATAAATTTGGACTGAAATCAATGCAGAGACGATTTACACTTTGGATTCTTCTGACTCATTGTAACGTGAACTATAATTACTGATGTTATGAATTTGGGCATTACCCACTATGGAAGAGGGTGCAATTCAGTTAGTCCGTTCTATATTATGAATTGTACAATTTGCTCGTTTTATTTCTTCTATCTGTCAGTTTTCTTTTTGACATTTGCACTATGTGTGTGTATTGTTTCTTCTGCTACAAACATGCTTTCCGAAAATACTGTGTCACGTTTACAACAAATCCCGGCTTTTTCACTCGATTTATAGTCACCATCCCGCAGCTTGGGTTTATTGGACTGGAAAATTATTTTCTGGTTAACTTTATTAACGTAAAATATAGGCGAGTACCGCCATGCATTTATTCATCTACTGAAAATTCAACCAAACTAAATGAAGCCTCCAAACTCGTCAGTGTCCCTTTTCATTATATCCTAGTGAAGATCAAATTATAATCAAATTCTGTGAAATATTGATGACCGAATATTATTTACATTCTTATTGCATAATGTATCAACAATTAGACAGTAGACGTTCGTGTCCTCCTTGTCGGAAGCTTCTTTTTGACTTACAACTATCATGACATTGAATTTCGTATTCATCACTAATGGAAATTAGAAAGAAATTGTTTCAAATGCTAAAAACTAGTGTCGAACATCAAGTAGAATAGAAGAATAATCTGCGAAATAAGTTACGTCATACGAGATATTGATCGGTAGATTAAATGAGGAATAAATGTAAAGCAATTCACTATTGGAAGTGTTTACATAAGTTTTGTAAATATGAACATGACCTCCACAATGAATGTGAGTAAGCTGATGCTGATAACGATTTTGAAGATGGTGATGCTGAAGCACTGAGGTCAGACATTGAAGTAACTGCAAACATGCCACACCTTCTATTCAAGAAGATTTGTGATAAACATAAAGTGTCAGCAGAATGAAAAGGAGGATAACTCATCAAGATGCCATTAAATGGAGATCTGAGCAAATGAGAGAATTACAGAGGTATGACACTTTTTTCACTACAAGGAGACGTTTTCAATAGAGTGTTGCTGGACAGCAAGAAAGATGCAATAGACTCTCGACTTTGATCTCAACTGACTGGATTCCATAAGGATCGGTCGTGCACAGACCGAGTTGTGCCACTACAGATCATCGTGGAACAATCATTTGAGTTGAACGCATCAGGGAATTCTGATCAGTTCATTTTGCCTGAAGGTACGTTCCTAGAGAACAGTTGGAAACTGATGAATTGAAGCCGACGAAACTGAGAATGACACCGACATATGTTGATACTAAGAATACAGTTCAATACCTTATCACTTTTGATAATAAGACATAGTAACGATTGCGTCACATCTCACTGTGTTTATTATTTTGAATGTGTGTGTGAACATATACCGAATTGGTTGCAAAAGTCAATACAAACAAATGATCCAATAACAGCAGAGGATAAACAACTATCATTCTCTATTGCCAAACACAAAATTGAAACAGGTCATAAGATTGATCGTGACTCGGTAATTGTGTTATTGTCCGAATGTGTTTAAGGGCGTATATCAATGTTTATCGAAACCTTAGCCATATGAAAATTCAAATCCACTTTGTCTATTCGAAAACAGTTTGTTTTCACCATAAACCTTCCTTGGTAATATTAGCTTACCATCCAGAACGATGAGGTGTCAAAATTCTTTTCGCATTATCAACTTTGTCAAACTTGTCCCCTCCTATCCACCATTTCAAGTGTGGTTGATTTTATATTTCTAGTTTAAAATGTTCTTATCAACTGTATGTATGATCAGATTGTTCGAAATGTATAACCTCAATGATTATTTCCATAAGTAATTATCATTGACCGAATGACACTATCTGTATAGTGAATTAATTGAAGAGCTCAACGATAATAGGCTCATACAGTGTCAAGTGGATGTGAGGTACTGTACTTTATACAAAGACGTTCGTTATACCTTCCTTGGTTAGCTGATATCGTTCAGCTTCATAGGTTGTTCCAACTGTTTGAATGAAATAATCGGAATAATGCTGAAATATCTAGACAAAGACATGTCAATTGTTTATTTATCATATAATTGACACACGAACAAACATACACATTCGAATTCACACTCAACCCCTTCTTATCTTAAATGCAACCATTGAAAATTTCATATGCTCATACAATCACAGAGAATGATGTGATGGTGATGTCCACCGAATAACGTCGATACAAATGACATGACACAGACATAATTAGACGTATTTCCACTTCAATTGAATTACGTTTTCAACCTTAGTAACTCGTAGTACTCATAGATAGAGCTAATATTGTATGAACATTTAGAGGACATATCATTTCATTATTATTAGGTTTCATTTTGATTAACTGAATATTGAATAACGATTAAAGTTATATAGTGTAGTTGTGTGGACGCCATCAGATTTTACGGGAGATCAAACACGTTATAAATCATTCTCTGATGTTCAAATTCGTATTGATTTTGCAACAGAATTGAAATGGATTTCCCCGTCACTAAGCATTCGTGCATGAATATTTATTTAGCTAGCCAGCTATGCCTGTCTCAACAATTTCGAATTCAATTATTAATTTGATATTATTGAGAAGATATTTTGACTGAGTTAGAGTATTTTCGTTGCCTGGATTCTGTTGGCATATAATCGGTGAAGCGAGGTTTCATGGTGGTAGTTGAAAGTTAGTGAAGTGTAGCTTCATTTCTGAAGAAACTACGTCTCCTCGGGTGTTTCGAAGTCCTTTCATTCCTACTTGCAAAATCAACATTAACTACTTCGCCACACTAACCGTAGATGACCTCTTGAAAGACAGATATGTTCATGTTTATTGTTTAAAGGGCACATATAGATATCATGTCTGTCTAGTAATTGAGTTCACATTGAACACTGTGCAATTTCTACTCCCATATAATTAAATTACGCACAAACATATACACTAATAATCAAACTCTACCCCTTCTTATCACAAATGCAGCATTTAACTGACAAACTAGCATAAGCAATAACACAGAATGAATTAATGAAGACTCGCACAGAATAGTGATGTGTGATATCAGTTCAATAATGGTTATCAATGATTGTTCGTTTTCTTGCTTGTTTGTATTCCGTCTTCTCTATTTCGATTGAATGGACAATCATCTTTTACATCTAAAAATCATTAGACATCACGAAGAGAGTGACAGTATATTGAAAGTATACTTGAAGTGATTGAGAAACAATCTCTGTTCAACAGAAACATATTAAGCTCGATGAACAATATATGTTTTTCAGAAAAGAAAGCCCGCCTCTTTCGTCCTCACGAAACTGTTCACACTGAGTAAAGTCACTTGACGATTCAGTAACCAATATGTGTTTCAATATCACGTATAATCATCACAAACACTATTTGGATTCTTTCAACCTAATATACGTTGCCACGTAGGAAATTATTTTCTAAAGGTAAAAATAATTATAAGAATAGTTTCTATGATGTGATATTGTGATCTGTCTGTTAACCTTGACCGTTGTTTTTCTTGTTGTTGTTCAACTGTCATTCATTTTAATTCCACGTTGTTTATCACCACATTTCATCTATGATATGACATTTTCTTTTTTATTATTACTATTATTATTAATGGCTTTATTCAATATTATAATCTGGTACAATATAGAATTCTCAGCATGAGTTAAAAAAAGACGGCCGGCTTGAATACCTGGGCTACCTGTTTCTGCCATCTCAATATTTCAACAAGTTATCAAGGTTTTTTTAAAATTGTTTTAGCTTGTCATTATGTTTATTAATCGCATAACCTATACAGGCGCGTAAATGTTAAGCTTACGTTGTAACGGTAATAAAAATCATTACATGCAACAATATTAATGTGAGTTTGTATTCCTCATTGAGGGGCAACAAAGAGTGAATGCACTGGAAGAAGAAGAACAAGCCCTACGCGGTCTGAACTTGCAGAATAACGAGTAAAACTATTTTGTAATAACTTTCCCTTTTGTAATATAAACCGCGTTTTTTAATTACAAATATATCTGTTGCACCAGCACACCGTGTTCTCACTTCAGAGGCACTTGTCTGTCCTGACTGTTGTGTTGCTGTTTCAGGTCGCTCCTGCTCCCAAGTAAACGTCAAAATATAACGTGCTACAAGTGGTGATGGAGGTGTTTACGTCAAAACGCGATGAAAATTATTAGGAACCACCGGTCATTCCAAGCAAATCAGCAACCGGTGTTATCATCCGCCAGCCACCACTACTGGAATTTTCGTCGGACTATGCTATTTGAAAGGTCAGAAATACGACGTATCTACGTAAGGTTCCAGCTACCGAACATTTTGTCTACCTCCTATCGTGCTTGGACGATGAAGCAGCAAAAAGGGCGATAGCCAATGGTTTAACTGCAAGCAACTCATCTGCTCAGAACTAGAAGATTCTTGATGAATGTTTTTCGTCGACAGTAGACACTCAGTTGGGGACCATGCAGTTTCTTTCGCGTCACCAGAAAATGAGTGAGGAGCCCATTGAATAACTACGCTCTCTGCGGCAAGCCGTAATAGTAGCCTTCCCCAGCGTAGACGTCTCTATTCGGGAAGAGTTAATACGTGCACGATTTACAGAGGTGCACTACAACAGCACCTTCTGTACATGCCACCGAAAAGCATTCAGGACCTAAGAACCACAGTCCTTCGGTTCGTTGCCGCGGATAAGCTATCAAACGCTTTCAATACACCTCATTTGTCAGCGAATGTTATTGAACAGCCTGGAGTACCACATCAGTTCGACCCTACTCAAACTATTTCCGCGGTCAAATGGCGCCCCAATATACAGCCGCCACGAACTAGTCAACATAATCGGAAGACGGAGCGTTTTTACTGCAAACGATTTGGCTATAGAGCCCGAAAATGTGGGCACAATAAGTTTTGGAAGCAAGGTGAGACTAGTTTTCTTATTTGTCTTCATATTATTCTGAATCAGTATATCCTATTACCATAGCTGGTAGTTTACAGGGCCTACAGACTACTATTCTACTGGATACAGGAGCTTCAGTATCCATTGTGAGAGAAGGATTTTTAAGCACATTGAATCGCATAAACCGACAAAAACCATGTTCCTCCACACTAAAAACAGCCGGTGGTGACCTTCTGGAAGTACGGTCTAGGGTGTGGTTGGAGGTAACGGTGAATAAACACTAATTTCTACACGAATTCTTAGTATGCCCCACACTCACCTGGGATGTTATGCTTGGAGTTGACTTCATGTTAAAATACGACGTCGTTATACATGTTGCTAAGGCGGAAGCTCGAATCGGGGAAGTAACCATTCCGACACATCGCCTTAAGAACCCAACTAAGTCGGTAGCTCACGTAGAGGTGTCGGAAGTCATACACCAGGTACAAACCAATGAACAAATTACAGAGAATGTCCGTCTATCAACCATTTCCTTACTTCAAAAATTTAGCTCTGTTTTCTCAGAGAATATTTCTGATAATCGGACGACCACGGTACAACACTCTATTCCCACAGGTGATCATATGCCATTACGTCAACCACCCCGAAGAGTACCGGTACACTATCAGCCTCAGTTAGAATCAATGGTAAAAGAGATGTTAGAGAAAAAGATTATTGTGTCATCTTCATCATCATGGGCTTTGTTTAAGTGAAGAAGACAGACTCCTCCCTTCGATTATGTATAGATTGCCGACGCCTTAATGCTATTAAAAAGCGCGACTCCTGCCCACTACCACGGATTGATGCAACATTAAATGCTATGAGAGGTGCGTGTTGGTTTTTGACTTTGGTCCTAGCATCCGGATACTGGCAAGTAGAAGTACGACCTCAGGATAGAAAGAAAGCGGCATTCGTTGTGCCAAATGGTCTCTACGAATTTCAGGTGATGCCTTTCGGGTTTACTAATGCCCCAGCAACCTTTCAACGACTCATGCAGACGGTTCTACATGGCCTGGTACCACACAAATGTTTTATTTACCTTGATGATATTATAGTGTATGGCAGCACGCCTGAACAGCATAATGCCAACTCGAGGGCATCACAATATAGTGTTAGAGTTGGAAAAGGGTAGGTGTGCCACAAAGAGCTGTTCTTTCACCTCTACTCTTCTCTTTTTTTCTGTATGATCTGCCATCTTCCACAGAAAACACTTTTGTAAAATATGCGGACAACCTCACTGTATGTATGTCGATTTCTACCTCCTTACATCCCATAGAAATGAATGAGTTTTTATCTCGTATTGAAAGGTGGTCTGTTGGTAATGGTCTCTTACTCAATGCATCTAAATGTCAAGCTGTTAACTTTAGCTTGAGACATCGACAGAACCTATACTCCATTTTGGGATCCCTTATTGCTTGTGAAATGGGAGACTCCTTAATAAACACAGTGTCGAAGGTCAAATATCTTGGTGTCATTTTTTCCTCTGATCTTTCTTGGTCTTCTCATTTTTTACTGTTATCGAAAAATGTTCACCGTTTGACATACTACATAAAGAAGCTGCATGCTTTTGGGATTACTTACCATTTACTCTTACAATTTGTAAATTCCTGCATATTACCTATTATTCTATATTGTTCCCCATTATTCTTTCCCGGGCTTTTGAAAAAAAGACTTTGCTGTTTTGCGTAGAGTGGTGAAGGCGGTTTGCAAGGTATGTGGTGAATCTTTCCAAGTCATTATTAATATGCTTGTGGATAGACATCTGAAGTCTTGCAAACTCTTGGCAGGTGTTATCTTATCAGATACTAGCCATCCGCTTAATTCATATCTTTCTCCTTGTATATCTTTTGGTAGAACGAGACGTAAATACATTAAATTTCATACACGCAAGCAAATCTATAAACGTTCTGTAATATCTTACCTAGCAAATTTACTTTGTGACGAACAGGCTGTTAGAGTTGACCTAGTAAATAACCTGTACTCTTAAGCATGTCTGAAATTCGATAATTAATGATGAAAGCAGATAGTTTTTTCATCAAGCCATAGAAGGTCTTCATTCAGTTATGAATAAACACTGAAATCATTTACGATCTTATTTCAAATGAGTCTAGTAATACTTGTTGAATAGAAGTATCTCCATTTCAAGTCTTCAGTTTATCAATCTATGGAACTATCATCACCAATAAGGATGCTTTCATACTCGACTAAATAATACGTCCCATAATTATTGAAGATGAGACCGTGATCATTCATCTTGATAACAATGTCGACATCGCATTCTGTGTCACATTTTATGTCCATCAATATGACAGATTAACTCAACGTTACTCAATATTTTGGACAGATATATTAAAATAAATGTTTGTGTTGAATAGTGGTTGAAGTTTGATATCTTGATGAGATGAATGCCATCAGATTTTACGGGAGATCATACACACTTCATTTCATCATTTAGTATTCAAATTCTTCCTAATTTCCTGACAGAATTGAAATGGATTTCCCTGTCAGGAGGCAATCGTAGATGAATAATCATTCAGTCTGCCCGGTTCGCCTGTATCAACAACCTCAAATTCATATATAAAAATGATATTATTGAGAAGATATTCTGATTGAGTGAGAGAATGTTCGGTGCCTTATCACAAATGCAACATTTGACAAATCCATAAGCCCGTACAATCACAGAGAATGATGTGATAATGACGCCCACCGAATAATGTCGATACAAATGGCATGACACTCACATAATCAGACTTCAATTGAATTACGTTTTCAACCTTGGTAACTCGTAGTACTCATAGATAGAGCTAATATTGTATGAACATTTAGAGGACATATCATTTCATTATTATTAGGTTTCATTTTGATTAACTGAATATTGAATAACGATTAAAGTTATATAGTGTAGTTGTGTGGACGCCATCAGATTTTACGGGAGATCAAACACGTTATAAATCATTCTCTGATGTTCAAATTCGTATTGATTTTGCAACAGAATTGAAATGGATTTCCCCGTCACTAAGCATTCGTGCATGAATATTTATTTAGCTAGCCAGCTATGCCTGTGTCAACAATTTCGAATTCAATTATTAATTTGATATTATTGAGAAGATATTTTGACTGAGTTAGAGTATTTTCGTTGCCTGGATTCTGTTGGCATATAATCGGTGAAGCGAGGTTTCATGGTGGTAGTTGAAAGTTAGAGGAGTGTAGCTTCATTTCTGAAGAAACTACGTCTCCTCGGGCGATTCGAAGTCATTTCACTCAACTTCACCGTGTGACAATTCACTATAACGTCACGCGACGATGCTGACATTCTAAAGCGAATTCTCAACAAAATTGAAATTCGTTCCAAAGTTTTTAGGCTTTGAACAGATAATACTGATCGATCAGAACAGAAATGACTTTCGTCGCTATAGAAACTATGATTCTGTAAAGATAATTAAATATACGGCTTGCTTGAGGCTGCATTCCACCTCCATCATAATATTTATAAGCAGCACAAGGTGTTTTCCAGATAATGTCAAATAGTGCAAGCTAGATAATTTATGAAAGTATAGAAACCAACATGCAACCGATTTCGATTATGGTTAACTTTGCTTATGCACCTACTATGGAAGAGGGTGCAATTTAGTAAATCCGTTCTGTATTATGAATTGTACAATTTGTTCTTTTTATTGCTTCTATCTGTCCGTTTTTTTACACTTGCATTATGTGTGTGTATTGTTTCTTCTGCTATAAACATGCTTTCCGAAAATACTGTGTCACGTTTACAACAAACCCTGTCTGTGAAAGCTCTTATTATTCTTTTTCACATGTTTTATGGTCACCATCCCACAGCTTCGGTTTAGTGAACTCAAAAATTACTTTCTGGTTAACTTCATTAACGTAAAATATAGGCGAGTACCGCCATGCATTTATTCATCTACCGAAAACTCAACCAAACTAAATGAAGCCTCCAAACTCGTCAGTGTCCCTTTTCGTTATATCCTAGTGATGATTAAATTACAATCAAATTCTGTGAAATATAGATGGGTGAATATTATTTACATTCTTATTGCATAATGTATCAACAACTAGACTGTAGACGTTCGTGTCCTCCATGTCGGAAGCTTCATTTTGACTTACAATTATCATGAGATTTACGATTCCTAAGTTATTTACACCTTCCTAATTTCAGTAGTCCACAATCATGACAACTTTACGGCTTGATCATGTACAAATGTGATTTGCAGTTATACGTAGTGATGTGGTCTGTTTGGCTTGCATATAAATCAGATATGCTTGAAGTGGATGATTTGTATATCGGAAGCTGTTGTGTTGTTCACAACCTACTCCAGTCTTTCTCATAGATGAACACGTTTAAATTCAGATATTCGAACAGTCAATTGCTTACTGATCCTCAAACAGAAATCCATTCTATATTATTCTGATTCGGTCGAATCGCGATTTTCCTCACAAAAACTTATTCACTTCGATTTTTCTGACTACAATGATGGAATCTATTTACAACTGCGTACTAAATAAACATAGAGTTGGCTGATGCTCAGTAATCTATTATTGGACTCACATAATCAACCCATTGCCAAAGAATCCCACTGAACATGGTAATCTCAAGCTTCAATAAAATACATCTTTCAAATAAATTTACATCAGACTGGCATTGAATTTCGTATGCATCACTGATGGAAATTAGAAAGAAATTGTTTCAAATGCTAAAAACTAGTGTCGAACATCAAGTAGAATAGAAGAATAATCTGCAAAATAAGTTACGTCATACGGGATATTGATCGGTAGAATAAATGAGGAATAAATGTAAAGCAATTCACTATTGGAAGTGTTTACATAAGTTTTGTAAATATGAACATGACCTCCACAATGAATGTGAGTAAGCTGATGCTGATAACGATTTTGAAGATGGTGATGCTGAAGCACTGAGGTCAGACATTGAAGTAACTGCAAACATGCCACACCTTCTATTCAAGAAGATTTGTGATAAACATAAAGTGTCAACAGACTGAAAAGGAGGATAACTCATCAACATACCATAAAATGGAGATCTGAGCAAATGAGAGAATTACAGATCATCGTGGAACAATCATATGAGTGGAACGCATCAGGGAATTCTGATCAGTTCATTTCGCATGAAGGTACGGTCTTAGAGAACAGTTGGAAAGTGAAAATGACACCGACATATGTTGATACTAAGAATACAATTCGATACCTCATCACTTTTGATAATAAGACGTGAGAACGATTGCGTCACATCTCACTGTGTTTACTATTTTGAATGTGTGTGTGAACATATACCGAAATGGTTGCAAACACAAGTGTAATCAAATGATTCAATAACAGCAAAGGATAAACATCCATCATTCTCTATTGCCAAACACAAAATTGAAACAGGTCATAAGATTGATCGTGACTCGGTAATTGTGTTATTGTCCGAATGTGTTTAAGGGCGTATATCAATGTTTATCGAAACCTTAGCCAAGGGAAAATTCAAATCCACTTTGTCTATTCGAAAACAGTTTGTTTTCACCATAAACCTTCCTTGGTAATATTAGCTTACCATCCAGAACGATGAGGTGTCAAAATACTATTCGCATTATCATCTTCGTCAAACTTGAATAATGATTGGAGTTATTTATTGTGGTAAGGTGGACGCTATCAGATTTTAAGGGAGGTCGAACCCATTTTAACTCATCCTCTAGTGTTCAAATTCGTATTGATTTTGCAACAGAATTGAAATGGATTTCCCCGTCACTAAGCATTCGTGCATGAATATTTATTTAGCTAGCCAACTATGCCTGTCTCAACAATTTCGAATTCAATTATTAATTTGATAATATTGAGAAGATATTTTGATTGAGTTAGAGTATTTTCGCCACACGAACCGTAGATGACCTCTTGAAAGACAGATATGTTCATGTTTATTGTTTAAAGGGCACATATAGATATCATGTCTGTCTAGTAATTGAGTTCACATTGAACACTGTGCAATTTCTACTCCCATATAATTAAATTACGCACAAACATATACACTAATAATCAAACTCTACTCCTACTTATCCCAAATGCAGCATTTAACTGACAAACCATCACAAGCAATAACACAGAATGAATTAATGAAGACTCGCACAGAATAGTGATGTGTGATATCAGTTCAATAATGTTTACCAATGATTGTTCGTTCTGTTGCTTGTTTGTATTTCGTCTTCTCTATTTCAATTCAATTATCTTTTACATCTCTTAATCATGTGACGAAACAAAGTCTTCGACATCGTTTAAGTATATTTGAGTTGAAAACGAATATGACTCTGATCAAAAGGAACATATTGTCTTCGATGAACAGTTAATGTCTAACCATAAAAGAACGCCTGCTTCTTTCATCCTCTCAAAATTGTTCACACTGAGTAAAGTTACTTTACGATTAAGTCATCAATATGTGTTTCAATATCACGTATAATTATCAGAAGGGGTTTTGTGGAGATTTTAGTAATTTATAGAGTTGAGATCATGAGTCAATTGAAGCTAGACCACCATGGAAAACCTGGAAGCACTGGACGGCCGTTTCGTCCTATTATGGGACTCCTCAAGAGTGCGCATCTACGAACCCACTCTCGCGGGATTCGAACCCAGGACCTACCAGTTTCAAGCCGAAGCCCTTAACCGATAGACCACTGAGCTGGCATCCGTATAGTTACTACAAATACTATTTGGCTTCTTTCAATCTAATATACGTTGCCACGTAAGAAAACTATTTTTCTAAAAGTAAAAATAATGATAAGAATAGTTTCTATGATGTGATAGTGTGATCTGTCTGTTAACCTTGACCGTTGTTTTTCTTGTTGTTGTTCAACTGTCATTCATTTTAATTCCACGTTGTTTATCACCACATTTCATCTATGATATGACATTTTCTTTTTTATTATTACTATTATTATTAATGGCTTTATTCAATATTATAATCTGGTACAATATAGAATTCTCAGCATGAGTTAAAAAAAGACGGCCGGCTTGAATACCTGGGCTACCTGTTTCTGCCATCTCAATATTTCAACAAGTTATCAAGGTTTTTTTAAAATTGTTTTAGCTTGTCATTATGTTTATTAATCGCATAACCTATACAGGCGCGTAAATGTTAAGCTTACGTTGTAACGGTAATAAAAATCATTACATGCAACAATATTAATGTGAGTTTGTATTCCTCATTGAGGGGCAACAAAGAGTGAATGCACTGGAAGAAGAAGAACAAGCCCTACGCGGTCTGAACTTGCAGAATAACGAGTAAAACTATTTTGTAATAACTTTCCCTTTTGTAATATAAACCGCGTTTTTTAATTACAAATATATCTGTTGCACCAGCACACCGTGTTCTCACTTCAGAGGCACTTGTCTGTCCTGACTGTTGTGTTGCTGTTTCAGGTCGCTCCTGCTCCCAAGTAAACGTCAAAATATAACGTGCTACAAGTGGTGATGGAGGTGTTTACGTCAAAACGCGATGAAAATTATTAGGAACCACCGGTCATTCCAAGCAAATCAGCAACCGGTGTTATCATCCGCCAGCCACCACTACTGGAATTTTCGTCGGACCATGCTATTTGAAAGGTCAGAAATACGACGTATCTACGTAAGGTTCCAGCTACCGAACATTTTGTCTACCTCCTATCGTGCTTGGACGATGAAGCAGCAAAAAGGGCGATAGCCAATGGTTTAACTGCAAGCAACTCATCTGCTCAGAACTAGAAGATTCTTGATGAATGTTTTTCGTCGACAGTAGACACTCAGTTGGGGACCATGCAGTTTCTTTCGCGTCACCAGAAAATGAGTGAGGAGCCCATTGAATAACTACGCTCTCTGCGGCAAGCCGTAATAGTAGCCTTCCCCAGCGTAGACGTCTCTATTCGGGAAGAGTTAATACGTGCACGATTTACAGAGGTGCACTACAACAGCACCTTCTGTACATGCCACCGAAAAGCATTCAGGACCTAAGAACCACAGTCCTTCGGTTCGTTGCCGCGGATAAGCTATCAAACGCTTTCAATACACCTCATTTGTCAGCGAATGTTATTGAACAGCCTGGAGTACCACATCAGTTCGACCCTACTCAAACTATTTCCGCGGTCAAATGGCGCCCCAATATACAGCCGCCACGAACTAGTCAACATAATCGGAAGACGGAGCGTTTTTACTGCAAACGATTTGGCTATAGAGCCCGAAAATGTGGGCACAATAAGTTTTGGAAGCTAGGTGAGACTAGTTTTCTTATTTGTCTTCATATTATTCTGAATCAGTATATCCTATTACCATAGCTGGTAGTTTACAGGGCCTACAGACTACTATTCTACTGGATACAGGAGCTTCAGTATCCATTGTGAGAGAAGGATTTTTAAGCACATTGAATCGCATAAACCGACAAAAACCATGTTCCTCCACACTAAAAACAGCCGGTGGTGACCTTCTGGAAGTACGGTCTAGGGTGTGGTTGGAGGTAACGGTGAATAAACACTAATTTCTACACGAATTCTTAGTATGCCCCACACTCACCTGGGATGTTATGCTTGGAGTTGACTTCATGTTAAAATACGACGTCGTTATACATGTTGCTAAGGCGGAAGCTCGAATCGGGGAAGTAACCATTCCGACACATCGCCTTAAGAACCCAACTAAGTCGGTAGCTCACGTAGAGGTGTCGGAAGTCATACACCAGGTACAAACCAATGAACAAATTACAGAGAATGTCCGTCTATCAACCATTTCCTTACTTCAAAAATTTAGCTCTGTTTTCTCAGAGAATATTTCTGATAATCGGACGACCACGGTACAACACTCTATTCCCACAGGTGATCATATGCCATTACGTCAACCACCCCGAAGAGTACCGGTACACTATCAGCCTCAGTTAGAATCAATGGTAAAAGAGATGTTAGAGAAAAAGATTATTGTGTCATCTTCATCATCATGGGCTTTGTTTAAGTGAAGAAGACAGACTCCTCCCTTCGATTATGTATAGATTGCCGACGCCTTAATGCTATTAAAAAGCGCGACTCCTGCCCACTACCACGGATTGATGCAACATTAGATGCTATGAGAGGTGCGTGTTGGTTTTTGACTTTGGTCCTAGCATCCGGATACTGGCAAGTAGAAGTACGACCTCAGGATAGAAAGAAAGCGGCATTCGTTGTGCCAAATGGTCTCTACGAATTTCAGGTGATGCCTTTCGGGTTTACTAATGCCCCAGCAACCTTTCAACGACTCATGCAGACGGTTCTACATGGCCTGGTACCACACAAATGTTTTATTTACCTTGATGATATTATAGTGTATGGCAGCACGCCTGAACAGCATAATGCCAACTCGAGGGCATCACAATATAGTGTTAGAGTTGGAAAAGGGTAGGTGTGCCACAAAGAGCTGTTCTTTCACCTCTACTCTTCTCTTTTTTTCTGTATGATCTGCCATCTTCCACAGAAAACACTTTTGTAAAATATGCGGACAACCTCACTGTATGTATGTCGATTTCTACCTCCTTACATCCCATAGAAATGAATGAGTTTTTATCTCGTATTGAAAGGTGGTCTGTTGGTAATGGTCTCTTACTCAATCCATCTAAATGTCAAGCTGTTAACTTTAGCTTGAGACATCGACAGAACCTATACTCCATTTTGGGATCCCATAATGCTTGTGCCATTTGAGACTCCTTAATAAACACAGTGTCGAAGGTCAAATATCTTGGTGTCATTTTTTCCTCTGATCTTTCTTGGTCTTCTCATGTTTTACTCTTATCGAAAAACGTTTACCGTTTGACATACTACATAAAGAAGCTGCATGCTTTTGGGATTACTCGCCATTTACTCTTACAATTTGTAAATTCCTGCATATTACCTATTATTCTATATTGTTCCCCATTATTCTTTCCAGGGCTTTTGAAAAAAAAAAATTGCTGTTTTGCGTAGAGTGGTGAAGGCGGTTTGCAAGGTATGTGGTGAATCTTTCCAAGTCATTATTAATATGCTTGTGGATAGACATCTGAAGTCTTGCAAACTCTTGGCAGGTGTTATCTTATCAGATACTAGCCATCCGCTTAATTCATATCTTTCTCCTTGTATATCTTTTGGTAGAACGAGACGTAAATACATTAAATTTCATACACGCAAGCAAATCTATAAACGTTCTGTAATATCTTACCTAGCAAATTTACTTTGTGACGAACAGGCTGTTAGAGTTGACCTAGTAAATAACCTGTACTCTTAAGCATGTCTGAAATTCGATAATTAATGATGAAAGCAGATAGTTTTTTCATCAAGCCATAGAAGGTCTTCATTCAGTTATGAATAAACACTGAAATCATTTACGATCTTATTTCAAATGAGTCTAGTAATACTTGTTGAATAGAAGTATCTCCATTTCAAGTCTTCAGTTTATCAATCTATGGAACTATCATCACCAATAAGGATGCTTTCATACTCGACTAAATAATACGTCCCATAATTATTGAAGATGAGACCGTGATCATTCATCTTGATAACAATGTCGACATCGCATTCTGTGTCACATTTTATGTCCATCAATATGACAGATTAACTCAACGTTACTCAATATTTTGGACAGATATATTAAAATAAATGTTTGTGTTGAATAGTGGTTTAAGTTTGATATCTTGATGAGATGAATGCCATCAGATTTTACGGGAGATCATACACACTTCATTTCATCATTTAGTATTCAAATTCTTCCTAATTTCCTGACAGAATTGAAATGGATTTCCCTGTCAGGAGGCAATCGTAGATGAATAATCATTCAGTCTGCCCGGTTCGCCTGTATCAACAACCTCAAATTCATATATAAAAATGATATTATTGAGAAGATATTCTGATTGAGTGAGAGAATGTTCGGTGCCTTATCACAAATGCAACATTTGACAAATCCATAAGCCCGTACAATCACAGAGAATGATGTGATAATGACGCCCACCGAATAATGTCGATACAAATGACATGACACTCACATAATCAGACTTCAATTGAATTACGTTTTCAACCTTGGTAACTCGTAGCACTCATAGATATAGCTAATATTGTATGAACATTTAGAGGACATATCATTTCATTATTATTAGGTTTCATTTTGATTAACTGAATATTGAATAACGATTAAAGTTATATAGTGTAGTTGTGTGGACGCCATCAGATTTTACGGGAGATCAAACACGTTATAAATCATTCTCTGATGTTCAAATTCGTATTGATTTTGCAACAGAATTGAAATGGATTTCCCCGTCACTAAGCATTCGTGCATGAATATTTATTTAGCTAGCCAGCTATGCCTGTGTCAACAATTTCGAATTCAATTATTAATTTGATATTATTGAGAAGATATTTTGACTGAGTTAGAGTATTTTCGTTGCCTGGATTCTGTTAGCATATAATCGGTGAAGCGAGGTTTCATGGTAGTAGGTGAAAGTTAGAGGAGTGTAGCTTCATTTCTGAAGAAACTACGTCTCCTCGGGCGATTCGAAGTCATTTCACTCAACTTCACCGTGTGACAATTCACTATAACGTCACGCGACGATGCTGACATTCTAAAGCGAATTCTCAACAAAATTGAAATTCGTTCCAAAGTTTTTAGGCTTTGAACAGATAATACTGATCGATCAGAACAGAAATGACTTTCGTCGCTATAGAAACTATGATTCTGTAAAGATAATTAAATATACGGCTTGCTTGAGGCTGCATTCCACCTCCATCATAATATTTATAAGCAGCACAAGGTGTTTTCCAGATAATGTCAAATAGTGCAAGCTAGATAATTTATGAAAGTATAGAAACCAACATGCAACCGATTTCGATTATGGTTAACTTTGCTTATGCACCTACTATGGAAGAGGGTGCAATTTAGTAAATCCGTTCTGTATTATGAATTGTACAATTTGTTCTTTTTATTGCTTCTATCTGTCCGTTTTTTTACACTTGCATTATGTGTGTGTATTGTTTCTTCTGCTATAAACATGCTTTCCGAAAATACTGTGTCACGTTTACAACAAACCCTGTCTGTGAAAGCTCTTATTATTCTTTTTCACATGTTTTATGGTCACCATCCCACAGCTTCGGTTTAGTGAACTCAAAAATTACTTTCTGGTTAACTTCATTAACGTAAAATATAGGCGAGTACCGCCATGCATTTATTCATCTACCGAAAACTCAACCAAACTAATTGAAGCCTCCAAACTCGTCAGTGTCCCTTTTCGTTATATCCTAGTGATGATTAAATTACAATCAAATTCTGTGAAATATAGATGGGTGAATATTATTTACATTCTTATTGCATAATGTATCAACAACTAGACTGTAGACGTTCGTGTCCTCCATGTCGGAAGCTTCATTTTGACTTACAATTATCATGAGATTTACGATTCCTAAGTTATTTACACCTTCCTAATTTCAGTAGTCCACAATCATGACAACTTTACGGCTTGATCATGTACAAATGTGATTTGCAGTTATACGTAGTGATGTGGTCTGTTTGGCTTGCATATAAATCAGATATGCTTGAAGTGGATGATTTGTATATCGGAAGCTGTTGTGTTGTTCACAACCTACTCCAGTCTTTCTCATAGATGAACACGTTTAAATTCAGATATTCGAACAGTCAATTGCTTACTGATCCTCAAACAGAAATCCATTCTATATTATTCTGATTCGGTCGAATCGCGATTTTCCTCACAAAAACTTATTCACTTCGATTTTTCTGACTACAATGATGGAATCTATTTACAACTGCGTACTAAATAAACATAGAGTTGGCTGATGCTCAGTAATCTATTATTGGACTCACATAATCAACCCATTGCCAAAGAATCCCACTGAACATGGTAATCTCAAGCTTCAATAAAATACATCTTTCAAATAAATTTGCATCAGACTGGCATTGAATTTCGTATGCATCACTGATGGAAATTAGAAAGAAATTGTTTCAAATGCTAAAAACTAGTGTCGAACATCAAGTAGAATAGAAGAATAATCTGCAAAATAAGTTACGTCATACGGGATATTGATCGGTAGAATAAATGAGGAATAAATGTAAAGCAATTCACTATTGGAAGTGTTTACATAAGTTTTGTAAATATGAACATGACCTCCACAATGAATGTGAGTAAGCTGATGCTGATAACGATTTTGAAGATGGTGATGCTGAAGCACTGAGGTCAGACATTGAAGTAACTGCAAACATGCCACACCTTCTATTCAAGAAGATTTGTGATAAACATAAAGTGTCAACAGACTGAAAAGGAGGATAACTCATCAACATACCATAAAATGGAGATCTGAGCAAATGAGAGAATTACAGATCATCGTGGAACAATCATATGAGTGGAACGCATCAGGGAATTCTGATCAGTTCATTTCGCATGAAGGTACGGTCTTAGAGAACAGTTGGAAAGTGAAAATGACACCGACATATGTTGATACTAAGAATACAATTCGATACCTCATCACTTTTGATAATAAGACGTGAGAACGATTGCGTCACATCTCACTGTGTTTACTATTTTGAATGTGTGTGTGAACATATACCGAAATGGTTGCAAACACAAGTGTAATCAAATGATTCAATAACAGCAAAGGATAAACATCCATCATTCTCTATTGCCAAACACAAAATTGAAACAGGTCATAAGATTGATCGTGACTCGGTAATTGTGTTATTGTCCGAATGTGTTTAAGGGCGTATATCAATGTTTATCGAAACCTTAGCCAAGGGAAAATTCAAATCCACTTTGTCTATTCAAAAACAGTTTGTTTTCACCATAAACCTTCCTTGGTAATATTAGCTTACCATCCAGAACGATGAGGTGTCAAAATTCTTTTCGCATTATCAACTTTGTCAAACTTGTCCCCTCCTATCCACCATTTCAAGTGTGGTTGATTTTATATTTCTAGTTTAAAATGTTCTTATCAACTGTATGTATGATCAGATTGTTCGAAATGTATAACCTCAATGATTATTTCCATAAGTAATTATCATTGACCGAATGACACTATCTGTATAGTGAATTAATTGAAGAGCTCAACGATAATAGGCTCATACAGTGTCAAGTGGATGTGAGGTACTGTACTTTATACAAAGACGTTCGTTATACCTTCCTTGGTTAGCTGATATCGTTCAGCTTCATAGGTTGTTCCAACTGTTTGAATGAAATAATCGGAATAATGCTGAAATATCTAGACAAAGACATGTCAATTGTTTATTTATCATATAATTGACACACGAACAAACATACACATTCGAATTCACACTCAACCCCTTCTTATCTTAAATGCAACCATTGAAAATTTCATATGCTCATACAATCACAGAGAATGATGTGATGGTGATGTCCACCGAATAACGTCGATACAAATGACATGACACAGACATAATTAGACGTATTTCCACTTCAATTGAATTACGTTTTCAACCTTAGTAACTCGTAGTACTCATAGATAGAGCTAATATTGTATGAACATTTAGAGGACATATCATTTCATTATTATTAGGTTTCATTTTGATTAACTGAATATTGAATAACGATTAAAGTTATATAGTGTAGTTGTGTGGACGCCATCAGATTTTACGGGAGATCAAACACGTTATAAATCATTCTCTGATGTTCAAATTCGTATTGATTTTGCAACAGAATTGAAATGGATTTCCCCGTCACTAAGCATTCGTGCATGAATATTTATTTAGCTAGCCAGCTATGCCTGTGTCAACAATTTCGAATTCAATTATTAATTTGATATTATTGAGAAGATATTTTGACTGAGTTAGAGTATTTTCGTTGCCTGGATTCTGTTGGCATATAATCGGTGAAGCGAGGTTTCATGGTGGTAGTTGAAAGTTAGTGAAGTGTAGCTTCATTTCTGAAGAAACTACGTCTCCTCGGGTGTTTCGAAGTCCTTTCATTCCTACTTGCAAAATCAACATTAACTACTTCGCCACACTAACCGTAGATGACCTCTTGAAAGACAGATATGTTCATGTTTTCTGTTTAAAGGGCACATATAGATATCATGTCTGTCTAGTAATTGAGTTCACATTGAACACTGTGCAATTTCTACTCCCATATAATTAAATTACGCACAAACATATATACTAATAATCAAACTCTACCCCTTCTTATCACAAATGCAGCATTTAACTGACAAACTAGCATAAGCAATAACACAGAATGAATTAATGAAGACTCGCACAGAATAGTGATGTGTGATATCAGTTCAATAATGGTTATCAATGATTGTTCGTTTTCTTGCTTGTTTGTATTCCGTCTTCTCTATTTCGATTGAATGGACAATCATCTTTTACATCTAAAAATCATTAGACATCACGAAGAGAGTGACAGTATATTGAAAGTATACTTGAAGTGATTGAGAAACAATCTCTGTTCAACAGAAACATATTAAGCTCGATGAACAATATATGTTTTTCAGAAAAGAAAGCCCTCCTATTTCGTCCTCACGAAACTGTTCACACTGAGTAAAGTCACTTGACGATTCAGTAACCAATATGTGTTTCAATATCACGTATAATCATCACAAACACTATTTGGATTCTTTCAATCTAATATACGTTGCCACGTAGGAAATTATTTTCTAAAGGTAAAAATAATGATAAGAATAGTTTCTATGATGTGATAGTGTGATCTGTCTGTTAACCTTGACCGTTGTTTTTCTTGTTGTTGTTCAACTGTCATTCATTTTAATTCCACGTTGTTTATCACCACATTTCATCTATGATATGACATTTTCTTTTTTATTATTACTATTATTATTAATGGCTTTATTCAATATTATAATCTGGTACAATATAGAATTCTCAGCATGAGTTAAAAAAAGACGGCCGGCTTGAATACCTGGGCTACCTGTTTCTGCCATCTCAATATTTCAACAAGTTATCAAGGTTTTTTTAAAATTGTTTTAGCTTGTCATTATGTTTATTAATCGCATAACCTATACAGGCGCGTAAATGTTAAGCTTACGTTGTAACGGTAATAAAAATCATTACATGCAACAATATTAATGTGAGTTTGTATTCCTCATTGAGGGGCAACAAAGAGTGAATGCACTGGAAGAAGAAGAACAAGCCCTACGCGGTCTGAACTTGCAGAATAACGAGTAAAACTATTTTGTAATAACTTTCCCTTTTGTAATATAAACCGCGTTTTTTAATTACAAATATATCTGTTGCACCAGCACACCGTGTTCTCACTTCAGAGGCACTTGTCTGTCCTGACTGTTGTGTTGCTGTTTCAGGTCGCTCCTGCTCCCAAGTAAACGTCAAAATATAACGTGCTACAAGTGGTGATGGAGGTGTTTACGTCAAAACGCGATGAAAATTATTAGGAACCACCGGTCATTCCAAGCAAATCAGCAACCGGTGTTATCATCCGCCAGCCACCACTACTGGAATTTTCGTCGGACTATGCTATTTGAAAGGTCAGAAATACGACGTATCTACGTAAGGTTCCAGCTACCGAACATTTTGTCTACCTCCTATCGTGCTTGGACGATGAAGCAGCAAAAAGGGCGATAGCCAATGGTTTAACTGCAAGCAACTCATCTGCTCAGAACTAGAAGATTCTTGATGAATGTTTTTCGTCGACAGTAGACACTCAGTTGGGGACCATGCAGTTTCTTTCGCGTCACCAGAAAATGAGTGAGGAGCCCATTGAATAACTACGCTCTCTGCGGCAAGCCGTAATAGTAGCCTTCCCCAGCGTAGACGTCTCTATTCGGGAAGAGTTAATACGTGCACGATTTACAGAGGTGCACTACAACAGCACCTTCTGTACATGCCACCGAAAAGCATTCAGGACCTAAGAACCACAGTCCTTCGGTTCGTTGCCGCGGATAAGCTATCAAACGCTTTCAATACACCTCATTTGTCAGCGAATGTTATTGAACAGCCTGGAGTACCACATCAGTTCGACCCTACTCAAACTATTTCCGCGGTCAAATGGCGCCCCAATATACAGCCGCCACGAACTAGTCAACATAATCGGAAGACGGAGCGTTTTTACTGCAAACGATTTGGCTATAGAGCCCGAAAATGTGGGCACAATAAGTTTTGGAAGCAAGGTGAGACTAGTTTTCTTATTTGTCTTCATATTATTCTGAATCAGTATATCCTATTACCATAGCTGGTAGTTTACAGGGCCTACAGACTACTATTCTACTGGATACAGGAGCTTCAGTATCCATTGTGAGAGAAGGATTTTTAAGCACATTGAATCGCATAAACCGACAAAAACCATGTTCCTCCACACTAAAAACAGCCGGTGGTGACCTTCTGGAAGTACGGTCTAGGGTGTGGTTGGAGGTAACGGTGAATAAACACTAATTTCTACACGAATTCTTAGTATGCCCCACACTCACCTGGGATGTTATGCTTGGAGTTGACTTCATGTTAAAATACGACGTCGTTATACATGTTGCTAAGGCGGAAGCTCGAATCGGGGAAGTAACCATTCCGACACATCGCCTTAAGAACCCAACTAAGTCGGTAGCTCACGTAGAGGTGTCGGAAGTCATACACCAGGTACAAACCAATGAACAAATTACAGAGAATGTCCGTCTATCAACCATTTCCTTACTTCAAAAATTTAGCTCTGTTTTCTCAGAGAATATTTCTGATAATCGGACGACCACGGTACAACACTCTATTCCCACAGGTGATCATATGCCATTACGTCAACCACCCCGAAGAGTACCGGTACACTATCAGCCTCAGTTAGAATCAATGGTAAAAGAGATGTTAGAGAAAAAGATTATTGTGTCATCTTCATCATCATGGGCTTTGTTTAAGTGAAGAAGACAGACTCCTCCCTTCGATTATGTATAGATTGCCGACGCCTTAATGCTATTAAAAAGCGCGACTCCTGCCCACTACCACGGATTGATGCAACATTAGATGCTATGAGAGGTGCGTGTTGGTTTTTGACTTTGGTCCTAGCATCCGGATACTGGCAAGTAGAAGTACGACCTCAGGATAGAAAGAAAGCGGCATTCGTTGTGCCAAATGGTCTCTACGAATTTCAGGTGATGCCTTTCGGGTTTACTAATGCCCCAGCAACCTTTCAACGACTCATGCAGACGGTTCTACATGGCCTGGTACCACACAAATGTTTTATTTACCTTGATGATATTATAGTGTATGGCAGCACGCCTGAACAGCATAATGCCAACTCGAGGGCATCACAATATAGTGTTAGAGTTGGAAAAGGGTAGGTGTGCCACAAAGAGCTGTTCTTTCACCTCTACTCTTCTCTTTTTTTCTGTATGATCTGCCATCTTCCACAGAAAACACTTTTGTAAAATATGCGGACAACCTCACTGTATGTATGTCGATTTCTACCTCCTTACATCCCATAGAAATGAATGAGTTTTTATCTCGTATTGAAAGGTGGTCTGTTGGTAATGGTCTCTTACTCAATGCATCTAAATGTCAAGCTGTTAACTTTAGCTTGAGACATCGACAGAACCTATACTCCATTTTGGGATCCCTTATTGCTTGTGAAATGGGAGACTCCTTAATAAACACAGTGTCGAAGGTCAAATATCTTGGTGTCATTTTTTCCTCTGATCTTTCTTGGTCTTCTCATTTTTTACTGTTATCGAAAAATGTTCACCGTTTGACATACTACATAAAGAAGCTGCATGCTTTTGGGATTACTTACCATTTACTCTTACAATTTGTAAATTCCTGCATATTACCTATTATTCTATATTGTTCCCCATTATTCTTTCCCGGGCTTTTGAAAAAAAGACTTTGCTGTTTTGCGTAGAGTGGTGAAGGCGGTTTGCAAGGTATGTGGTGAATCTTTCCAAGTCATTATTAATATGCTTGTGGATAGACATCTGAAGTCTTGCAAACTCTTGGCAGGTGTTATCTTATCAGATACTAGCCATCCGCTTAATTCATATCTTTCTCCTTGTATATCTTTTGGTAGAACGAGACGTAAATACATTAAATTTCATACACGCAAGCAAATCTATAAACGTTCTGTAATATCTTACCTAGCAAATTTACTTTGTGACGAACAGGCTGTTAGAGTTGACCTAGTAAATAACCTGTACTCTTAAGCATGTCTGAAATTCGATAATTAATGATGAAAGCAGATAGTTTTTTCATCAAGCCATAGAAGGTCTTCATTCAGTTATGAATAAACACTGAAATCATTTACGATCTTATTTCAAATGAGTCTAGTAATACTTGTTGAATAGAAGTATCTCCATTTCAAGTCTTCAGTTTATCAATCTATGGAACTATCATCACCAATAAGGATGCTTTCATACTCGACTAAATAATACGTCCCATAATTATTGAAGATGAGACCGTGATCATTCATCTTGATAACAATGTCGACATCGCATTCTGTGTCACATTTTATGTCCATCAATATGACAGATTAACTCAACGTTACTCAATATTTTGGACAGATATATTAAAATAAATGTTTGTGTTGAATAGTGGTTTAAGTTTGATATCTTGATGAGATGAATGCCATCAGATTTTACGGGAGATCATACACACTTCATTTCATCATTTAGTATTCAAATTCTTCCTAATTTCCTGACAGAATTGAAATGGATTTCCCTGTCAGGAGGCAATCGTAGATGAATAATCATTCAGTCTGCCCGGTTCGCCTGTATCAACAACCTCAAATTCATATATAAAAATGATATTATTGAGAAGATATTCTGATTGAGTGAGAGAATGTTCGGTGCCTTATCACAAATGCAACATTTGACAAATCCATAAGCTCATACAATCACAGAGAATGATGTGATGATGACGCCCACCGAATAATGTCGATACAAATGACATGACACTCACATAATCAGACTTCAATTGAATTACGTTTTCAACCTTGGTAACTCGTAGCACTCATAGATATAGCTAATATTGTATGAACATTTAGAGGACATATCATTTCATTATTATTAGGTTTCATTTTGATTAACTGAATATTGAATAACGATTAAAGTTATATAGTGTGGTTGTGTGGACGCCATCAGATTTTACGGGAGATCGAACACGTTATAAATCATTCTCTGATGTTCAAATTCGTATTGATTTTGCAACAGAATTGAAATGGATTTCCCCGTCACTAAGCATTCGTGCATGAATATTTATTTAGCTAGCCAGCTATGCCTGTGTCAACAATTTCGAATTCAATTATTAATTTGATATTATTGAGAAGATATTTTGACTGAGTTAGAGTATTTTCGTTGCCTGGATTCTGTTGGCATATAATCGGTGAAGCGAGGTTTCATGGTGGTAGGTGAAAGTTAGAGGAGTGTAGCTTCATTTCTGAAGAAACTACGTCTCCTCGGGCGATTCGAAGTCATTTCACTCAACTTCATCGTGTGACAATTCACTATAACGTCACGCGACGATGCTGACATTCTAAAGCGAATTCTCAACAAAATTGAAATTCGTTCCAAAGTTTTTAGGCTTTGAACAGATAATACTGATCGATCAGAACAGAAATGACTTTCGTCGCTATAGAAACTATGATTCTGTAAAGATAATTAAATATACGGCTTGCTTGAGGCTGCATTCCACCTCCATCATAATATTTATAAGCAGCACAAGGTGTTTTCCAGATAATGTCAAATAGTGCAAGCTAGATAATTTATGAAAGTATAGAAACCAACATGCAACCGATTTCGATTATGGTTAACTTTGCTTATGCACCTACTATGGAAGAGGGTGCAATTTAGTAAATCCGTTCTGTATTATGAATTGTACAATTTGTTCTTTTTATTGCTTCTATCTGTCCGTTTTTTTACACTTGCATTATGTGTGTGTATTGTTTCTTCTGCTATAAACATGCTTTCCGAAAATACTGTGTCACGTTTACAACAAACCCTGTCTGTGAAAGCTCTTATTATTCTTTTTCACATGTTTTATGGTCACCATCCCACAGCTTCGGTTTAGTGAACTCAAAAATTACTTTCTGGTTAACTTCATTAACGTAAAATATAGGCGAGTACCGCCATGCATTTATTCATCTACCGAAAACTCAACCAAACTAAATGAAGCCTCCAAACTCGTCAGTGTCCCTTTTCGTTATATCCTAGTGATGATTAAATTACAATCAAATTCTGTGAAATATAGATGGGTGAATATTATTTACATTCTTATTGCATAATGTATCAACAACTAGACTGTAGACGTTCGTGTCCTCCATGTCGGAAGCTTCATTTTGACTTACAATTATCATGAGATTTACGATTCCTAAGTTATTTACACCTTCCTAATTTCAGTAGTCCACAATCATGACAACTTTACGGCTTGATCATGTACAAATGTGATTTGCAGTTATACGTAGTGATGTGGTCTGTTTGGCTTGCATATAAATCAGATATGCTTGAAGTGGATGATTTGTATATCGGAAGCTGTTGTGTTGTTCACAACCTACTCCAGTCTTTCTCATAGATGAACACGTTTAAATTCAGATATTCGAACAGTCAATTGCTTACTGATCCTCAAACAGAAATCCATTCTATATTATTCTGATTCGGTCGAATCGCGATTTTCCTCACAAAAACTAATTCACTTCGATTTTTCTGACTACAATGATAGAATCTATTTACAACTGCGTACTAAATAAACATAGAGTTGGCTGATGCTCAGTAATCTATTATTGGACTCACATAATCAACCCATTGCCAAAGAATCCCACTGAACATGGTAATCTCAAGTTTCAATAAAATACATCTTTCAAATAAATTTGCATCAGACTGGCATTGAATTTCGTATGCATCACTGATGGAAATTAAAAAAAAATTGTTTCAAATGCTAAAAACTAGTGTCGAACATCAAGTAGAATAGAAGAATAATCTGCAAAATAAGTTACGTCATACGGGATATTGATCGGTAGAATAAATGAGGAATAAATGTAAAGCAATTCACTATTGGAAGTGTTTACATAAGTTTTGTAAATATGAACATGACCTCCACAATGAATGTGAGTAAGCTGATGCTGATAACGATTTTGAAGATGGTGATGCTGAAGCACTGAGGTCAGACATTGAAGTAACTGCAAACATGCCACACCTTCTATTCAAGAAGATTTGTGATAAACATAAAGTGTCAACAGACTGAAAAGGAGGATAACTCATCAACATACCATAAAATGGAGATCTGAGCAAATGAGAGAATTACAGATCATCGTGGAACAATCATATGAGTGGAACGCATCAGGGAATTCTGATCCGTTCATTTCGCATGAAGGTACGGTCTTAGAGAACAGTTGGAAAGTGAAAATGACACCGACATATGTTGATACTAAGAATAGAATTCGATACCTCATCACTTTTGATAATAAGACGTGAGAACGATTGCGTCACATCTCACTGTGTTTACTATTTTGAATGTGTGTGTGAACATATACCGAAATGGTTGCAAACACAAGTGTAATCAAATGATTCAATAACAGCAAAGGATAAACATCCATCATTCTCTATTGCCAAACACAAAATTGAAACAGGTCATAAGATTGATCGTGACTCGGTAATTGTGTTATTGTCCGAATGTGTTTAAGGGCGTATATCAATGTTTATCGAAACCTTAGCCAAGGGAAAATTCAAATCCACTTTGTCTATTCGAAAACAGTTTGTTTTCACCATAAACCTTCCTTGGTAATATTAGCTTACCATCCAGAACGATGAGGTGTCAAAATACTATTCGCATTATCATCTTCGTCAAACTTGAATAATGATTGGAGTTATTTATTGTGGTAAGGTGGACGCTATCAGATTTTAAGGGAGGTCGAACCCATTTTAACTCATCCTCTAGTGTTCAAATTCGTATTGATTTTGCAACAGAATTGAAATGGATTTCCCCGTCACTAAGCATTCGTGCATGAATATTTATTTAGCTAGCCAACTATGCCTGTCTCAACAATTTCGAATTCCATTATTAATTTGATAATATTGAGAAGATATTTTGATTGAGTTAGAGTATTTTCGCCACACGAACCGTAGATGACCTCTTGAAAGACAGATATGTTCATGTTTATTGTTTAAAGGGCACATATAGATATCATGTCTGTCTAGTAATTGAGTTCACATTGAACACTGTGCAATTTCTACTCCCATATAATTAAATTACGCACAAACATACACACTAATAATCAAACTCTACTCCTACTTATCACAAATGCAGCATTTAACTGACAAACCAGCACAAGCAATAACACAGAATGAAGTAATGAAGACTCGCACAGAATAGTGATGTGTGATATCAGTTCAATAATGTTTACCAATGATTGTTCGTTCTGTTGCTTGTTTGTATTTCGTCTTCTCTATTTCATTTCAATTATCTTTTACATCTCTTAATCATGTGACAAAACAACGTCTTCGACATCGTTTAAGTATATTTGAGTTGTAAACGAATATGACTCTGATCAAAAGGAACATACTGTCTTCGATGAACAGTTAATGTCTAACCAGAAAAGAACGCCTGCTTCTTTCATCCTCTCAAAACTGTTCACACTGAGTAAAGTTACTTGACGATTAAGTCATCAATATGTGTTTCAATATCACGTATAATTATCAGAAGGGGTTTTGTGGAGATTTTAGTAATTTATAGAGTTGAGATCATGAGTCAATTGAAGCTAGACCACCATGGAAAACCTGGAAGCACTGGACGTCCGTTTCGTCCTATTATGGGACTCCTCAGCAGTGCGCATCCACGAACCCACTCTCGCGGGATTCGAACCCAGGACCTACCAGTTTCAAGCCGAAGCCCTTAACCGATAGACCACTGAGCTGGCATCCGTATAGTTACCACAAATACTATTTGGCTTCTTTCAATCTAATATACGTTGCCGCGTAAGAAAACTATTTTTCTAAAAGTAAAAATAATGATAAGAATAGTTTCTATGATGTGATAGTGTGATCTGTCTGTTAACCTTGACCGTTGTTTTTCTTGTTGTTGTTCAAATATCATTCATTTTAATTCCACGTTGTTTATCACCAGATTTCATCTATGATATGACATTTTCTTTTTTATTATTACTATTATTATTAATGGCTTTATTCAATATTATAATCTGGTACAATATAGAATTCTCAGCATGAGTTAAAAAAAAGACGGCCGGCTTGAATACCTGGGCTACCTGTTTCTGCCATCTCAATATTTCAACAAGTTATCAAGGTTTTTTTAAAATTGTTTTAGCTTGTCATTATGTTTATTAATCGCATAACCTATACAGGCGTGTTTATGAAAAGCTTACGTCCTTTCGCTGCACAAATCACAAAAAAATACAATAAGAGACATCGTGGTGGTTGGCAATATGCATTAAAGTGAATGAACATTAATCAAATGTCCATTCCAGAGCTGCTTAATTCTAACTGTCGATCTCTAAATAACAAGGTAGACTATCTCCGATTTCTGCTAAGTCAAAACATGTATCGTAATTTTGGTGTCACCACAATTCAAGAATCTTGGTTAACTGACGTACAGGATGATTGCTTAGTATCATGACGTGATTTTAATATCTATGATTAGGATCGATCAAACAACAAAAAGACCTGTGGTGGCGGAGTAGCTACTTTTGTAAACGTCGATCTACTTTTGCCTGTTTCAAGTTTTCAAATGACTTTATTGACTGTCTAACTTTAAAGTGCTGTCCAAAACACCTGAATAAATACAAATATATTTATGTTACCAATATCTACATGACTCCAGACTGCACATCATCTGCGCTATCTGTCTTCGCTGATAAATTTACTGAATTCGCCGTTACTGCCTTCAATGATTCGCTTTTTAATTGTATGTGGTGATTTCAATTCATGTGACTGTATCCTTCTTACATCACTAGGTCACCTAAATGTAGTAGATTTTCCTACTCGTTTGAATGCTCATCTAGACTTGGTTTTCATTAATGATGTGGGTACCTATGTGACTCGCGAACGTGCTCCATTGTCTAACTGGGATCACTGTATAATTCGTGTTCTACCTAAAGTATATGGTAAACATGGAAAGAGTACACACATACACCATTCCAAAAAAGTAATATACATGAGTTACTCAGAAGAAAATTTACAAAATTTAAACAACATGTTTCGTACGACCAACTGGGAAGTACTTACAGATGACTCAATAGAAAACACAATTGATATTATCAACTGTTATCTTAAATTCTGTTTTGATATTTGCTGTCCTACCGAAACCTTCTTTTTAAGTTTTGATCGACTTACATCTCCACAACTAAAACAACTACGGAGTGTAAAAGAAAGGATGTACAAGGAGAAAAATACTATTGAAGTTCGTAAGTTAAATGGTCAAATAAACCAAGAGATTAGACATCTCAACTCTGTGTGCACTCAAAAACTCTATCTTGTAAAACCTCTTCAAGTATGTGGAAACTCTTTAAAGAAATTACAGGGGACAGGCAGACTAGAAGCGATAACCAGCTGAATGTTTGTGACTTAAATAAGTCCTTTATACGTCAGTCATCTGACATCATGCTCTCTATATCCAAGGGTCTGAAGAATAATTATGTTCCCAGTTTCACTGAAAATGATGTCCGAAAATGTCTCCAGTCTCTGAATTCATCCCAATGTTTAGGACCTGATGGTATCCCAAACCTCCTTTTAAAAAATGTGCTGATGTTTTATGTTATCCATTAACGAATATCTTTAACAGTTCCTTCTTAACTAATGTCTTACCGATAATGTGGAGACAGATAAAGATAATCTCGATACCAAAGAAAGCTTCTGGTGATAAAAATGTGAAACTTAGACCCATTGCAATAACTTCACCTTTCCTCAAAATAATGGAAAAATTACTGATTCAACCACTTCAACCTGCAACAAAATAGCACTGTGATCCATATCAGTTTGCTTACAAATGCAGAAGAAGCACATTAGATTCCGTTGCTGTTCTGCATCACAATATAGTGTTGGGGTTGGAAAAGGGTAGGTGTGCCACAAGGAGCTGTTCTTTCACCTCTACTCTTCTCTTTTTTTCTGCATGATCTGCCATCTTCCACAGAAAACACTTTTGTAAAATATGCGGACAACCTCACTGTATGTATGTCGATTTCTACCTCCTTACATCCAATAGAAATGAATTAGTTTTTATCTCGTATTGAAAGGTGGTCTGTTGGTAATGGTCTCTTACTCAATCCATCTAAATGTCAAGCTGTTAACTTTAGCTTGAGACATCGACAGAATCTGCACTCTATTTTGGGATCCCATAATGCTTGTGCCATTTGAGACTCCTTAATAAACACAGTGTCGAAGGTCAAATATCTTGGTGTCATTTTTTCCTCTGATCTTTCTTGGTCTTCTCATGTTTTACTCTTATCGAAAAACGTTTACCGTTTGACATACTACATAAAGAAGCTGCATGCTTTTGGGATTACTCGCCATTTACTCTTACAATTTGTAAATTCCTGCATATTACCTATTATTCTATATTGTTCCCCATTATTCTTTCCCGGGCTTTTGAGAAAAGACTTTGCTGTTTTGCGTAGAGTGGTGAAGGCGGTTTGCAAGGTATGTGGTGAATCTTTCCAAGTCATTATTAATATGCTTGTGGATAGACATCTGAAGTCTTGCAAACTCTTGGCAGGTGTTATCTTATCAGATACTAGCCATCCGCTTAATTCATATCTTTCTCCTTGTATATCTTTTGGTAGAACGAGACGTAAATACATTAAATTTCATACACGCAAGGAAATCTATAAAAGTTCTGTAATATCTTACCTAGCAAATTTACTTTGTGACGAACAGGCTGTTAGAGTTGACCTAGTAAATAACCTGTACTCTTAAGCATGTCTGAAATTCGATAATTAATGATGAAAGCAGATAGTTTTTTCATCAAGCCATAGAAGGTCTTCATTCAGTTATGAATAAACACTGAAATCATTTACGATCTTATTTCAAATGAGTCTAGTAATACTTGTTGAATAGAAGTATCTCCATTTCAAGTCTTCAGTTTATCAATCTATGGAACTATCATCACCAATAAGGATGCTTTCATACTCGACTAAATAATACGTCCCATAATTATTGAAGATGAGACCGTGATCATTCATCTTGATAACAATGTCGACATCGCATTCTGTGTCACATTTTATGTCCATCAATATGACAGATTAACTCAACGTTACTCAATATTTTGGATAGATATATTAAACTGTCCATAAAATAAATGTTTGTGTTGAATAGTGGTTGAAGTTTGATATCTTGATGAGATGAATGCCATCAGATTTTACGGGAGATCATACACACTTCATTTCATCATTTAGTATTCAAATTCTTCCTAATTTCCTGACAGAATTGAAATGGATTTCCCTGTCAGGAGGCAATCGTAGATGAATACTCATTCAGTCTGCCCGGTTCGCCTGTATCAACAACCTCAAATTCATATATAAAAATGATATTATTGAGAAGATATTCTGATTGAGTGAGAGAATGTTCGGTGCCTTATCACAAATGCAACATTTGACAAATCCATAAGCTCATACAATCACAGAGAATGATGTGATAATGACGCCCACCGAATAATGTCGATACAAATGGCATGACACTCACATAATCAGACTTCAATTGAATTACGTTTTCAACCTTGGTAACTCGTAGCACTCATAGATATAGCTAATATTGTATGAACATTTAGAGGACATATCATTTCATTATTATTAGGTTTCATTTTGATTAACTGAATATTGAATAACGATTAAAGTTATATAGTGTGGTTAGGTGGACGCCATCAGATTTACGGCAGATCAAACACGTTATAAATCATTCTCTGATGTTCAAATTCGTATTGATTTTGCAACAGAATTGAAATGGATTTCCCCGTCACTAAGCATTCGTGCATGAATATTTATTTAGCTAGCCAGCTATGCCTGTCTCAACAATTTCGAATTCAATTATTAATTTGATATTATTGAGAAGATATTTTGACTGAGTTAGAGTATTTTCGTTGCCTGGATTCTGTTGGCATATAATCGGTGAAGCGAGGTTTCATGGTGGTAGGTGAAAGTTAGAGGAGTGTAGCTTCATTTCTGAAGAAACTACGTCTCCTCGGGCGATTCGAAGTCATTTCACTCAACTTCATCGTGTGACAATTCACTATAACGTCACGCGACGATGCTGACATTCTAAAGCGAATTCTCAACAAAATTGAAATTCGTTCCAAAGTTTTTAGGCTTTGAACAGATAATACTGATCGATCAGAACAGAAATGACTTTCGTCGCTATAGAAACTATGATTCTGTAAAGATAATTAAATATACGGCTTGCTTGAGGCTGCATTCCACCTCCATCATAATATTTATAAGCAGCACAAGGTGTTTTCCAGATAATGTCAAATAGTGCAAGCTAGATAATTTATGAAAGTATAGAAACCAACATGCAACCGATTTCGATTATGGTTAACTTTGCTTATGCACCTACTATGGAAGAGGGTGCAATTTAGTAAATCCGTTCTGTATTATGAATTGTACAATTTGTTCTTTATATTGCTTCTATCTGTCCGTTTTTTTACACTTGCATTATGTGTGTGTATTGTTTCTTCTGCTATAAACATGCTTTCCGAAAATACTGTGTCACGTTTACAACAAACCCTGTCTGTGAAAGCTCTTATTATTCTTTTTCACATGTTTTATGGTCACCATCCCACAGCTTCGGTTTAGTGAACTCAAAAATTACTTTCTGGTTAACTTCATTAACGTAAAATATAGGCGAGTACCGCCATGCATTTATTCATCTACCGAAAACTCAACCAAACTAAATGAAGCCTCCAAACTCGTCAGTGTCCCTTTTCGTTATATCCTAGTGATGATTAAATTACAATCAAATTCTGTGAAATATAGATGGGTGAATATTATTTACATTCTTATTGCATAATGTATCAACAACTAGACTGTAGACGTTCGTGTCCTCCATGTCGGAAGCTTCATTTTGACTTACAATTATCATGAGATTTACGATTCCTAAGTTATTTACACCTTCCTAATTTCAGTAGTCCACAATCATGACAACTTTACGGCTTGATCATGTACAAATGTGATTTGCAGTTATACGTAGTGATGTGGTCTGTTTGGCTTGCATATAAATCAGATATGCTTGAAGTGGATGATTTGTATATCGGAAGCTGTTGTGTTGTTCACAACCTACTCCAGTCTTTCTCATAGATGAACACGTTTAAATTCAGATATTCGAACAGTCAATTGCTTACTGATCCTCAAACAGAAATCCATTCTATGTTATTCTGATTCGGTCGAATCGCGATTTTCCTCACAAAAACTTATTCACTTCGATTTTTCTGACAACAATGATAGAATCTATTTACAACCGCGTACTAAATAAACATAGAGTTGGCTGATGCTCAGTAATCTATTATTGGACTCACATAATCAACCCATTGCCAAAGAATCCCACTGAACATGGTAATCTCAAGTTTCAATAAAATACATCTTTCAAATAAATTTGCATCAGACTGGCATTGAATTTCGTATGCATCACTGATAGAAATTAGAAAGAAATTGTTTCAAATGCTAAAAACTAGTGTCGAACATCAAGTAGAATAGAAGAATAATCTGCAAAATAAGTTACGTCATACGGGATATTGATCGGTAGAATAAATGAGGAATAAATGTAAAGCAATTCACTATTGGAAGTGTTTACATAAGTTTTGTAAATATGAACATGACCTCCACAATGAATGTGAGTAAGCTGATGCTGATAACGATTTTGAAGATGGTGATGCTGAAGCACTGAGGTCAGACATTGAAGTAACTGCAAACATGCCACACCTTCTATTCAAGAAGATTTGTGATAAACATAAAGTGTCAACAGACTGAAAAAGAGGATAACTCATCAACATACCATAAAATGGAGATCTGAGCAAATGAGAGAATTACAGATCATCGTGGAACAATCATATGAGTGGAACGCATCAGGGAATTCTGATCAGTTCATTTCGCATGAAGGTACGGTCTTAGAGAACAGTTGGAAACTGAAAATGACACCGACATATGTTGATACTAAGAATACAATTCGATACCTCATCACTTTTGATAATAAGACGTGAGAACGATTGCGTCACATCTCACTGTGTTTACTATTTTGAATGTGTGTGTGAACATATACCGAAATGGTTGCAAACACAAGTGTAATCAAATGATTCAATAACAGCAAAGGATAAACATCCATCATTCTCTATTGCCAAACACAAAATTGAAACAGGTCATAAGATTGATCGTGACTCGGTAATTGTGTTATTGTCCGAATGTGTTTAAGGGCGTATATCAATGTTTATCGAAACCTCAGCCATATGAAAATTCAAATCCACTTTGTCTATTCGAAAACAGTTTGTTTTCACCATAAACCTTCCTTGGTAATATTAGCTTACCATCCAGAACGATGAGGTGTCAAAATACTTTTCGCATTATCATCTTCGTCAAACTTGAATAATGATTGGAGTTATTTATTGTGGTAAGGTGGACGCTATCAGATTTTAAGGGAGGTCGAACCCATTTTAACTCATCCTCTAGTGTTCAAATTCGTATTGATTTTGCAACAGAATTGAAATGGATTTCCCCGTCACTAAGCATTCGTGCATGAATATTTATTTAGCTAGCCAACTATGCCTGTCTCAACAATTTCGAATTCAATTATTAATTTGATAATATTGAGAAGATATTTTGATTGAGTTAGAGAATTTTCGCCACACGAACCGTAGATGACCTCTTGAAAGACAGATATGTTCATGTTTATTGTTTAAAGGGCACATATAGATATCATGTCTGTCTAGTAATTGAGTTCACATTGAACACTGTGCAATTTCTACTCCCATATAATTAAATTACGCACAAACATATACACTAATAATCAAACTCTACCCCTTCTTATCACAAATGCAGCATTTAACTGACAAACTAGCATAAGCAATAACACAGAATGAATTAATGAAGACTCGCACAGAATAGTGATGTGTGATATCAGTTCAATAATGTTTACCAATGATTGTTCGTTCTGTTGCTTGTTTGTATTTCGTCTTCTCTATTTCAATTCAATTATCTTTTACATCTCTTAATCATGTGACGAAACAAAGTCTTCGACATCGTTTAAGTATATTTGAGTTGAAAACGAATATGACTCTGATCAAAAGGAACATATTGTCTTCGATGAACAGTTAATGTCTAACCATAAAAGAACGCCTGCTTCTTTCATCCTCTCAAAATTGTTCACACTGAGTAAAGTTACTTTACGATTAAGTCATCAATATGTGTTTCAATATCACGTATAATTATCAGAAGGGGTTTTGTGGAGATTTTAGTAATTTATAGAGTTGAGATCATGAGTCAATTGAAGCTAGACCACCATGGAAAACCTGGAAGCACTGGACGGCCGTTTCGTCCTATTATGGGACTCCTCAGCAGTGCGCATCCACGAACCCACTCTCGCGGGATTCGAACCCAGGACCTACCAGTTTCAAGCCGAAGCCCTTAACCGATAGACCACTGAGCTGGCATCCGTATAGTTACCACAAATACTATTTGGCTTCTTTCAATCTAATATACGTTGCCACGTAAGAAAACTATTTTTCTAAAAGTAAAAATAATGATAAGAATAGTTTCTATGATGTGATAGTGTGATCTGTCTGTTAACCTTGACCGTTGTTTTTCTTGTTGTTGTTCTACTGTCATTCATTTTAATTCCACGTTGTTTATCACCAGATTTCATCTATGATATGACATTTTCTTTTTTATTATTACTATTATTATTAATGGCTTTATTCAATATTATAATCTGGTACAATATAGAATTCTCAGCATGAGTTAAAAAAAGACGACCGGCTTGAATACCTGGGCTACCTGTTTCTGCCATCTCAATATTTCAACAAGTTATCAAGGTTTTTTTAAAATTGTTTTAGCTTGTCATTATGTTTATTAATCGCATAACCTATACAGGCGTGTTTATGAAAAGCTTACGTCCTTTCGCTGCACAAATCACAAACAAGTACAGTAAGAGACATCGTGGTGGTTGGCAATATGCATTAAAGTGAATGAACATTAATCAAATGTCCATTCCAGAGCTGCTTAATTCTAACTGTCGATCTCTAAATAACAAGGTGGACTATCTCCGATTTCTGCTAAGTCAAAACATGTATCGTAATTTTGGTGTCACCACAATTCAAGAATCTTGGTTAACTGACTTACAGGATGATTGCTTAGTATCATGACGTGATTTTAATATCTATGATCAGGATCGATCAAACAACAAAAAGACCTGTGGTGGCAGATTAGCTACATTTGTAAACGTCGATCTACGTTTGCCTGTTTCAAGTTTTCAAATGACTTTATTGACTGTCTAACTTTAAAGTGCTGTCCAAAACACCTGAATAAATACAAATATATTTATGTTACCAATATCTACATGACTCCAGACTGCACATCATCTGCGCTATCTGTCTTCGCTGATAAATTTACTGAATTCGCCGTTATTGCCTTCAATGATTCACTTTTTAATTGTATGTGGTGATTTCAATTCATGTGACTGTATCTTTCTTACATCACTAGGTCACCTAAATGTAGTAGATTTTCCTACTCGTTTGAATGCTCATCTAGACTTGGTTTTCATTAATGATGTGGGTACCTATGTGACTCGCGAACGTGCTCCATTGTCTAACTGGGATCGCTGTATAATTCGTGTTCTACCTAAAGTATATGGTAAACATGGAAAGAGTACACACATACACCATACCAAAAAGTAATATATAGGAATTACTCAGAAGAACATTTACAAAATCTAAAAAAACATGTTTCGTATGACCAACTGGGAAGTACTTACAGATGACTCAATAGAAAACACAACTGATGTTATCACCTGTCATCTTGAATTCTGTTTTGATATTTGCTGTCCTACCGAAACCTTCTTTTTAAGTTTTGATCGACTTACATCTCCACAACTAAAACAACTACGGAGGGTAAAAGAAAGGATGTACAAGGAGAAAAATACTATTGAAGTTCGTAAGTTAAATGGTCAAATAAACCAAGAGATTAGACGTCTCAACTCTGTGTTCACTCAAAAACTCCTATCTTGTAAAAGCTCTTCAAGTATGTGGAAACTCTTTAAAGAAATTACAGGGGACAGGCAGACTAGAAGCGATAACCAGCTGAATGTTTGTGACTTAAATAAGTCCTTCATACGTCAGTCATCTGACATCATGCTCTCTATATCCAAGGGTCTGAAGAATAATTGTGTCCCAGTTTCACTGAAAATGATGTCCGAAAATTCAGTCACTTAATTCATCTCAATGTTTAGGACCTGATGGTATCCCAAACCTCCTTTTAAAAATGTGCTGATGTTTTATGTTATCCATTAACGAATGTCTTTAACAGATCCTTCTCAACTAATGTCTTACCGATAATGTGAAGACAGATAAAGATAATCCCTATACCAAAGAAAGCTTCTGGTGATAAAAATGTGAAATTTAGACCCATTGCAATAACTTCACCTTTCCTCAAAATAATGGAAAAATTACTGATACAACCACTTCAACCTGCAATAAAAGAGCACTGTGATCCATATCAGTTTGCTTACAAATGCAAAGAAGCACATTAGATTCCGTTGCTGTTCTGCATCACAATATAGTGTTGGGGTTGGAAAAGGGTAGGTGTGCCACAAGGAGCTGTTCTTTCACCTCTACTCTTCTCTTTTTTCCCTTGCTCTTTTTACATTTTATCAATGATATTGGCGAATGTCTTCGCACAGTGGTGATCAAAATGTTAGCTTAGGCTTCACTCAGCTAAATGTCAATGGATATGCTTCGGCAAAACATCGATCGAATTAAGTCTTACCATGATTAGTGAGGTGTTATCCACCTTCACGGAACAGGTATTGGTCCAGACCTCCTAATCTGAACGTTTTATACGTTGCATAACTCGTAATTTTTATATCCATGAGTCACATATTTCAATGTTCAATGTTCATTGAATAACACAACTCTATACTTGGAAATGTGCTCATTAAGGATAAATTTGGACTGAAATCAATGCAGAGACGATTTACACTTTGGATTCTTCTGACTCATTGTAACGTGAACTATAATTACTGATGTTATGAATTTGGGCATTACCCACTATGGAAGAGGGTGCAATTCAGTTAGTCCGTTCTGTATTATGAATTGTACAATTCGTTCTTTTTATTGCTTTTGTCTGTCCCTTTTCTTTTTGACATTTGCACTATGTGTGTGTATTGTTTCTTCTGCTACAAACATGCTTTCCGAAAATACTGTGTCACGTTTACAACAAATCCCGGCTTTTTCACTCGATTTAGAGTCACCATCCCGCAGCTTGGGTTTATTGGACTGGAAAATTATTTTCTGGTTAACTTTATTAACGTAAAATATAGGCGAGTACCGCCATGCATTAATTCATCTACTGAAAATTCAACCAAACTAAATGAAGACTCCAAACTCGTCAGTGTCCCTTTTCGTTATATCCTAGTGAAGATCAAATTATAATCAAATTCTGTGAAATATTGATGACCGAATATTATTTACATTCTTATTGCATAATGTATCAACAATTAGACAGTAGACGTTCGTGTCCTCCTTGTCGGAAGCTTCATTTTGACTTACAACTATCATGACATTGAATTTCGTATGCATCACTGATGGAAATTAGAAAGAAATTGTTTCAAATGCTAAAAACTAGTGTCGAACATCAAGTAGAATAGAAGAATAATCTGCAAAATAAGTTACGTCATACGGGATATTGATCGGTAGAATAAATGAGGAATAAATGTAAAGCAATTCACTATTGGAAGTGTTTACATAAGTTTTGTAAATATGAACATGACCTCCACAATGAATGTGAGTAAGCTGATGCTGATAACGATTTTGAAGATGGTGATGCTGAAGCACTGAGGTCAGACATTGAAGTAACTGCAAACATGCCACACCTTCTATTCAAGAAGATTTGGGATAAAGTTAAAGTGTCAGCAGAATGAAAAGGAGGATAACTCATCAAGATGCCATTAAATGGAGATCTGAGCAAATGAGAGAATTACAGAGGTATGACACTTTTTTCACTACAAGGAGACGTTTTCAATAGAGTGTTGCTGGACAGGAAGAAAGATGCAATAGACTCTCGACTTTGATCTCAACTGACTGGATTCCATAAGGATCGGTCGTGCACAGACCGAGTTGTGCCACTACAGATCATCGTGGAACAATCATTTGAGTTGAACGCATCAGGGAATTCTGATCAGTTCATTTTGCCTGAAGGTACGTTCCTAGAGAACAGTTGGAAACTGATGAATTGAAGCCGACGCAACTGAGAATGACACCGACATATGTTGATACTAAGAATACAGTTCAATACCTTATCACTTTTGATAATAAGACATAGTAACGATTGCGTCACATCTCACTGTGTTTATTATTTTGAATGTGTGTGTGAACATATATCGAATTGGTTGCGAAAATCAATACAAACAAATGATCCAATAACAGCAGAGGATAAACAACTATCATTCTCTATTGCCAAACACAAAATTGAAACAGGTCATAAGATTGATCGTGACTCGGTAATTGTGTTATTGTCCGAATGTGTTTAAGGGCGTATATCAATGTTTATCGAAACCTTAGCCAAGGGAAAATTCAAATCCACTTTGTCTATTCGAAAACAGTTTGTTTTCACCATAAACCTTACTTGGTAATATTAGCTTATCATCCAGAACGATGAGGTGTCAAAATTCTTTTCGCATTATCAACTTTGTCAAACTTGTCCCCTCCTATCCACCATTTCAAGTGTGGTTGATTTTATATTTCTAGTTTAAAATGTTCTTATCAACTGTATGTATGATCAGATTGTTCGAAATGTATAACCTCAATGATTATTTCCATAAGTAATTATCATTGACCGAATGACACTATCTGTATAGTGAATTAATTGAAGAGCTCAACGATAATAGGCTCATACAGTGTCAAGTGGATGTGAGGTACTGTACTTTATACAAAGACGTTCGTTATACCTTCCTTGGTTAGCTGATATCGTTCAGCTTCATAGGTTGTTCCAACTGTTTGAATGAAATAATCGGAATAATGCTGAAATATCTAGACAAAGACATGTCAATTGTTTATTTATCATATAATTGACACACGAACAAACATACACGTTCGAATTCACACTCAACCCCTTCTTATCTTAAATGCAACCATTGAAAATTTCATATGCTCATACAATCACAGAGAATGATGTGATGGTGATGTCCACCGAATAACGTCGATACAAATGACATGACACAGACATAATTAGACGTATTTCCACTTCAATTGAATTACGTTTTCAACCTTAGTAACTCGTAGTACTCATAGATAGAGCTAATATTGTATGAACATTTAGAGGACATATCATTTCATTATTATTAGGTTTCATTTTGATTAACTGAATATTGAATAACGATTAAAGTTATATAGTGTAGTTGTGTGGACGCCATCAGATTCTACGGTGGATCGAACACATTATAAATCATCCTCTGATGTTAAAATTCGTATTGATTTTGCAACAGAATTGAAATGGATTTCCCCGTCACTAAGCATTCGTGAATGAATATTTATTTAGCTAGCCAGCTATGCCTGTGTCAACAATTTCGAATTCAATTATTAATTTGATATTATTGAGAAGATATTTTGATTGAGTTAGAGAATTTTCGTTGCCTGGATTCTGTTGGCATATAATCGGTGAAGCGAGGTTTCATGGTGGTAGTTGAAAGTTAGTGAAGTGTAGCTTCATTTCTGAAGAAACTACGTCTCCTCGGGTGTTTCGAAGTCCTTTCATTCCTACTTGCAAAATCAACATTAACTACTTCGCCACACTAACCGTAGATGACCTCTTGAAAGACAGATATGTTCATGTTTTCTGTTTAAAGGGCACATATAGATATCATGTCTGTCTAGTAATTGAGTTCACATTGAACACTGTGCAATTTCTACTCCCATATAATTAAATTACGCACAAACATATACACTAATAATCAAACTCTACCCCTTCTTATCACAAATGCAGCATTTAACTGACAAACTAGCATAAGCAATAACACAGAATGAATTAATGAAGACTCGCACAGAATAGTGATGTATGATACCAGTTCAATAATGTTTATCAATGATTGTTCGTTTTCTTGCTTGTTTGCATTTCGTCTTCTCTATTTCAATTCAATTATCTTTTACATCTCTAAATCATGTGACAAAACAAAGTCTTCGACATCGTTTAAGTATATTTGAGTTGAAAACGAATATGACTCTGATCAAAAGGAACATACTGTCTTCGATGAACAGTTAATGTCTAACCATAAAAGAACGCCTGCTTCTTTCATCCTCTCAAAATTGTTCACACTGAGTAAAGTTACTTTACGATTAAGTCATCAATATGTGTTTCAATATCACGTATAATTATCAGAAGGGGTTTTGTGGAGATTTTAGTAATTTATAGAGTTGAGATCATGAGTCAATTGAAGCTAGACCACCATGGAAAACCTGGAAGCACTGGACGGCCGTTTCGTCCTATTATGGGACTCCTCAGCAGTGCGCATCCACGAACCCACTCTCGCGGGATTCGAACCCAGGACCTACCAGTTTCAAGCCGAAGCCCTTAACCGATAGACCACTGAGCTGGCATCCGTATAGTTACCACAAATACTATTTGGCTTCTTTCAATCTAATATACGTTGCCACGTAAGAAAACTATTTTTCTAAAAGTAAAAATAATGATAAGAATAGTTTCTATGATGTGATAGTGTGATCTGTCTGTTAACCTTGACCGTTGTTTTTCTTGTTGTTGTTCAACTGTCATTCATTTTAATTCCACGTTGTTTATCACCAGATTTCATCTATGATATGACATTTTCTTTTTTATTATTACTATTATTATTAATGGCTTTATTCAATATTATAATCTGGTACAATATAGAATTCTCAGCATGAGTTAAAAAAGGCGGCCTGCTTGAATACCTGGGCTACCTGTTTCTGCCATCTCAATATTTCAACATTGTTATCTGGGTTTTTTTTAAAAATTTTTTAACTTATCATTATGTCTATTAATCGCATAACCTATACAGGCGCGTAAATGTTAAGCTTACGTTGTAACGGTAATAAAAATCATTACATGCAACAATATTAATGTGAGTTTGTATTCCTCATTGCGGGGCAACAAAGAGTGAATGCACTGGAAGAAGAAGAACAAGCCCTACGCGGTCTGAACTTGCAGAATAACGAGTAAAACTATTTTGTAATAACTTTCCCTTTTGTAATATAAACCGCGTTTTTCAATTACAAATATATCTGTTGCACCAGCACACCGTGTTCTCACTTCAGAGGCACTTGTCTGTCCTGACTGTTGTGTTGCTGTTTCAGGTCGCTCCTGCTCCCAAGTAAACGTCAAAATATAACGTGCTACAAGTGGTGATGGAGGTGTTTACGTCAAAACGCGATGAAAATTATTAGGAACCACCGGTCATTCCAAGCAAATCAGCAACCGGTGTAATCATCCGCCAGCCACCACTACTGGAATTTTCGTCGGACTATGCTATTTGAAAGGTCAGAAATACGACGTATCTACGTAAGGTTCCAGCTACCGAACATTTTGTCTACCTCCTATCGTGCTTGGACGATGAAGCAGCAAAAAGGGCGATAGCCAATGGTTTAACTGCAAGCAACTCATCTGCTCAGAACTAGAAGATTCTTGATGAATGTATTTCGTCGACAGTAGACACTCAGTTGGGGACCATGCAGTTTCTTTCGCGTCACCAGAAAATGAGTGAGGAGCCCATTGAATAACTACGCTCTCTGCGGCAAGCCGCAATAGTAGCCTTCCCCAGCGTAGACGTCTCTATTCGGGAAGAGTTAATACGTGCACGATTTACAGAGGTGCACTACAACAGCACCTTCTGTACATGCCACCGAAAAGCATTCAGGACCTAAGAACCACAGTCCTTCGGTTCGTTGCCGCGGATAAGCTATCAAACGCTTTCAATACACCTCATTTGTCAGCGAATGTTATTGAACAGCCTGGAGTACCACATCAGTTCGACCCTACTCAAACTATTTCCGCGGTCAAATGGCGCCCCAATATACAGCCGCCACGAACTAGTCAACATAATCGGAAGACGGAGCGTTTTTACTGCAAACGATTTGGCTATAGAGCCCGAAAATGTGGGCACAATAAGTTTTGGAAGCAAGGTGAGACTAGTTTTCTTATTTGTCTTCATATTATTCTGAATCAGTATATCCTATTACCATAGCTGGTAGTTTACAGGGCCTACAGACTACTATTCTACTGGATACAGGAGCTTCAGTATCCATTGTGAGAGAAGGATTTTTAAGCACATTGAATCGCATAAACCGACAAAAACCATGTTCCTCCACACTAAAAACAGCCGGTGGTGACCTTCTGGAAGTACGGTCTAGGGTGTGGTTGGAGGTAACGGTGAATAAACACTAATTCCTACACGAATTCTTAGTATGCCCCACACTCACCTGGGATGTTATGCTTGGAGTTGACTTCATGTTAAAATACGACGTCGTTATACATGTTGCTAAGGCGGAAGCTCGAATCGGGGAAGTAACCATTCCGACACATCGCCTTAAGAACCCAACTAAGTCGGTAGCTCACGTAGAGGTGTCGGAAGTCATACACCAGGTACAAACCAATGAACAAATTACAGAGAATGTCCGTCTATCAACCATTTCCTTACTTCAAAAATTTAGCTCTGTTTTCTCAGAGAATATTTCTGATAATCGGACGACCACGGTACAACACTCTATTCCCACAGGTGATCATATGCCATTACGTCAACCACCCCGAAGAGTACCGGTACACTATCAGCCTCAGTTAGAATCAATGGTAAAAGAGATGTTAGAGAAAAAGATTATTGTGTCATCTTCATCATCATGGGCTTTGTTTAAGTGAAGAAGACAGACTCCTCCCTTCGATTATGTATAGATTGCCGACGCCTTAATGCTATTAAAAAGCGCGATTCCTGCCCACTACCACGGATTGATGCAACATTAGATGCTATGAGAGGTGCGTGTTGGTTTTTGACTTTGGTCCTAGCATCCGGATACTGGCAAGTAGAAGTACGACCTCAGGATAGAAAGAAAGCGGCATTCGTTGTGCCAAATGGTCTCTACGAATTTCAGGTGATGCCTTTCGGGTTTACTAATGCCCCAGCAACCTTTCAACGACTCATGCAGACGGTTCTACATGGCCTGGTACCACACAAATGTTTTATTTACCTTGATGATATTATAGTGTATGGCAGCACGCCTGAACAGCATAATGCCAACTCGAGGGCATCACAATATAGTGTTAGAGTTGGAAAAGGGTAGGTGTGCCACAAGGAGCTGTTCTTTCACCTCTACTCTTCTCTTTTTTTCTGTATGATCTGCCATCTTCCACAGAAAACACTTTTGTAAAATATGCGGACAACCTCACTGTATGTATGTCGATTTCTACCTCCTTACATCCCATAGAAATGAATGAGTTTTTATCTCGTATTGAAAGGTGGTCTGTTGGTAATGGTCTCTTACTCAATGCATCTAAATGTCAAGCTGTTAACTTTAGCTTGAGACATCGACAGAACCTATACTCCATTTTGGGATCTCATAATGCTTGTGCCATTTGAGACTCCTTAATAAACACAGTGTCGAAGGTCAAATATCTTGGTGTCATTTTTTCCTCTGATCTTTCTTGGTCTTCTCATTTTTTACTGTTATCGAAAAATGTTCACCGTTTGACATACTACATAAAGAAGCTGCATGCTTTTGGGATTACTTACCATTTACTCTTACAATTTGTAAATTCCTGCATATTGCCTATTATTCTATATTGTTCCCCATTATTCTTTCCCGGGCTTTTGAGAAAAAGACTTTGCTGTTTTGCGTAGAGTGGTGAAGGCGGTTTGCAAGGTATGTGGTGAATCTTTCCAAGTCATTATTAATATGCTTGTGGATAGACATCTGAAGTCTTGCAAACTCTTGGCAGGTGTTATCTTATCAGATACTAGCCATCCGCTTAATTCATATCTTTCTCCTTGTATATCTTTTGGTAGAACGAGACGTAAATACATTAAATTTCATACACGCAAGCAAATCTATAAAAGTTCTGTAATATCTTACCTAGCAAATTTACTTTGTGACGAACAGGCTGTTAGAGTTGACCTAGTAAATAACCTGTACTCTTAAGCATGTCTGAAATTCGATAATTAATGATGAAAGCAGATAGTTTTTTCATCAAGCCATAGAAGGTCTTCATTCAGTTATGAATAAACACTGAAATCATTTACGATCTTATTTCAAATGAGTCTAGTAATACTTGTTGAATAGAAGTATCTCCATTTCAAGTCTTCAGTTTATCAATCTATGGAACTATCATTACCAATCAGGTTGCTTTCATACTCGACTAAATAATACGTCCCATAATTATTGAAGATGAGACCGTGATCATTCATCTTGATAACAATGTCGACATCGCATTCTGTGTCACATTTTATGTCCATCAATGTGACAGATTAACTCAACGTTACTCAATATTTTGGACAGATATATTAAAATAAATGTTTGTGTTGAATAGTGGTTGAAGTTTGATATCTTGATGAGATGAATGCCATCAGATTTTACGGGAGATCATACACACTTCATTTCATCATTTAGTATTCAAATTCTTCCTAATTTCCTGAAAGAATTGAAATGGATTTCCCTGTCAGGAGGCAATCGTAGATGAATACTCATTCAGTCTGCCCGGTTCGCCTGTATCAACAACCTCAAATTCATATATAAAAATGATATTATTGAGAAGATATTCTGATTGAGTTAGAGAATGTTCGGTGCCTTATCACAAATGCAACATTTGACAAATCCATAAGCTCATACAATCACAGAGAATGATGTGATGATGACGCCCACCGAATAATGTCGATACAAATGGCATGACACTCACATAATCAGACTTCAATTGAATTACGTTTTCAACCTTGGTAACTCGTAGCACTCATGGATATAGCTAATATTGTATGAACATTTAGAGGACATATCATTTCATTATTATTAGGTTTCATTTTGATTAACTGAATATTGAATAACGATTAAAGTTATATAGTGTGGTTGTGTGGACGCCATCAGATTTTACGGGAGATCAAACACGTTATAAATCATCCTCTGATGTTAAAATTCGTATTGATTTTGCAACAGAATTGAAATGGATTTCCCCGTCACTAAGCATTCGTGAATGAATATTTATTTAGCTAGCCAGCTATGCCTGTGTCAACAATTTCGAATTCAATTATTAATTTGATATTATTGAGAAGATATTTTGATTGAGTTAGAGAATTTTCGTTGCCTGGATTCTGTTGGCATATAATCGGTGAAGCGAGGTTTCATGGTGGTAGGTGAAAGTTAGAGGAGTGTAGCTTCATTTCTGAAGAAACTACGTCTCCTCGGGCGATTCGAAGTCATTTCACTCAACTTCACCGTGTGACAATTCACTATAACGTCACGCGACGATGCTGACATTCTAAAGCGAATTCTCAACAAAATTGAAATTCGTTCCAAAGTTTTTAGGCTTTGAACAGATAATACTGATCGATCAGAACAGAAATGACTTTCGTCGCTATAGAAACTATGATTCTGTAAAGATAATTAAATATACGGCTTGCTTGAGGCTGCATTCCACCTCCATCAAAATGTTTTTAAGCAGCATAAGGTGCTTTCGAGATAATGTCAAATAGTGCAAGCTAGATAATTTATGAAAGTATAGAAACCAACATGGAACCGATTTCGATTATGGTTAACTTTGCTTATGCACCTACTATGGAAGAGGGTGCAATTTAGTAAATCCGTTCTGTATTGTGAATTGTACAATTTGTTCTTTTTATTGCGTCTATCTGTCCGTTTTTTTACACTTGCATTATGTGTGTGTATTCTTTCTTCTGCTATAAACATGCTTTCCGAAAATACTGTGTCACGTTTACAACAAACCCTGTCTGTGAAAGCTCTTATTATTCTTTTTCACATGTTTTATGATCACCATCCCACAGCTTCGGTTTAGTGAACTCAAAAATTACTTTCTGGTTAACTTCATTAACGTAAAATATAGGCGAGTACCGCCATGCATTTATTCATCTACCGAAAACTCAACCAAACTAAATGAAGCCTCCAAACTCGTCAGTGTCCCTTTTCGTTATATCCTAGTGATGATTAAATTACAATCAAATTCTGTGAAATATAGATGGGTGAATATTATTTACATTCTTATTGCATAATGTATCAACAACTAGACTGTAGACGTTCGTGTCCTCCATGTCGGAAGCTTCATTTTGACTTACAATTATCATGAGATTTACGATTCCTAAGTTATTTACACCTTCCTAATTTCAGTAGTCCACAATCATGACAACTTTACGGCTTGATCATGTACAAATGTGATTTGCAGTTATACGTAGTGATGTGGTCTGTTTGGCTTGCATATAAATCAGATATGCTTGAAGTGGATGATTTGTATATCGGAAGCTGTTGTGTTGTTCACAACCTACTCCAGTCTTTCTCATAGATGAACACGTTTAAATTCAGATATTCGAACAGTCAATTGCTTACTGATCCTCAAACAGAAATCCATTCTATATTATTCTGATTCGGTCGAATCGCGATTTTCCTCACAAAAACTTATTCACTTCGATTTTTCTGACTACAATGATAGAATCTATTTACAACTGCGTACTAAATAAACATAGAGTTGGCTGATGCTCAGTAATCTATTATTGGACTCACATAATCAACCCATTGCCAAAGAATCCCACTGAACATGGTAATCTCAAGTTTCAATAAAATACATCTTTCAAATAAATTTGCATCAGACTGGCATTGAATTTCGTATGCATCACTGATGGAAATTAGAAAGAAATTGTTTCAAATGCTAAAAACTAGTGTCGAACATCAAGTAGAATAGAAGAATAATCTGCGAAATAAGTTACGTCATACGAGATATTGATCGGTAGAATAAATGAGGAATAAATGTAAAGCAATTCACTATTGGAAGTGTTTACATAAGTTTTGTAAATATGAACATGACCTCCACAATGAATGTGAGTAAGCTGATGCTGATAACGATTTTGAAGATGGTGATGCTGAAGCACTGAGGTCAGACATTGAAGTAACTGCAAACATGCCACACCTTCTATTCAAGAAGATTTGTGATAAACATAAAGTGTCAGCAGAATGAAAAGGAGGATAACTCATCAAGATGCCATTAAATGGAGATCTGAGCAAATGAGAGAATTACAGAGGTATGACACTTTTTTCACTACAAGGAGACGTTTTCAATAGAGTGTTGCTGGACAGGAAGAAAGATGCAATAGACTCTCGACTTTGATCTCAACTGACTGGATTCCATAAGGATCGGTCGTGCACAGACCGAGTTGTGCCACTACAGATCATCGTGGAACAATCATTTGAGTTGAACGCATCAGGGAATTCTGATCAGTTCATTTTGCCTGAAGGTACGTTCCTAGAGAACAGTTGGAAACTGATGAATTGAAGCCGACGCAACTGAGAATGACACCGACATATGTTGATACTAAGAATACAGTTCAATACCTTATCACTTTTGATAATAAGACATAGTAACGATTGCGTCACATCTCACTGTGTTTATTATTTTGAATGTGTGTGTGAACATATATCGAATTGGTTGCGAAAATCAATACAAACAAATGATCCAATAACAGCAGAGGATAAACAACTATCATTCTCTATTGCCAAACACAAAATTGAAACAGGTCATAAGATTGATCGTGACTCGGTAATTGTGTTATTGTCCGAATGTGTTTAAGGGCGTATATCAATGTTTATCGAAACCTTAGCCAAGGGAAAATTCAAATCCACTTTGTCTATTCGAAAACAGTTTGTTTTCACCATAAACCTTACTTGGTAATATTAGCTTATCATCCAGAACGATGAGGTGTCAAAATTCTTTTCGCATTATCAACTTTGTCAAACTTGTCCCCTCCTATCCACCATTTCAAGTGTGGTTGATTTTATATTTCTAGTTTAAAATGTTCTTATCAACTGTATGTATGATCAGATTGTTCGAAATGTATAACCTCAATGATTATTTCCATAAGTAATTATCATTGACCGAATGACACTATCTGTATAGTGAATTAATTGAAGAGCTCAACGATAATAGGCTCATACAGTGTCAAGTGGATGTGAGGTACTGTACTTTATACAAAGACGTTCGTTATACCTTCCTTGGTTAGCTGATATCGTTCAGCTTCATAGGTTGTTCCAACTGTTTGAATGAAATAATCGGAATAATGCTGAAATATCTAGACAAAGACATGTCAATTGTTTATTTATCATATAATTGACACACGAACAAACATACACGTTCGAATTCACACTCAACCCCTTCTTATCTTAAATGCAACCATTGAAAATTTCATATGCTCATACAATCACAGAGAATGATGTGATGGTGATGTCCACCGAATAACGTCGATACAAATGACATGACACAGACATAATTAGACGTATTTCCACTTCAATTGAATTACGTTTTCAACCTTAGTAACTCGTAGTACTCATAGATAGAGCTAATATTGTATGAACATTTAGAGGACATATCATTTCATTATTATTAGGTTTCATTTTGATTAACTAAATATTGAATAGCGATTAAAGTTATATAGTGTGGTTGTGTGGACGCCATCAGATTTTACGGGAGATCAAACACGTTATAAATCATCCTCTGATGTTAAAATTCGTATTGATTTTGCAACAGAATTGAAATGGATTTCCCCGTCACTAAGCATTCGTGAATGAATATTTATTTAGCTAGCCAGCTATGCCTGTGTCAACAATTTCGAATTCAATTATTAATTTGATATTATTGAGAAGATATTTTGATTGAGTTAGAGAATTTTCGTTGCCTGGATTCTGTTGGCATATAATCGGTGAAGCGAGGTTTCATGGTGGTAGTTGAAAGTTAGTGAAGTGTAGCTTCATTTCTGAAGAAACTACGTCTCCTCGGGTGTTTCGAAGTCCTTTCATTCCTACTTGCAAAATCAACATTAACTACTTCGCCACACTAACCGTAGATGACCTCTTGAAAGACAGATATGTTCATGTTTTCTGTTTAAAGGGCACATATAGATATCATGTCTGTCTAGTAATTGAGTTCACATTGAACACTGTGCAATTTCTACTCCCATATAATTAAATTACGCACAAACATATACACTAATAATCAAACTCTACCCCTTCTTATCACAAATGCAGCATTTAACTGACAAACTAGCATAAGCAATAACACAGAATGAATTAATGAAGACTCGCACAGAATAGTGATGTATGATACCAGTTCAATAATGTTTATCAATGATTGTTCGTTTTCTTGCTTGTTTGCATTTCGTCTTCTCTATTTCAATTCAATTATCTTTTACATCTCTAAATCATGTGACAAAACAAAGTCTTCGACATCGTTTAAGTATATTTGAGTTGAAAACGAAGATGACTCTGATCAAAAGGAACATACTGTCTTCGATGAACAGTTAATGTCTAACCAGAAAAGAACGCCTGCTTCTTTCATCCTCTCAAAACTGTTCACACTGAGTAAAGTTACTTGACGATTAAGTCATCAATATGTGTTTCAATATCACGTATAATTATCAGAAGGGGTTTTGTGGAGATTTTAGTAATTTATATAGTTGAGATCATGAGTCAATTGAAGCTAGACCACCATGGAAAACCTGGAAGCACTGGACGGCCGTTTCGTCCTATTATGGGACTCCTCAGCAGTGCGCATCCACGAACCCACTCTCGCGGGATTCGAACCCAGGACCTACCAGTTTTAAGCCGAAGCCCTTAACCGATAGACCACTGAGCTGGCATCCGTATAATTACCACAAATACTATTTGGCTTCTTTCAACCTAATATACGTTGCCACGTAAGAAAACTATATTTCCAAGAGTAAAATTAATGATAAGAATAATTTCTATTATGTGATAGTGTGATTTGTCTGTTAACCTTGACCGTTGTTTTTTTGTTGTTGTTCAACTGTCATTCATTTTAATTCCACGTTGTTTATCACCAGATTTCATCTATGATATGACATTTTCTTTTTTATTATTACTATTATTATTAATGGCTTTATTCAATATTATAATCTGGTACAATATAGAATTCTCAGCATGAGTTAAAAAAGGCGGCCTGCTTGAATACCTGGGCTACCTGTTTCTGCCATCTCAATATTTCAACATTGTTATCTGGGTTTTTTTTAAAAATTTTTTAACTTATCATTATGTCTATTAATCGCATAACCTATACAGGCGCGTAAATGTTAAGCTTACGTTGTAACGGTAATAAAAATCATTACATGCAACAATATTAATGTGAGTTTGTATTCCTCATTGCGGGGCAACAAAGAGTGAATGCACTGGAAGAAGAAGAACAAGCCCTACGCGGTCTGAACTTGCAGAATAACGAGTAAAACTATTTTGTAATAACTTTCCCTTTTGTAATATAAACCGCGTTTTTCAATTACAAATATATCTGTTGCACCAGCACACCGTGTTCTCACTTCAGAGGCACTTGTCTGTCCTGACTGTTGTGTTGCTGTTTCAGGTCGCTCCTGCTCCCAAGTAAACGTCAAAATATAACGTGCTACAAGTGGTGATGGAGGTGTTTACGTCAAAACGCGATGAAAATTATTAGGAACCACCGGTCATTCCAAGCAAATCAGCAACCGGTGTAATCATCCGCCAGCCACCACTACTGGAATTTTCGTCGGACTATGCTATTTGAAAGGTCAGAAATACGACGTATCTACGTAAGGTTCCAGCTACCGAACATTTTGTCTACCTCCTATCGTGCTTGGACGATGAAGCAGCAAAAAGGGCGATAGCCAATGGTTTAACTGCAAGCAACTCATCTGCTCAGAACTAGAAGATTCTTGATGAATGTATTTCGTCGACAGTAGACACTCAGTTGGGGACCATGCAGTTTCTTTCGCGTCACCAGAAAATGAGTGAGGAGCCCATTGAATAACTACGCTCTCTGCGGCAAGCCGCAATAGTAGCCTTCCCCAGCGTAGACGTCTCTATTCGGGAAGAGTTAATACGTGCACGATTTACAGAGGTGCACTACAACAGCACCTTCTGTACATGCCACCGAAAAGCATTCAGGACCTAAGAACCACAGTCCTTCGGTTCGTTGCCGCGGATAAGCTATCAAACGCTTTCAATACACCTCATTTGTCAGCGAATGTTATTGAACAGCCTGGAGTACCACATCAGTTCGACCCTACTCAAACTATTTCCGCGGTCAAATGGCGCCCCAATATACAGCCGCCACGAACTAGTCAACATAATCGGAAGACGGAGCGTTTTTACTGCAAACGATTTGGCTATAGAGCCCGAAAATGTGGGCACAATAAGTTTTGGAAGCAAGGTGAGACTAGTTTTCTTATTTGTCTTCATATTATTCTGAATCAGTATATCCTATTACCATAGCTGGTAGTTTACAGGGCCTACAGACTACTATTCTACTGGATACAGGAGCTTCAGTATCCATTGTGAGAGAAGGATTTTTAAGCACATTGAATCGCATAAACCGACAAAAACCATGTTCCTCCACACTAAAAACAGCCGGTGGTGACCTTCTGGAAGTACGGTCTAGGGTGTGGTTGGAGGTAACGGTGAATAAACACTAATTCCTACACGAATTCTTAGTATGCCCCACACTCACCTGGGATGTTATGCTTGGAGTTGACTTCATGTTAAAATACGACGTCGTTATACATGTTGCTAAGGCGGAAGCTCGAATCGGGGAAGTAACCATTCCGACACATCGCCTTAAGAACCCAACTAAGTCGGTAGCTCACGTAGAGGTGTCGGAAGTCATACACCAGGTACAAACCAATGAACAAATTACAGAGAATGTCCGTCTATCAACCATTTCCTTACTTCAAAAATTTAGCTCTGTTTTCTCAGAGAATATTTCTGATAATCGGACGACCACGGTACAACACTCTATTCCCACAGGTGATCATATGCCATTACGTCAACCACCCCGAAGAGTACCGGTACACTATCAGCCTCAGTTAGAATCAATGGTAAAAGAGATGTTAGAGAAAAAGATTATTGTGTCATCTTCATCATCATGGGCTTTGTTTAAGTGAAGAAGACAGACTCCTCCCTTCGATTATGTATAGATTGCCGACGCCTTAATGCTATTAAAAAGCGCGATTCCTGCCCACTACCACGGATTGATGCAACATTAGATGCTATGAGAGGTGCGTGTTGGTTTTTGACTTTGGTCCTAGCATCCGGATACTGGCAAGTAGAAGTACGACCTCAGGATAGAAAGAAAGCGGCATTCGTTGTGCCAAATGGTCTCTACGAATTTCAGGTGATGCCTTTCGGGTTTACTAATGCCCCAGCAACCTTTCAACGACTCATGCAGACGGTTCTACATGGCCTGGTACCACACAAATGTTTTATTTACCTTGATGATATTATAGTGTATGGCAGCACGCCTGAACAGCATAATGCCAACTCGAGGGCATCACAATATAGTGTTAGAGTTGGAAAAGGGTAGGTGTGCCACAAGGAGCTGTTCTTTCACCTCTACTCTTCTCTTTTTTTCTGTATGATCTGCCATCTTCCACAGAAAACACTTTTGTAAAATATGCGGACAACCTCACTGTATGTATGTCGATTTCTACCTCCTTACATCCCATAGAAATGAATGAGTTTTTATCTCGTATTGAAAGGTGGTCTGTTGGTAATGGTCTCTTACTCAATGCATCTAAATGTCAAGCTGTTAACTTTAGCTTGAGACATCGACAGAACCTATACTCCATTTTGGGATCTCATAATGCTTGTGCCATTTGAGACTCCTTAATAAACACAGTGTCGAAGGTCAAATATCTTGGTGTCATTTTTTCCTCTGATCTTTCTTGGTCTTCTCATTTTTTACTGTTATCGAAAAATGTTCACCGTTTGACATACTACATAAAGAAGCTGCATGCTTTTGGGATTACTTACCATTTACTCTTACAATTTGTAAATTCCTGCATATTGCCTATTATTCTATATTGTTCCCCATTATTCTTTCCCGGGCTTTTGAGAAAAAGACTTTGCTGTTTTGCGTAGAGTGGTGAAGGCGGTTTGCAAGGTATGTGGTGAATCTTTCCAAGTCATTATTAATATGCTTGTGGATAGACATCTGAAGTCTTGCAAACTCTTGGCAGGTGTTATCTTATCAGATACTAGCCATCCGCTTAATTCATATCTTTCTCCTTGTATATCTTTTGGTAGAACGAGACGTAAATACATTAAATTTCATACACGCAAGCAAATCTATAAAAGTTCTGTAATATCTTACCTAGCAAATTTACTTTGTGACGAACAGGCTGTTAGAGCTGACCTAGTAAATAACCTGTACTCTTAAGCATGTCTGAAATTCGATAATTAATGATGAAAGCAGATATTTTTTTCATCAAGCCATAGAAAGTCTTCATTTAGTTATGAATAAACACTGAAATCATTTACGATCTTATTTCAAATGAGTCTAGTAATACTTGTTGAATAGAAGTATCTCCATTTCAAGTCTTCAGTTTATCAATCTATGGAACTATCATTACCAATCAGGTTGCTTTCAGACTCGACTAAGTAATACGTCCTATAATTAGTGACGATGAGACCGTGATCATTCATCTTGATGACAATGTCCACATCCCATTCTGTGTCACGTTCTATATCAATCACTGTGATAGATGAAGATAATGTTACTCAATATTCTGAACACATACATTTGACTGTTATTCAAATAAATAATAATAATTACACATTTCACACCAGTTTACAGGCATGATCAATTTGATCTATATAGCAACAATAGATGTAGAGAACAAACATGAGACACAGGAGATTGTTTTCAGTTTACTAGTTCAGTAATTGTTTATGTAGTTTATTTATGTGACATGTATCACGGTAATCCAATACAGGGAACTTGTTATTTTTTTCTGTTATATCCCCTGGTGAATTATGAATGGTAAATCTGAGGTCTATTATCGACCAATGTATTATGCCTATTTCTTATTGTACAGTTGTTACGTAACTAAATTATTCATTTTCGTTTTCTCTTATCATGAGCTTTATTTTGATCTTTGATTTATGATCATTCGATTCTTGAGTTATAATCAGTTTATCGATTACTTTGGTTTGTATAAAAACCCAGTATGTTTGTAAATAATGATCTATATTGCCGAGGCTGTTATTTGTGTTCTGGACTCAACTGGCTGGGCTAGGCAGTTAGGAAGGACCGAATAGCAATCAAGACTGCTCGTACGTATTTTCTGTATCATTGCACGTTTCATATACAATAACGATTGTTATACGTTTATAACAATTGGCGACGGGGACAAAAAAAGGTCAGTTTGTAATTGTTCGAAAATCAGGCAATCATTTGGTGCAATCAGCATCCAACATTCACTTTGGTGTCTGTGAATGTCATTGTGTCATTATTCATATAGTGAAAAATGACGATCCCTTCCGACCGATTACAGTTGCTATTTGACCGACATTTGGAGTTCATGGTCAAACTACGCACACAGCTTCTGGATCACCAATTCTTTGCATATGCGTCGGAAGTGGATGGATTAATCACAGAATTTCACGCAAAGCTGGAAAATGATCGCAGCCTCCATGAATCCTCGACCAGCCGCAACTCAAACGAAACAGCAGTCTCGCAGGAGACGCCCGGTTGTCCATCACTACCCATTTCAGAAACGTGCCCGGTAGTGGATTCAAACCCCACTATCCCTGAATTAGCAGGTCCGAACAGTGACGCTTCCAGCTCTCATCAACATGATGCCATGTCAAATGCCCATGAAATGGTCGTACTAACCGCCCAAAAAGTACCAGATATAATATCGAGCAGTACACGGAGCGAATCGCATTCTGCAATAGAAATTTTTACCGAATCTAATGATAAAGATTCCCAAGCTTGTCCAGAAAATTTGTTACATGCGTCAAATCTGGAACCTAGCGCAGTATTGGTGGACGCTGTTTATCATAGTGATCCACAACCTGCCAGTGATGTTTGCAATAAGTCTAATGACTACATTTCTGCAGAATCAAATTCTGACCTCACATCAAATGTCGATCCTCACCATCCAGTCAATCTTAGCAGGTTCCCTATTCAATGCCAGAAAGATGTTATAAATAGAATCGCATTAATAGAAACTTGGGTATATGAGGATCCAACACTATTTCGTGGGGGAGGAGGAGCTCGAATTTCTCAAAAAGGAGAGGTGTTATATCCCCTGGTGAATTATGAATGGTAAATCTGAGGTCTATTATCGACCAATGTATTATGCCTATTTCTTATTGTACAGTTGTTACGTAACTAAATTATTCATTTTCGTTTTCTCTTATCATGAGCTTTATTTTGATCTTTGATTTATGATCATTCGATTCTTGAGTTATAATCAGTTTATCGATTACTTTGGTTTGTATAAAAACCCAGTATGTTTGTAAATAATGATCTATATTGCCGAGGCTGTTATTTGTGTTCTGGACTCAGTTGGCTGGGCTAGGCAGATCGCAGGACCGGTCAGCACTCTAGTCTGCTCGTACGGGTTTCGTGTCACTGTTCAACCGATAATTCGCTGCTCCCTGTTTGGCGGTTCTATCTAGCCATACATCAACAAGTCATCCACTCGGCCACAAGATATAACATTTTCATAAATGGATAGACTGATGATTTATGAACGGTGTTGTTTAAGGTTATTCCCAAGGCCACGACGAATGATTGATAATTATCTACAACTAGAGAAAGTCAAATTAAAACAGAGAGCACGAAACAACAAAACAATGATTACCAAAATATGTCTATCAGGTTTACCACTGTTCATGTTAGATATTATCCAAATAAGTTAAGATTGCTAGGGTCAGGGTTAGTGTAAAATTGACAGCAAGCAAGTGGTTAAACATTTAAAGTTCTTATAATCACACTTGTGGAGTAAGATACACTTACAGGCACTAGAATATTTAATGCATTTTCAGAGATGCAGTATGCATCACTGGAGCGAACAAATAATGAGAGAGACTTTATCTTATGGATAGTATATGAGAAAATATCCTACAGTCTAGAAAATTTACAGGCAAAGTACGTCCACTCCCACTATTATCTACTTCAAAAGGAGTTGCAGAGCATGGGGTATAGGTTATAAACGAATTCTTATTATTTGGATAAATAGGGCATTTCCAGGCTCATTTATTTGTCAGTCGGACCATTTTACTTTAACATTTAATTTAAACGTTATTAATAAATAATGAACTGAGATTGAACGACATTTATTCACACATTACAAAAATACAGCCTAATTGTAACGCAAAGTTCAAACGTACCGCTTGGATATCAGATCTGAGCTACCCTATAATAAAGTAAAGCACCAGCTTCACATCACTCTCTGATTTCGAACACCTACGACGTTTATAATAGAGCGGTTGTCGAAGTGATGGAATAACGATGGAAATCCTTCACGGAATTGATGATCGCAACGTGAGAACACGAATCACTTTCTGACGATATAATCCGATCTCAAGAAAAGGCAACGCAATTCGTCTCTATCCGAATCATCATCCAAAATAGAATCTTAGTTGTGGATTTATTACACCATTATTTTACCTAAACGTACATTATTACATTATCATTATGAAATGTGATGACCATACTCATAATACATAACTTTGTTTAACAAAATATTGTTATAAATGTGCAATTTAATAAGTCTGTTTTATATCATAAGTTGTCTATTGTGTTATTATCATTCCTTTTACTTGTCCGTGAACTTTTTGACATTTGCATTATATTCCTGTAATGTTCAATTTGTTATAAACATGCCTTCCGATAATAATGTGTCAAGTTCACAGTAAACACTGTCCGTGAAGGCTCTTAATCTTCCTGTTCACCCGTTTTAAGGTCACCGTTCAGTAGCTTTGGTTTATTGGATTCGCAAATTATTTTCTGGCTAATCACATTAACTTTGAAAAGCGACAAATTTGGTCACGCATTTATTCATGTACCGACTATTCACCCGCACTAAATGAAGCCTTCAAAACTCATCAGTGTCCCTCACCGTTATAACCTAGTAAGGATTAAGTTATAGGTGAATGCTGGGAAATATCAATAGGCGAATGTAATTTACATTCTCATCTATTGCCTAGCATCAACCAAGTTATTTGCATATTCCGAAATGCATTCTCTCCACAATCATGACTATTATATAACTTGTTCGTGTTAAATGTTATTTCCTGTTTAATTTAGTGATGTGTTCTGTTTTACCGCCATACAAACCAGGTATGTTTAAAATAAATGATTTGTATAGTGGATGCTGGCATCAGTGTTCTCAGCGTACTACAGTCACTATAACAGATAAACATGCTGACATCCCGATATTCTAACATTCGCTTAGCCAGCCATTCACATAAACATGCATCTTAATAATAACTATCAAAAATATGCCATTGGTGGTTGACATTTCTATTTTGACAATTCAAATATGGATATACTTAGTCACTCATGTGAGAATTCATTGACGTAGGCTGACATTTCAAGTGGAACCTTGTTCGGAATATGCTACTTGTCCTCTTTAAATATTGTGTGAGAGTGTCGGGTTACAGTTGAACATGATCATCACTTCAGACCAATTACATGTCATTTAATAGGATACATTTCACAGTATGATAAATATTAGAAGGACAGTTGTAGATTGTAGTAAGGATATATTTATTGGAGATTTGGTGGTATCGAAATAATACCGTGATCATGTAAACATTTACAGGCGAAACGTGTGTGTTTTCAGGACAATTAAACAAAACGGTACAGTACAGTACAGTCCCACTGTTCTTCTAATCTTTCTTCTTGATTATTTGTTGCTGGGTTAGATGTTGCACGGTGAGTGAAAAATAATCTTTGAAATATATCTTCTAGCCATCTCTCTCAACTTAAAGCAGTGCTACTTAAAACGTGTTCACAAACCTCTCGACCAAACCGTTGGACGTCGGATTGTATGAGGGTGTCTTGATATGCCTCACGTCATTCCCAATTGAGTACTTCGAAAATTCAGCAGATGTAAACTGTGGTTCATTATCTGACACCAATAAATGTCTGAAAACACAAAGCAGCTGAATACTTGTCTCACTATTTCCACAACAGCTTTTGTCAAGACAAACTTCATGAAGTGGACCTCTGGCCACTTGAAGAAGGCATCAACCATCATCAATAAATGTTTCTCGTTTATAAGTTCTTCAATATATACATGCACTCTCGACCACGGATAAGTCAGTGTACCTAACTCTGCATTTCCGTCTACCCAAAGGCTTAGATGGCTTTGGCACAAGAGGAGCATCTCTTAACATTTTCTCCGATCTCATCCAAGTAAACTGATTCACCTTCAAGGTTGGACAACGTAGTATCTATTATGCTTGAGCTGGACACAGGTCAAACAGTTAAAGGTTAGACGGCTAAAGTCCGCGGTAAATATTGTTGTTAAGTAAGTCCTTTGCATCTTCGCCAACTTCCACTTGTAAGTAGACTTCAGATAAATTAAGTTTAGAAAGATAACGTCCAACGTTAAGTTTAATAAAAAGCATTCTGCCAAAAAAGGTTGTATGAATGATTTTGTATAGCGTCATTTAATCCTTTAGAAAAGTATGCGCATAGTCAGATAGTTCTGTTCACTTTTTGCCAAACAATAGTTGATGCCTCCCATGTCGACTGATTAACTGTTTCTATAAAACCGATTTCTCCAGTCAATCTTATTCTTTGTTCACTTCATCAATAGAGGTATATGAAACTCGACTTTTTGGACAAAAACTTGGCCCTTACTAAAGTACAGCATCCCTTTCTATTCTGGAACAAGTTCTTATGCTTCTGCAAAAGCTCTTTTACCCTGTTGACCTTTTTAGTCACATACCTTCTATTATCTCCTATTCCTGAAGCCAATGTAGCCAATACTCGCTTTATGGACTTGTTTCGATACTCGTGAGAACAGATCGTTGGCTTAAACCTCAAGCTATTTCTAGTTTCACAGACTGTTCTTATGACCGACTTCTTTGCATATATTATGTCGAATTTTCCACTGGGAAAATATCTTCAATTCTGTAGAACTGAGCTGCAGAAGTGTGACCACTGTCTGCATCAAAAATGAATTCTGAGATTGGATTGAGGTATGACTCCACACATTCATATTCCGGAATCTCTTGTTACAATGATAGATTCCTCAAAAGTGCTCCCGCCAGTTTATTTTTAGAGGCTAACATCTGCTGCTGTTATCCAAGACGAGACGAACACAGTGTACATCAAAGGGTACAATGGATCGAGGAACAGCAGTTGTGTTATCACATAGCATGTTACCTGAGGTGGAAAGTACTTCGAGGAGTTGGAGGGATGTAGAATGTTGTGTTTCTATACAGAAGGGATCACGTGCTTGGACGACAGCCACGGCAGGAAAATCAAGTACCGGGGAAGTAACTGCATTCACTTCGATTATGTGGCATAGTATCGTCAGCAAAGGTCAACTTGCCTTCGAGGTGTCGATCGTTTGTCGTGGACTGTGAGATATGTTCAAAATGTCTGCACTCTCTTAGTGAGTAGCCATCGGATTTTGTATGCAGAGCAAATGTCAAGGTTTTATTGCCAGTGAATAAAATGAAATTTTGACCTTCTACTGCAGGCATGAAATGTTTGACTGCACAGTAGGATGCTAGCCGTTCTCCACTTAAAGCCCTATAACTCGTCTCCGAGAGGGTGAGGCATCGTGAGAAAAATTTGAGAGGTTGACAACGTTTTGCAATGTTCTGTTGCCAAACGGCTCGCATGGCGAAATCCGGTTATTCATAGGCCACACTAAGCGTGATTGATGGGCCATGATGATCAGGGTATGTGGCTTGAGCTGAACACGTTAGATCTCTGCAAATGTAGTATATGCAGCATCATTTAGTTCCGATACGCACTGATTACTTCGAAGTAAGTAAGTCAACCTGAGATGAGAGGTCAGCGAATCCGATCGCATTTACTTGCCTGCATACGTTGTAGATTATTAACTTGTATTTTAGAGTACAATCACTTTTCCACATTTCGAACCGTTGTTGCAAGCATTATATATATATAACAAAGTTTCAACTTGAATTATGCAACACCTATGAGTAGACGGATTACAGACTTAACGTAATTGAAAAAACTAGATAGTCCTCCTTATCACATCCACTTCACTCGACACAATGTGTTTGACGACAAAACGTTATGATTGTAATGATCAAGTAGAAAATATTGTCCAACGAGGACAAATTATTCATGATGAACAATATTTATATGACCGGAATACAACATCTACTTCTTTAGTCCACTCCAAACTATCCACATCGACTTCAGTGACTTGACGAATCAGTCAGGAATACGTGTTTCAATATCACATATAATCATCAAATCTATTTGATTTCTTCCAAATTATTATGTACTTTCACATAAGAATTATTTTTTTCAAATATAACAATAGTGATAATAATATTGTACATAATGTTATGGTGTGATCTGTCTGTTGACCTCAGTTCTCTTCATTATTGAAATATGAAAGATTTTACTTCCTTGTTGTTTATCACCAGATTTTATCCGCATAATCAGACTATATGACATTTTCTTTTGTTTATTGAGCCTGATAAGAGTTTTCGAAATGATAATGAATGTCACTCTCTATCATTACATTCATATGACTGATAATCATCGACGCAGAGAGAACAAAATTGAATGAAATTTTCATTTGACATATGACTACTACTTTTGTCTAGACAAAATGTAATGAAAACAGATACTTTGTCCGTCGATTCAAAGAAGGTCTTGATTCAGCTATGAATGAACACTGAAATCATCCATTATCTTATTTCGAATGAGTCTAGTAACACTTGTCATATAGAGTTACCTAGATTTCACGCCTTCAGTTTATGGAGCCACGGATGTATCATCTGTAACCACAATGCCTTTAGACTCGACTTTAAAATATGTCTCATCCTTATTGACTACGATGCCATGAAAAATCATTTTGACGACCTATGCCACATCACGTTTTGTGTCACGTTCCATACTAATTACTGTTATTGATTAACTCACGGTTAAGCGATATTCTGGATAGACATATTTCATTGTTCATCAAATGTATGTTGGTATTTAATTTCGACTCAAGCCCTATATAGTGGCTAGGTGGACGTCACCACATTTCACGTGAAATCGAACACATTGTAAATCATTATTTCATATCTAGATTCGTCGTATTTTGCGTTAGAATTGAAATGTATTTTATCGTCATTAAGCATTTCGTGGAAGAAAAAATTTGCTACAGCCGTGATCCTTAACTATTCTCTAGACTGTCAAGCACAGAGTCTTTTGTTAGCCAAAGTCAGAACAAGTATGCCATTCATTTTGTTATACTTCAGGAGGAAATTACATTATCAAACAAACCGGAAATATTGTTGATAGTTCCTTAGCTTGATGAAGTGAGGATACAGACATATCTTCAAGATAACGATAACTGAACTCATTTGATACTAGATGAGTGATAATTATAGTGTTTATGCATATCTGATGCAAGGCCATCTATGAATACACATGAAAACTATTTGTTTAAAATTCAGTCTCCATATACATAGTAGTAACCATTTTTTAAATGAAATTTTATTTCTCCTATGTTCCGTATACTCAAGTGACTGTCGGTTATATGAAAGCAACAACAATCCTCATTCTGTTGAACATTTATATCAGGCTAAATATACAAATGAAAAAAACCATCATATATATTTAGTTAGATTACAAGGTAGTGGATAAACAACAAGAAAGTTCAATCAATGACATTTGCGAAAACAATATCTGAGGTCAACAAACTGATGTTTTTTCTTTCTTATAATCACACGATCAGGTAGTGTATACTACTATCATCATCATCATCATTATTATTACCTTGATAAAAGTATTTCATATGAAAATAACGCACATTAGATAGGAAGAACACAAATAGGAAATGTGATATGTAATATTGAAATAGATATTCCTGTCCGATTCGTCATTTAACAGTCCTCAGTGTAAAAATATTTGAGTGGGCAAATGTAGTGCATGTTGTGATTAGCTCAAACAAATATAGTAGATCAAGAATAATATCTTTTAGTTGGAAAACATTACCTTCCTGATCACTTCAACCATTCTCCTTTGTTGCCTTATACATTATGGTCTCGAGTACAGTGTAATTGTAAAAGATTAGCGTTCAGTTGACTCTAATGAAGATGACGAAGTGTCAACAAATAAAATAACAAACAACTAGTAGACTGTTATCTCGCATCACATTCTCTCTCGAACAATCACCAATGAGCATAATACCTATTGAAGCTATGTGTTCCGAGATCGAATCCGTCAAACAGCATCAGTTCTCTTAAGAATACAGGTACAGCATGCTGATTAGTGACAAGTAGCAGGAGAATCGAGTTCAGAATTTCCTGTTGATCACCTCCAAGCATCATCTTATCTGTTTACTCAGTTGAAGATTTGAGTGAATCGACTACTTAGTATACTGAAAAAACACATTGATAATAAAATTTCCTTAATATTTATTTCAAATTCAATTGTTCTGTAAACTCTAGATTGATTTTATAATTGTGAATGTTCGAATAATGGTGGATAGTGTGTGTTGGGTTTATTGAAGCATCTGAATCGGGTGAGTTTGTATGAGTTCAGTTCGTTGAGTAACTCAATTATGGAATCTATAGTAAATATATTTCTACTGAATAAAATATATTGATGTAATAAGGATGGATAATCCTCAAGTTGCGTAGTATTTATGAAGCCATTTGGTGAGAATTAACTCAAAGTATCCCAATTTTATTAAACTTCGATCAATAAGGTTAGTGGTGTTATATACTCGTCATTTGATCAGTCTAAAAATACCATTTCGTTTTCCGTGAATGATAACATTCTCTGTAGTACACTTCTCATTTGATCGTTCTCAATCAAATTTGCAAGTACGTCTGGCTGAAGCGTCTCGACAAATTCATCAAGATAAATTGCAGGTAAAAATTATATCTTATGTCTTATCTTGTCGACGTTATTCCTCATTAGTTAGTGATCATTTTCAACCTGTCGTTAGATACGCATTTATTTTACTTGTCTCTCTTTTATATATCACTTGATATCATTAAATGTGTATAATGTTTATTCACCAGTTGACAACTTGGATCGATTAACATGTTGTCAAGCTCTTACAAATTATCTGTTCATAGTTTCAACACATTGCTAGTCAAATACGGGTCCCTAATAATGCAAGTGATTTGAAATAAATACCGTACTTTAAAGAATGAAAGTAAACAGAAAATTGTAAGGCCAAAAAGCACACTACTACCAGAATTGGAAGCAGCCGCAACTGGAAACAACTGGAAAGTGTTGGTCATAAGAGTAGGATGCAGTAGTACTGCTGTTGGTTGACCTATGCTCCTTCATGACGAGTAATAGATATAAATAAGTAATTTTGAAATCTTTACACGTTGCAGGTTTTTAGCGTTTCATGTATTAGCTTTACACATTAAACTAGATCTTTCTTATTTAAAGATACACACATTGAAATGATGCCCTTGTTGTTTGATAAAGAATGAAAATTATTAGATACTATTGTTCATTGAAGATTATGAAATCGTATTTAACAATCAGATACTACTTAACTGGATGTTAGTAATCAAATGGGAGAATAAAAATGTCCATCCATATATATTCAATAATTATTAATTGTTTTATTATGATAAATCAATTTTGTGAGGAACATCACAAATCATTCTTGTCCATAATCCTTACAACAAATAAGGGATAATAGCAACTGATCAACTGACTATTCCTAAATCAAGCGCAGTCCATAATGTAGCGTATAAATTACCAAGCATCACCGGAGAAAAGTGTTCACCGACGTCAACAGATATAAGCAGTATATCTCATGAAACAAAGTCAAATGCCTAATGACAGAGAGTTGAGAATCTCAAAGGAAAGAGAAACACAACTAGAACAGGGAATGATTGGTGTTGAGACGAATAAACAACCAAGTGTGAGAAATTGGTTGAAATTTTGCGAAAAAAGAATATACTGTATGGTTCTCAGATTGTTCTGGGGGATTCTGTAATTATCTATTCAAGTACATACGTTTGTCATCACTAGTGTTCTCTTTTACTACAATTTCAATTAATGCTAATGAAAAAGCTGTTTTTAACAAGAAATGTATGATTTCAATTGACGATATTAGTAGAAACATAGTTAGCCTCTTTGCCCCATGTTGATTATTATCTATGATCTTGTAGTGTCGGTTACCATCACTGTTTATCAGTCATATGAATGTAATGAAATAGTGTGACATTCATTATCATTGCTAAAATTCTTATCACGCTCAACGAACTGAACTTATACAAACTCACCCGATTCAGATGCTTTAATAAACCCAACACACACTATCCACCATTATTCGAACATTCACAATTATGCAATCAACCTAGAGTTTACAGAACAATTGAATTTGAAATAGATATTAGGGAAATTTTATTATCAAAGTGTTTTTTCAGTATACTAAGTAGTCGATTCACTCAAATCTTCAACTGAGTAAACAGATAAGATGATGCTTGGAGGTGATCAACAGGAAACTGTGAACCCGATTGTCCTGCTACTTGTCCCAAATCAGTAAAGTGTACCTGTATTCTTGAGGGAACTGATGCTATTTGACGGATTCGATCTCGGAACACACAGCTTCAATAGGTATTATGCTCATTGGTGATTGTTCGAGAGAGAATGTGATGCGAGCTAACAGTCTACTAGTTGTTTGTTATTTTATTTGTTGACACTTCGTCATCTTCATTAGAGTCAAGTGAACGCTAATCTTTTACAATTACACTGTACTCGAGACCATAATGTATAAGACAACAAAGGAGAATGGTTGAAGTGATCAGGAAGGTGATATTATTATTGATCTACTATATTTGTTTGAGCTAATCACAACATGCACTACATTTGCACACTCAAATCTTTTTACACTGAGGACTGTTAAATGACGAATCAGACAGGAATATCTATTTCAATATTACATATCACATTTCCTATTTGTGTTCTTCCTATCTAATGTGCGTTATTTTCATGTGAAATACTTTTATCAAGGTAATAATAACAATGATGATGATAATAATAGTATACACTACCTGATCATGTGATTATAAGAAAGAAAAACCATCAGTTTGTTGACCTCAGATATTGTTTTTGCAAATGTCATTGATTGAACTTTCTTGTTGTTTATCCACTACCTTGTAATCTAACTAAATATATATGATGGTTTTTTTCATTTGTATATTTAGCCTGATATAAATGTTCAATATGATGTGGAATGTTGTTTACTAATGATGCTTTCGTATGACCGACAGTCACTTGAGTATACGGAACATTGGTGAAATAATTTTTCATTTTTAAAAATGGTTACTACTATGTATCGAGAGACTGAAGTTTAAACAAACAGTTTTCATGTGTACTCATAGATGGCCTTGCATCAGATATGCATAAACACTGTAATTATTACTCATCTAGTATCAAATGAGTTCAGTTATCGTTATCTTGAAGATATGTCTATATCCTCACTTCATCAAGCTAAGGAACTATCAATAATATTTCCGGTTTGTTTGATAATGTAATTTCCTCCTAATTTTGCAACAGTATCGAAATGAATGTCTCCATAATGAAGCATTTGTAGAAGAATCCGTTGATAGCCTGCCAATTACGTTAGTCTCCATCGTCAGCAGCATCACAAAGAGTTGCACAGTGGCTCCTTATCATTTGTGATTATGAAATTTCGCTACAAGAATCGCGAAGATGATTTTGCGTTAATAGCTCAATATACAGTCAGATTTGGAATGTGAATTTTCGAAATGCAATCCGATTTAATGTCTCTGAATTGTCTTCAGTTGTTCATCGACATTACGTTCACTGTGATAGAATACTGGAGTTATCTGTGCTGATCTGTTCATAAATGCGTATAAATAGGGAATGATAAGCAGCTAAAAGCAGAATGTTGACGTACACTATGGTACATCAAGAATATTCGTGAAACGAGTTGGTATAAGTAAGTGAGACATACAACCACTTATGAAGCAACTAATACTCTCAATGTGATTCAAATACATAGCACAAGATTTTGAAGAATAAAGATTAACTACTCCAATAATCTTACAAAACCGGTATCTAACTCGACTTTAATATTTACGTGCGAGTTGTCTCGATTTCAGGTGTGTTAAAGACTCTGTTGTTAGATAACGATGATAATCACAACTGCAACCATACGAATATTAAAAAGGGTTGCAAATTGACATAAATTTTCTCGATCCGCTCAAGTATCACATCAACCCCAACCTTACAGATTCCAGAGCAATAGATCGACATAAATAATTTCCTCGATTGTGATATGCACTCATCGATCTTCAGATCATTTGAAGACGCTAGTGAGTTCCATCTTCTTTCAATTAATCGAGACCAAAACATATTCACAAGGATATTAAGAATTGCTCAGATAGAACACCATGCCAGCGAAAAGCAGGAAGAGTTAGCTACAGACTAAAAAGAATAAACTCTCGAATGCATCATAATCCCGAATGTTGAAAAATGAAGTCCGGTTCTCCGAGAACATCTAAGTTTACGACTATGCAACCACCAAAAAACTCACCTGAATCTTTTCAAATTCAAAACTCAAAAGAAAATAACCCCGATGTAGGTGGTGCTTATTATTTTAATATTGCTGACTTCGATTCAACTCGAAGTAATTGTACTTATTAGGAATGGGATAGCACAGTCCGAATCGCTGTTAGTGAGACAAGTAGTTACAGTGACCGTGCAACGAATAATGGCGAAACTAGTCATTACAATTTTATAACTGACCACACACCTAACGTCAATATATTTGAACCTTGCAAACCATTGCAAGCATGTATAGCAGTAGACGATCTAGAGCATGTTCCACATACGTCAAGCATAAAACGTAATCTGAATTGTTAATAGACACCTGATTGCACACTTAGACCTGATAGCCTTCTTGGCCGGCCCCAATATGTACATTATTCTTTTATCACATGTTATACACGATAACGGTGAGAAGCTTTTTTGCACTTCCAACGGCTTTTTTGCAGGCACTAGTATATATATTTTAGAGGATGACAAATTCGCTTAATTCATTTCCCCTCGCAACACAAGTCTTACATTATTCAATTATACGAATATTTACGAGACCACCAATTGTGGTTTATACTCCAGCCTGCTTCACCATGATAATTCTGAATTTCTTATTATTTCCTTCAATGCCCGCTCTCTGTTCAATAAAATTACTCTTCTTCAAACCATTTTATTTCTTGTAAATACAACTATTGTACTTATCACGAAAACGCGGTGCAAATAAACTTGATCCGATTACTCCTTGCATATAGATAACTACGAGCTCATTCGAACTGATAGATGTCATGAATTAAGAGGCGGTACATTCGGCGTGCAAATTTACGGATAAATCTCTGGATGTTATAGACGAGTCCATTTGGGTTAATGTAAACTGTGAATCTCAAAATTATCTACAGGTGAGATGCATATACATACCACCTCTTGCAGTCTCTAAGTTCGACAGATTACTAACAAACATCTTTTCCATTGCTTCACCCCAACCACATGCTGTTAAAATCATCGGAGGTGATTTTATTCTGCCCAAAATTACATGAAGTTCGACTTCTTTTCTAGGTGGAATTGACAAGTAATTTGAAACACCAGAACTTTATGCATTAGTCCAACAGGTCCGAGAACCATCTAGAAAGATTTGTATAATTGATTTACTGTTAACAATGAACATAGATTCTATTTCAGTGCATTTCAGACATGAGCTTTTAAGAGTGATGAAAGAATTGTATTGAGTAGAAGTCATTCTTTAGACACCGTACAATTGAATTTTAAAGCTTCAATGATGTTCAAGAGTATACACTTTCATCAACAAATCAGAAAACAGATTGAGTTTCTTATTCGTTGTTTACCTTGTGAAACTTATTTTACAGCAAACAAAATTGATATTACGCTTCTGATGTACACCACAACCAGATAAACTGCCTTGATGGTTCTGCTTTAAATATTCGTCATGTGGCGTAAATTGTTAATAGGAGCCAGAATACTTTTAAAATTTTCAAAAGAAAGTTGAGGAAATCAAAACGCCGCCACCACCAGCAGCATAAAGACCGGTATGCACTTCAGAGTATACTTATTGTAATCGACAGAAGTACTTCATCTAAACCTGAGTATTTTATGAATATAGGAAATAAGGTCCCTGATAATCAAAGCTCGGAATTATCAACACGTCAGTTTTTAAAATCCTTTGTGAAATCAAATTATCTTGGCAAGACCAAATTCTTGATAGTTGACAAAAGCATTGTTGATGACCCTGATATTATTTGTGAACAATTCAACCAGCATTTATCATAGTCATACAACCTGGCCACTGAAAGCTTTATCAATGCATTTCCAATGCTGACATCCAGACACGTATCGAAAATTGATTTCATACCCTTCAAAATGAAGCAGGCCATAGCTGTCCTGAAAAACTTATGAAGAAGGACTTGAAGGGATACCCTCATCACTTGTGAAAAATGGTAGTAGACAATTCCCATTATTTTGTTTAAAACCTTTCAACCTATCTATGGAATATGAAGACTATATAACCGTGTGGAACACATCTGTTATCACCCCTAGATTCGAAACAGGATCACTTAGTGATATTGTTAACTATAGGCAAATGAATTTGACATCCGTGCTATCAAGATCCATGGATAAAATCGTATATAAACAGTTCATACCATTTTTGCTTTGGACTAATCTGATTAGCTCATTCCAATATGGGTTTATGACTAAACGCTAATGCTTCACATCGCACATGGAACTTTTTGATCAAATTACACAGAGAAAGGATGTTGGTAAGTCAGTGATACCTCTTTACTTCGACTTTAGTTAGGTTTTTGATAGCGTCTCACACAAACTTCTTCTAAACCTGTCTTCCTTTGGAAAACAGAATCTCATTTTTCTGCAGTGCAGTCTTTTGAAGAAGAACGTAACCAAATTGTCCGCTTAAGATCTTGCTACTGCAAACCTGTTTAAGTCCGTGTGATTAAACGACAGATGAATTTTGCTAGTTATAACTTCACCAGATTAAGTAATTTTCAAACGATAATCTTTAACTACTCAAATGAATTTTCAGTAGATTTAGTTAGATTAGATTACAAGGTAGTGATAAACAACAAGAAAGTTCACTCAATGACATTTGCAAAAACAATATCTGAGGTCAACAAACTGATGGTTTTTCTTTCTTATAATCACACGATCAGGTAGTGTATACTACTATCATCATCATCATTATTATTATTACCTTGATAAAAGTATTTCATATGAAAATAACGCACATTAGATAGGAAGAACACAAATAGGAAATGTGATATGTAATATTGAAATAGATATTCCTGTCCGATTCGTCATTTAACAGTCCTCAATGTAAAAAGATTTGAGTGTGCAAATGTAGTGCATGTTGTGATTAGCTCAAACAAATATAGTAGATCAAGAATAATATGTTTTTGTTGGAAAATATTACCTTCCTGATCACTTCAACCAACTCCGCCTGTAGCTCTTCTATAGTTACTGCCGGTCCCAAGCCCGGGTAAATGAGGAGGGTTGGGCATGGGGTTAGCTACCCCATCCCGTAGAAAAGCTAACTCGCTAAAAAAACGCTAACCAGAAAAAATAATTCAAACCATTTAAACTCTGCCCTCCAAGTTGAAGGAATAATTATGATGTCTCATGATGAAAGCCGAAATTCTTCGGAAGTCACGAGACCGATGCACCTTCTAACAACCAGATCAACACTCTTTATAGGTACATGGAACGTCCGGACAATGTGGGAGACAGGAAAGGCCAGCCAAATAGCAATGGAATTTAGGAGATACAACTTGGCAGTACTCGGAATCAGCGAAACCCATTTGACGCAAACTGGACATCAAAGGCTAGGTACAATAGAGATGCTGCTGTACTCCGGTCACGAGGAGCAAACTGCTCCACACACTCAGGGAGTTGCTCTAATGCTGTCCAAAGAAGCACGAAATGCACTTGTGGGATGGGAATCTCATGGACCCAGGATAATTGAAGCATCATTCATAACAAAGAAGGAGGGGATCACAATGAACGTTATCCAATGTTATGCACCCACCAATGATATCAACGACGAAAATCAGTTTTATGAAAGGCTGCAATCAATTATAGAGAAATGTTCACGAAAGGACCTCACCATCCTTATGGGAGATCTAAATGCTAAAGTTGGAGTGGACAACACAGGATATGAAGATGTAATTGGACGACATGGATTGGGATGAGAAATGTAAATGGGGAGAGACTTGCAAATGTATGTGCTTTCAACAAATTGGTTATAGGCGGCACAATATTCCGAAGATCAATGGAAGATGTGAGAACCCGGAGAGGAGCTGACATAGCTTCAGATCACTATCTGTCTGGTTGTGGCCAAGATGAGACTGAAGCGAAAGAAACACTGGACAACTGGACAAACAGCACTACAAAGGTTCAATACAGCCTTCCTTCGAGATACTGACAAGCTCCATGAATTCAAGATGACTCTCAACAACAGGTTCCATGCTCTACAGGATCTACTGAATGAACAAGGAACTACTTTGCAGGACAATTGGAAAGGGATAAAAGAAGCACTAACTTCAACGTGTCAGGAGGTTCTTGGTCCTAAGAAGCATCATCACAAGGAATAGATCTCTATGGGAACCCTGGACAAAATTCAAGAAAGGAAGAACAAGAAACTAGCCATCAACAACAGCCGAACACGAGCAGAGAAAGTCAAAGCACAAGCAGACTACGCAGAAGCAAACAGGGAAGTGAAGAAAAGCATTAAAGCCGACAAGCAGAAATACATGGAAGAACTAACAACGACGGCGGAAAAAGCTGCAAGAGAAGGGGATATGAGACAACTATATGATACAACGAAGAAATTGGCAGGGAGATATAGTAAACGAGAGAGACCAGTCAAAGACAAAGAAGGAAAGACAATCACTGAGATTCAAGAACGGAGAAAAAGATGGGCAGAATACTTCGAGGAACTGTTGAATAGACCAGCCCCATTGAATCCACCGAACATCGGAGCAGCACACACTGACCTTCCTATATCTGTCACTCCACCAACGATCGAAGAAGTCAAGATGGCCATCAGACAAATCAAAAGTGGGAAGGCGGCAGGACCTGACAATATACCAGCAGAAGCACTGAAGTCAGACATTGAAATAACTGCAAACATGCTTCACCTTCTATTCAAGAAGATTTGGGAAGAGGAACAAGTGCCAACGGACTGGAAAGATAGATATCTCATCAAGATATCAAAGAAAGGAGATCTGAGCCAATGTGAGAATTACAGAGGCATCAGTTTGTTATCAGTACCAGGAGGCCTATGCTCCTCGACGAGGGAAAACAGACGTAAGTAAGTATGAATATACGACAGATGAATTTTGCTAATTATAACTTCACCAGATTAAGTAATTTTTAAACGATAATCTTTAACTACTCAAATGAAACTTCAGCAGATTTAGTTAGATTAGATTACACGGTAGTGATAAACGTTCCGATATCTAATACAAACCACTCTTTAATTGCTTTCAGATAAAACAACATCGACACAGACATTGAACTCTTTTTCATATTTATTAACTGCGTGTTCACACTCACTTCGTCATTATGCATATTCACTTATATATTATAATTCGGCACACAATCAACAGTAACATTAGACAAACCAGTTTGTATACGTTTCACCAAGTCATGATGCCCTTCCTTAGCTAAAGACTCAGAAAAGAATATTCATAAGAACTTTCTCGAACTTCCCGACGGTGTAAATTAACGTAGAGATAACTATGTAGTATGTGTTGGAGATGAATTCACAAATAATAACGTGAAAACAGTGTTCTGAGCACTCTAATTGATAAATCTGAAAAAATCTTAAGATCTCGACCGATTATATACCTAATATCTGTATATGAATTGTCATAGACACTTATACACTCATTCATAACTAAATAGTCGATGTAATAGTCCTCAGTGAGAAGACTGTAGAGGCTCATATTATGTTGAGATGAAATAAATACGGTTTATTGGTTGTAATTCGTTTCTGCCGCACAATGTCATTTTCTGAATCATTTTAATCATACATATTCCTTTTGACTGTGCAATATGGTCTTCAGTGAATTATAAATGTGAAAGGTGTGTGTTCAGTTAACAAAACTATAGAAGGCAAAATATGAAAAATAACGAAATAAACAGTCAACTCTAAGCTTTATGGAATTGTGAATCATGCGTCAATATCTATCTCAATAACACCAGTCAACATTCATACAAATGAAGACTTTTCAGTGAAGTTTCTCTTTGATCATTTAAATTTCTGACAATGTACAAACGCATTTTTCATCATCATCATCATCCAAATCATCAACTCATGTATGCCGATTGCTTAACTTAGTGTGAACATCAATATGTGGGTTGCAGACAAAATGGGTTGACAAGTGTCAACCACACAGAATGAAGCACACTCTCCCTTACTCATTGTCTCAAGGTGTTACATTGACTAGTTTGACGACGCATTTTTAGTTGATTTATTAAGGATGTAGTAAGCATGTGGTAAAATAGTAGAGTTTTAAATAATTATCAAAGATATTTAAAATCATTCAAGTAGTAGTGTATGCGAACACAAATAGAGATAGTCTTATGTATGTTAAAGTAGATTTACAGAATATCTTAGTAAAATTGCATAATAATACAGCTTACACTTTATTTTTCATAGTTGAAAGCGTGAGTCAATTGAAGCTAGACCACCATGGAAAACCTGGAAATATTGGACGGCCGTTTCGTCCTATTATGGGACTCCTCAATAGTGCGCATCCACGAACCCGCTGTCGCAGGATTCGAACCCAGGATCTACCAGTCTCTTTATTTGCAAAATTGTCAATCAACTATCTCAGATTTCATGTGTTCCTCCATTTCCACATCAACTGATTTCCGTTCTTATCCTTTCCCCCCCCCACATTTTGACCTTTTAAACATTGTGCTAACAGATATTCTTATGTTCACCATCAAAAAAATATTGATTTATTGATTGACATAGCCATGTTAAACGAAATAAAAATACATCCGAAATTATGTTTACCTTACTGACAATGAACTACATCAAACTTGTCATTGTTATTTTACAAAAGTAATAAATAATGCACAATTGTTACCTTTCATCAATAATGATTTGTACTGATCGTTGAATTGAATTAACATCACGAACTAATATAAGCTAGAAAACCACTGACAACCATGATATATTGAACCGCGGTTCATCTTAATCTGTGACTCCTCAGCAAAAACAGGTTGATATTGCCACACCACCTGTTAACTGATATCAGTTAATAAATCACTGTATGCTGTGTCAGTGGTTTAAGGGTATTATACAGTTCACAAGACCTAAAGCTCGTCAGTTCAGATGACGGGCATTCTTCCTACTTCTATGATCAGATGTAATGCTTTCTTCCATTTGTTAAAGTTGGCTTACAACAGTCAAAGTAGTCGGACATTGACGCGTTTGCTGATGAGTTTGTAGTAATCGTAGTAAAATAAATTTATACTCAAGCATATTAAATAACAAAAGACAACTATTGATTATTTTTAAGAGATACTAATGAGAAGTCTCAATATCTTAAAATGATCATTCTTTATAAAACCATTCATAATGAAATGAGGTCGTGGTCAATGTACATTGTGTATAATGTAATTATCTAGTTCTACTATGAATCTTCATCTTCTTTCATACAACATATGATACATTACTAATCATTCATGTTATTGACTTCAATTGAGGTTTGTAGAATTGATCAAAACAACATTGTATAACATGAAGGTAATCTCTTTCTTTGTTTCTTTTTAATTTGAGGAGAGAATAGAACAAATTTGGGAATCTCTATCTGTTTGTTTACTTAAGTTGCTTTTTAAAGTCTTATAGGATATGGTATAAACAAATTTCATGAATCCTCTTCTTCGTTTTCTTCAAAAACGCTCTGAATTCAGCTTGAACTGGAAGTCATCGAAATCATGGTCACTCATCAACTTGCCATTATAATGACGAATTAGGATGATGATGATGATCATGATGCTCATGATGATGATGATGATGATGATGATGATGATGATGATGATGATGATGATGATGATGATGATGATGATGATGATGATGATGATGATGATGATGATGATGATGATGATGATGATGATGATGATGATGATGATGATGATGATGATGATGATGATGATGATGATGATGATTGGATGATGATGATGATGATGATGATGATGATGATGATGATGATTTGGATGATGATGATGATGATGATGATGATGATGATGATGATGATGATGATGATGATGATGATGATGATGATGATGATGATGATGATGATGATGATGATGATGATGATGATGATGATGATGATGATGATGATGATGATGATGATGATGATGATGATGATGATGATGATGATGATGATGATGATGATGATGATGATGATGATGATGATGATGATGATGATGATGATGATGATGATGATGATGATGATGATGATGATGATGATGATGATGATGATGATGATGATGATGATGATGATGATGATGATGATGATGATGATGATGATGATGATGATGATGATGATGATGATGATGATGATGATGATGATGATGATGATGATGATGATGATGATGATGATGATGATGATGATGATGATGATGATAATAACATCCATCATACACATTATTGTTATGATGGGGTCCATTATTTCAATTACAGATAAAGATTCGGTGATAGTCAATCATTCTTGTTAATTTCAATTATCATTTCTATTATCTAATGAGAACTCAATTTATTTTTAACCGACCGAATAATTGAATAATAATAATAATAATAATAATAATAATAATAATAATAATAATAATACAGTGAATGATATGAACACAATTATTTGTGTAGTGAACATCTACTGAAATTTCATTTGAGTAGTTAAAGATTATCGTTTGAAAATTACTTAATCCGGTGAAGTTATAACTAGCAAAATTCATCTGTCGTATATTCATACGGACTTTAAATAGATGAATTACATAGAATATTCATCTTACTCTTCGTGTAATAATTTATTCACCTCTTAGAAGTAAGCATTTTCTACGTGCTTGAGAACAATTTCTAACGTGGTTAAATAATGATGTATATAAACAATGAGACTGAACGTAATTGTTACCTTGACGTGTTGATCAGGCCTGCCTACCGTCATAAATCAACTAATATATGTAGGGTAAAAATTGTATTGCTTACCGTCATACTTTGTCAAACCTTTTGTAGTGAGATTAGCAAGACTAAAATTAGTAACTTAATGTTTGAGGGCGATGTCGAGCTAATCAGTACATAAGCCTGTGACAGCAATAATGTGCTATCATCAAACCGCACACATGTAAGGTAATGTTGCTTTATCATAACTGATGCAATGATTATAAAGAGACAACTCAGAATGTGTGATACTTCACCTTATCCCATCCACTTATGTCTCCGGTGGAAGGTCATTTTGAAGCACAAAGCCAGCACATCAAGTTCTCTACAATAAAAAGAGTGTGCGCGATGGGCCACAAGCAGTTGTCCATAGAACCGTGGGGTTACGTTTCAACGTTCTTAAGAACATCACTAATTGATGAGCTGATAATTGAAATATAATCAAATATAAATATGATTTATCTAGGAGAATAATATATGAGAAGTCTCATGTAATTGTGGATGAACTTTCATTTTTACGCCATAGGTTATTGGCCGCATGGATATTATTCAGTACCTTCATATCAATAGGTTATGTTAGTAATAATCCATTAGCTTGATGAAAAACTGGAGTCAATAGGGAGAAATCTAAAATCGTCGAAATTCATGAGAAAAATATCTAACAATACCAGAGAACATGCGCTTGTTGTTACCGATTTGATATGATTGCATGCTAGTTCAGTGGTACAAAAGGTAACTGTGCATGAGTTAAATCAAATACCTTGTATTAGAGTCCATTATGCAGAACCGTTCATGCACACTGCTGTATGTCTTCTTTAAAACAAATAAAAATGAATCTTGTTTACCGGTTTTTAAAATGAATAATCACGGTAGGTAATTTCAAAAATACTTCGATTGAAAATTGACTGTATGATCAAAAATGTTTTTCGAAACGATTGAGACTAACTTTCGGCTAGAGAGGAAATTTGGAAAAAAAAGTTTAGATGACATAGAGCTTACTTCGAGGAAATCATCAAACTGCATTACGAGGTCAGACCCTACTTTAAAGCATGAATGTAAACAGAAAAGTGTAAGGTCAAAAAGCACACTACTTCCAGAATTGGAAGCAGCCGCAACTGGAAACAACTGGAAAGTGTTGGTCATAAGAGTAGGATGCAGTAGTACTGCTGTTGGTTGACCTATGCTCCTTCATGACGAGTAACAGATATAAATAAGTAATTTTGAAATCTTTACACGTTGCAGGTTTTTAGCGTTTCATGTATTAGCTTTACACATTAAACTAGATCTTTCTTATTTAAAGATACACACATTGAAATGATGCCCTTGTTGTTTGATAAAGAATGAAAAGTATTAGATACTATTGTTCAGTGAAGATTATGAAATCGTATTTAACAATCAGATACTACTTAACTGGATGTTAGTAATCAAATGGGAGAATAAAAATGTCCATCCATATGTATTCAATAATTATTAATTGTTTTATTATGATAAATCAATTTTGTGAGGAACATCACAAATCATTCTTGTCCATAATCCTTATAACAAATAAGAGATAATAGCAACTGATCAACTGACTATTCCTTAATCAAGCTCAGTCCATAATGTAACGTATAAATTACCAAACATCACCGGAGAAAAGTGTTCACTGACGTCAACAGATATAAGCAGTATATCTCATGAAACAAAGTCAAATGCCTGATGACAGAGAGTTGAGAATCTCAAAGGAAAGAGAAACACAACTAGAACAGGGAATGATTGGTGTTGAGACGAATAAACAACCAAGTGTGAGAAATTGGTTGAAATTTTGCGAAAAAAGAATTTACTGTATGGTTCTCAGATTGTTCTGGGGGATTCTGTAACTCTCTATTCAAGTACATACGTTTATCGTCACTAGCGTTCTCCTTTACTACAATTTCAATTAATGCTAATGAGAAAGCTGTTTTTAACAAGGAATGTGTGATTTCAATTGACGATATTAGTAGAAACATAGTTAGCCTCTTTGCTTATGTTTATTATTATCTATTGTCTTGTAGTGTCGGTTACCATCACTCAATATCAGTCACATGAATGTAATGATAGAGAGTGACATACATTATCATTCCTAAAATTCTTATCACGCTCAACGAACTGAACTCATACAAACTCACCCGATCCTGATGCTTCAATTAACCCAACACACACTATACACCATTATTCGAACATTCACAATCATGCAATCAACCTAGAGTTTACAGAACAATTGAATTTGAAATAAATATTAGGGAAATTTTATTATCAAAGTGTTTTTTCAGTATACTAAGTAGTCGATTCACTCAAATCTTCAACTGAGTAAACAGATAAGATGATGCTTGGAGGTGATGAACAGGAAACTGTGAACCCGATTCTCCTGATACTTGTCACTAATCAGCAAGGTGTACCTGTATTCTTGAGGGAACTGATGCTGTTTGACGGATTCGATTTCGGAACACACAGCTTCAATAGGTACTATGCTCATTGGTGATTGTTGGAGAGAAAATGTGATGCGAGATAACAGTCTACTAGTTGTTTGTTATTTTATTTGTTGGCATTTCGTCATCTTCATTAGAGTCAACTGAACGCTAATCTTTTACAATTACACTGTACTCGAGACCATAATGTATTAGACAACAAAGGAGAATGGTTGAAGTGATCAGGAAGGTAATATTTTCCAACAAAAAGATATTATTCTTGATCTACCATATTTGTTTGAGCTAATCACAACATGCACTACATTTGCCCACTCAAATCTTTTTACACTGAGGACTGTTAAATGACGAATCAGACAGGAATATCTATTTCAATATTACATATCACATTTCCTATTTGTGTTCTTCCTATCTAATGTGCGTTATTTTCATATGAAATACTTTTATCAAGGTAATAACAATGATGATGATAATAATAGTATACACTACCTGATCGTGTGATTATAAGAAAGAAAAACCATCAGTTTGTTGACCTCAGATATTGTTTTTGCAAATGTCATTGATTGAACTTTCTTGTTGTTTATCACTACCTTGTAATCTAACTAAATATATATGATGGTTTTTTCATTTGTATATTTAGCCTGATATAAATGTTCAATATGATGTGGAATGTTGTTTACTAATGATGCTTTCGTATGACCGACAGTCACTTGAGTATACGGAACATAGGTGAAATAATTTTTCATTTTTAAAAATGGTTACTACTATGTATAGAGAGACTGAAGTTTAAACAAATAGTTTTCATGTGTACTCATAGATGGACTTGCATCAGATATGCATGAACACTGTAATTATTACTCATCTAGTATCAAATGAGTTCAGTTATCGTTATGTTGAAGATATGTTTGTATCCTCACTTCATCAAGCTAAGGAACTATCAACAATATTTCCGGTTTGTTTGATAATGTAATTTCCTCTTAACTTTGCAACAGTATCGAAATGAATGTCTCCATAATGAAGCATTTGTAGAAGAATCCGTTGATAGTCTGACAATTACGTTAGTCTCCATCGTCAGCAGCAGACTGGGATGAATTCTCATGTTTGAAGTTTGAAGTTTGCGTTACGCTTACACGGTATTTATTATAAAGTGCTTTTATATCGTTTAACCCTATTTTATAAATCAATAATAACATTCAATTAACCCTTAAAGGAAAATGGTTTGACTGACACAAAAACGAGCTCGAAAAAGTCCTATTTCTTCAGAGATTAACAACTCTGGTCTTACCTTTACTCCATGCTCTGCAACTCCTGTTGCATCAGATAATAGTGGGAGTGGACTTATTCCACACATGTTGCTGGATGACTCAATGTCAAACTTAATAATGAGTTCTAACTCACGCGCTGAAGGTATCGATCATAATTAAAGCGAATTAGCCGCTGTCTATAAGCAATTAAGCGACATGCGTTCTAATTAGACTCCACTTTAAAGTGGAGTGACTTGTGTGCTTTTCATTAAAGCATGATGATCTTCAGCTAGAACTAAAGACACTGTCATCCCTTAAACTGCTGTTGTCAAAGGATGTAGTTACCTCTGAACTCGAAGACAGGATCAAAGTAGAATCCGTTATTGACTTGATAGCTAGTGAAGTCACCAAGCGAATAATCTCTCGAAATAATGTGATTATATATAGTATACCGTACAAAGTTGACATTAAAACTGTAAGAAATTTGATACTAAAGGCAGCTAATCTCCAGGACAGTCCATGTCAATGTATCAGACTTAACAAAAAGCATCAAAAATACTCGTGCCCTATCCTGTTTAGATTTGATTCCCATTTATTAGCGGAACGTTTGAAAGAATCTGAACAGCGAGTCTGTGCGCATACGAAGTTTAAAAACGCTCGTATAGTCTCAGACAAAACCACCAATCAAAGACTAACGCAAAAGCGTACCATGAACGAAAATAGCATTGTTGACGTCACAACAAATGTGATCGCGCCAGCAGCTGAACCCACTGGTGCAGCTAATCTGTCTCATGATAGTCAGTGTACTGATATACCAATGCAGTGTGCTAGTTTGCCTCTCATACCCCTAGTGGCTCTAGATAATCAGGACATATCTGATGGAGACGCCAATGCCATTCTTTCCAGTGTAATATCTGAAGCCTGCAGTCAAACACCTAATTCTATTGTGAAGGCTCCTAAAACACTGCTAAGACTAAACAGTCTATACCAATTAGGAAGAAAGTTGATAAAAAACCTTCTGCTTCTGGACCGAATATCAAAAATATGTCAACGGCCTTACCGAACAAAAGTATAATTTCTGAAAGCATGCTTAACCCTACTCATCGTGAGGGAGGTTATAAGGACACATTTCGTTCAAATGTCACATGAGACAGCCACTACAACCATCATGTAAGCAGGCCTACTTTTAGACAGACGGCAATGAACCAACGTGCCCCATGGTTTCCCTCAAATGTTATAAATACTAAACTTACAAGATGTAACTCTTATCATCACTTTCGCAATGGGGAAGATGGAATACTAGGTTACGCACCATCAACGCAACCCCAGCTTGCAGGCCCCTGACTTAATTGAAGAATAAAGATTAACTACTCCAATAATCTTACAAAACTGGTTTCTAACTCGACAGTAATATTCATGCGCGAGTTGTCTCGATTTCCGATGTGTTAAAGACTCTGTTGTTAAATAACGATGATAATCACAACTGCAACCATACGAATAATAAAATGGGTTGCAAGTTGACATAAATATTCTCGATCCGCTCAAGTATCACATCAACATCAACCTTACAGACTCCAGAGCAATAAATCGACATAAATAACTTCCTCGATCGTGATATGCACTCATCGATCTTCAGATCATTTGAAGATGCTAGTGAGTTCCATCTTCTTTCAATTGATCGAGACCAAAACAGATTTCCAAGGATATTAAGATTTGCTCAGATAGAACACCATGTCAGCGAAAAGCAGGAAGAGTTAGCTACAGACTAAAAAGATTAAACTCCCGAACGCATCATAATCCCGAATGTCGAAAAATGGAGTCCGGTTCTCCGAGAACATCTAAGTTTACGACTATGCAACCACCAAAAAACTCACCTCAATCTCTTCAACTTCAAAACTCAAAAGAAAATAACCACGATGTAGGTGGTGCCTATTATTTTAATAATGCTGACTTCGATTCAACTCAAAGTAATTGTACTTATTAGGAATGGGATAGCACAGTCCAAATCGCTATTAGTGAGACAACTGGTTACAGTGACCGTGCAACGAATAATGGGGAAACTGGTCATTACAATTTTATAACTGACCACACACCTAACGTCAATATATTTGAACCTTGCAAACCATTGCAAGCATGTATAGCAGTAGACGATCTAGAGCATGTTCCACATACGTCAAGCATAAAAAGTAATCTGAATTGTTAATAGACACCTGATTGCACAGTTAGACCTGATAGCCTTTTTGGCCGGCTCCCAATATGTACACTATTCTTTTATCACATGCTATATACAATAACGGTGAGAAGCTTTTTTGCACTTCCAACGGCTTTTTTGCAGGCACTAGTATATATATTTTAAAGGATGACAAATTCGATTAATTAATTTCCCCTCGCAACACAAGTCTTACATTATTCAATCATACGAATATTTACGAGACCACCAATTGTGGTTTATACTCTAGCCTGCTTCACCATGATAATTCTGAATTTCTTATTATTTTCTTCAATGCCCGCTCTCTGTTCAAGAAAATTACTCTTCTTCAAACCATTTTATTTCTTGTAAATACAACTATTGTACTTATCACGAAAACGTGGTGCAAATAATCTATATCCGATTACTCCTTGCATATAGATAACTACGTGCTCATTCGAACTGATAGATGTCATGAATAAAGAGGCGGTACATTCGGCGTGCAAATTTACGGATAAATCTCTGGATGCTATAGACGAATCCATTTGGGTTAATGTAAACTGTGAATCTCAAAATTATCCACTGGTGGGATGCATATACATACCACCTCTTGCAAACTCTAAGTTCGACAGATTACTAACAAACATCTTTTCCATTGCTTCACACCAACCACATGCTGTTAAAATCATCGGAGGTGATTTTATTCTGCCCAAAATTACATGAAGTTCGACTTCAGTTCTAGGTCGAATTGACAAGTTAGTTGAAACACCAGAACTTTATGCATTAGTCCAACAGGTCCGAGAACCATCTAGAAAGATTAATATACTTGATTTACTGTTAGCAATCAACATAGATTCTATTTCAGTGCATTTCAAACATGAGCTTTTAAGAGTGATTAAAGAGTTGTATTGAGTAGAAGTCATTCTTTAGACACCGTACAATTGAATTTTAAAGCTGCAATGATGTTCAAGAGTATACACTTTCATCAACAAACCAGGAAACCGATTGAATTTCTTATTCGTTGTTTACCTTGGGAAACTTATTTTACCGCAAACAATATTGACATTACGCTTCTGATGTACACCACAACCAGATGTACTGCCTTGATGGTTCTGCTTTAAATATTCGCCACGTGGCGTAAATTGCCAATAGGAGCCAGAATACTTTTAAAATTTTCAAAAGAAAGTTAAGGAAATCAAAACGCCGCCACCACCAGCAGCATAAAGACCAGTATGCACTTCAGAGTATGCTTATTGTAATCGACAGAAGTACTTCATCTAAACCTGAGTATTTTATGAATATAGGAAATAAGGTCCCTGATAATCAAAGCTCGGAATTATCAACACGTCAGCTTTTAAAATCCTTTGTGAAGTCAAATTATCTAGACGCGAACAAATTCTTCATAGTTGACAAAAGCATTGTTGATGACCCTGATATTATTTGCGAACAATTCAACCAGCATTTATCACAGTCATACAATCCGGCCACTGAAAGCTTTATCAATGCATTTCCAATGCTGACATCCAAACACATATCGAAAATTGACTTCATACCCTTCAAAATGAAGCAGGCCATAGATGTCCTGAAAAACTCATATGACGAAGGACTTAAAGGGATTCCCTAATCACTTGTGGAAAATGGTAGTAGACAATTTCCATTATTTTGTTTAAAACCTTTCAACCTATCTATGGAACGTCAAATATGTGGTATAATTCGGTCTACTGCACTCATCTGTTTTTGACAACCTTCACGAATATTTTTAAGAATATGCACTTGATCAGCAGTATAATGTCTATAATGTCTAATAATGAGTTTTCGTGTCATAACTTCATAATTTGTGTCACGAATGTTAGAATGTTCCGAAAATTTTTTTTCAGTTATTTGATCAGTCATAATTATCGACAACTAAAGGATTTAAATGGATGAAATTAGTTTGATTGATTACGTGTCAGTCATTTGGGAAACCCTTTTAAAAATTTAATGTATTTTGTTTACTATTCACCTAGAAGAACTTTGCGTCCTTAACTGATTAGACACTGTCAAGCAGATGAAGACAGTTCTAATGTCATCACTCCACTATGTAAGTAGCACACAAGAAATCTCCAAATAGAATGCATTCATATTCTTTTTATGCATCAACGTTTCTTGTTTTATTACAATATAGAAATGAGAACAGTCTGTGATGGTCGATACTTGATGTTATTCTTCAAACGTCGTAGATTGTTCGTCTTGATATCCGTTACTCCGTATCACCCCAACGGTGTGTAAATCATGAAGCGAACACGAAGTGTTGATTGCGTTTACCATTGAAACACATACAGATATCCAAAATTGCAGGCATCAAAGGCAAACATGAAACGGTAGCGCTCTATAGCAGATGAGTTAGAGTGCAAGTCGAATGAGCGAGCGAGTGATCAAGTCTATAAACGAGTGTGAGAGTCAACGAGTCAGCGAGTAAGTGATTTTTGCTGACATAGTAAAAAACAGAGAACGTTCTCTAAAACGACCAAAATATCTCCTGAAGAATATCAACTTCATTTATGAATTCGAATCTGTTGAGACAGACATAGCGATCATTCAATTTTAGCATTCAGGTGGAGATGTAAAACGTAGTAGATAAGTGAACACGTCAATGATAAAATAAAGTGACTACCAACACATTGACTTTCTTTGGTCTTGTATGACTATGCCGCGTCAATTCAACAGTCACAATTTAATGTTCACTACAAAACAATATTCACTTCGTTGGTTCAATTTTCCTATCCTCTAGTCACTGTTTGGAAAGTTATTCACATTTATTGATTCCCCGTTTCATATACTGTGTTATTTATTTTCTATATCAACAGTGTAAATTTACGTTGTAGATAAAAACAGATAAAGTATAACAAAATGAATGGCATACTTGTTCTGACTTTGGCTAACAAATGACTCTGTGCTCGACAGTCTAGAGAATAGTTAAGGATCACAGCTGTAGCAAATTCTTTCTTCCACGAAATGCTTAATGACGATGAAATACATTTCAATTCTAACGCAAAATACGACGAATCTAAATATGAAATAATGATTTACAATGTGTTCGATTTCACGTGAAATGTGGTGACGTCCACCTAACCACTTTGCAAGGCTTGAGTCGAAATTCAATACAAACATACATTTGATGAACAATGAAATATGTCTATCCAGAATATCGCTTAACCGTGAGTTAATCAATAACAGTGATTGGTATGGAACGTGACACAAAACGTGATGTGGCATAGGTCATCAAAATGATTTTTCATGGCATCGTAGTCAATAAGGATGAGACATATTTTAAGGTCGAGTCTGAAGGCATTGTGGTTACAGACTATACCTCCGTGGCTCCATAAACTGAAGGCGTGAAATCTAGATAACTCTATACGACAAGTCTTACTAGACTCATTCGAAATAAGATAGTAGATGATTTCAGTGTTCACTCATAGCTGAATCAAGACCTTCTTTGAATCGACGAACAAAGTATCTGTTTTCACTACATTTTGTCTATACAAAAGTAGTAGTCATATGTCAAATGAAAATTTCATTCAATTTTGTTCTCTCTACGTCGATGATTATCAGTCATATGAATGTAATGATAGAGAGTGACATTCATTATCATTTCGAAAATTCTTATCACGCTCAATAAACAAAAGAAAATGTCATATAGTCTGATTATTCGGATAAAATCTGGTGATAAACAACAAGGAAGTACAATCTTTCATATTTCAACAATGAAGAGAACTGAAGTCAACAGACAGATCACACCATAACGATATGTGCAATATTATTATCACTATTGTTACTTTTAGAAAAATATTTCTTATGTGAAAATACATAATAATTTGGAAGTAATCAAATAGATTTGATGACTATATGTGATATTGAAACACGTTTTCCTGACTGAATCGTCAAGTCACAGAAGTCAATGTGAATAGTTTGGAGTGTACGAAAGGAGAAGGCGTTATATTCCGGTCATATAAATATTGTTCATCATGAATAATTTGTCCTCGTTGGACAATATTATCTACTTGATCATTACAATCATAACGTTTTGTCGTCAAACTCATTGTGTCGAGTGAAGTAGATGTGTTAAAGAACACTATCTAGTTTTTCAATTACGTTAAGTCTGTAGTCCGTCTATTCATAGATGTGGCATAATCCAAGTCGAAACTTTGTTATATATATAATGCTTGCAACAACGGTTCGAAATGAGGAAAAGTGATTGTACTCTAAAATACAAGTTAATAATTTACAACGTATGCAGGCGAGTAAATGCGACCGCGTTCGCTGACCTCTCATCTCAGGTTGACTTTTTTACTTCGAAGTAATCAGTGCATATCGGAACTGAATGATGCCGCATATACTACATTTGCAGAGATCCAACGTGTTCAGCTCAAGCCACATACCCTAATCATCCTGGCCCATCAACCACGCTTAGTGTGGCCTATGAATAATCGGATTTCGCCATGCGAGCCGTTCGGTGACAGAGCATTGCAAAAAGTTTGCAACCTCTCGAATTTTTCTCACGATGCCTCACCCTCTCGAGGACGAGTTATAGCGCTTTCAGTGGAGAACGGCTAGCATCCCACTGCGCCGTCGAACATTTTATGCCCGCAGTAGAAGATCAAAATTTCAACTTATTCACTGGCAATAAACCTCTGACGTGTGCTCTGCATACAAAATCCGACGGCTACTCACTATGAGAGTGCAGACATTTTGAACATATCTCACAGTCCACGACAAACCATCGGCACCTCGAAGGCGAGTTGACCTTTGCTGACAATACTATGCCACATAATCGAAGTGAATGCAGTTACTTCCTCGTTGCTTGATCTTCTTGCCGTGTCTGTCGTCCAAGCACGTGATTCCTTCTGTACAGAAAAACAACATTCTACATCACTCCAACGCCTCGAAGTACCTTCAACTTCCACCTCAGGTACTATGCTGTGTGATAACACAACTTCTGTTCCTCGACCCATTGTACCCTTTGATGTACTCTCTGTTGATCTCGTCTTGGATACCAGCAGCAGATGTTAGCCTCTCAAAATCAACTGGCGGGAGCACTTTTGAGGAATCTATCAATTTAACAAGAGATTCCGGAACATGAAGGTATGGAGTCATACCTCAATCCAATCTCAGAATTCATTTTTGATGCAGACAGTGGTCACACTTCTGCAGCTCAGTTCGACAGAATTGAAGATATTTTCCGAATGGAAAATTCGGCATACTATATGTAACGAAGTCGGTCATAAGAACAGTCTGTGAAACTAGAAATAGCTTGAGGTTTAAGTCAACGAAGTGTTCTCACGAGTTTCAAAACAAGTACATAAAGCGAGTACTGGCTACATTGGCTTCAGGCATAGGAGATAATAGAAGGGTATGTGACTAAAAAGGTCAACAGGGTAGAAGAGCTTTTGCAGAAGCATAAGAACTTGTTCCAGAATAAAAAGGGATGCTGCACTTTAGTAAGGGCCAATTTTTTGTCCAAAACGTCGAGTTTCATATGCCACTATTGATGAAGTGGACAAAGAATAAGATTGACTGGAGAAATCGGTTTTATACAAACAGTGAATTATTCGACATGGGAAGCATCAACTATTGTTTGGCAAAAAGTGAACAGAACTATCTGACTATGCGCATACTTTTCTAAAGGATTAAATGACGCTATACAAAATCATCCATACAACCTTTTTTGCCAGAAGGCTTTTTATTAAACTTAACGTTGGACGTTATCTTTCTAAACTTGATTTATCTGAAGTCTACTTACAAGTGCAGGTTGGCGAAGATGCAAAGGACTTACTAAACAACAATATTTACCGCGGACTTTATCCGTCTAACCGATTACCGTTTGGCCTGTGTCCAGCTCCAGCATAATAGATACTACGTTGTCCAACCTCGAAGGTGAAGCAGTTTACTTGGATGTTATTATAGTTGTTAATTCTTTTGCTGACGAACTGGTGGTAGCATATACAGCAAATCGATTACATCCCTCGGCCATTAAAATACTTGCGAATGATTTTCAAATTCTATAGAAACCAAATGAAAATTTTGAACAAGATGATCTTTTATCTCGACTAATCGCGAATGAGAAGCAGGGAAGCGAAGATTCTATCATTGCACCAATATCATTGGAGGGAGACATACATCTAATATTACAAGTTGCTATCAATCAATACCATTATTCGTGGGGGACATTAAACACTGTACTCTTGAAGACGTGGAGATGAAGCGGATTATTATATATCACGCACATGGTGAGCCTACTCATATAGACAACAAAAACATTGTACAATATGCTCATCGAGGAAATTCCCTATCACCTGTGGACGTGTGCCTTATATTTGGAAGTCGAGTTGTTCTACCTGTAAGCTCACGCTGTGCTGTGATGTAAGAACTGAATACTACAAGCTAACGGCCAGCCCTGATGACTGCACTTGCACGTATCTATGTATACCGGCCGAATATTGATGATGAGATCGGAGAAAATGTTGCGAGATGCTCCTCTTGTGCCAAAGCCATCTAAGCCTTTGGGGAGACGGAAATGCAGAGTTGGGGAACACTGACATATCCGTGGTCGAGAGTGCATGTATATATTGAAGAACTTATAAACGAGAAACATTTCTTGATGATGGTTGATGCCTTCTTCAAGTGGCCAGAGGTCCACTTCATGAAGTTTGTCTCGACAAAAGCTGCTGTGGAAATAGTGAGACAAGTATTCAGCTGCTTTGTGTTTTCAGATATTTATTGGTGTCAGATAATGAACCACAGTTTACATCTGCTGAATTTTCGAATTACTTAATTGGGAATGACGTGAGGCATATCAAGACACCCTCATACAATCCGCCGTCCAACGGTTTGGTCGAGAGGTTCGTGAACACGTTTTAAGTAGCACTGCTTAAAGCCGAGAGAGAAGGCTAAATAGAAGATATATTTCCAAGATTTTTATTCACTCACCGTGCAACATCTAACCCAGCAACAAATAATCAAGAAGAAAGATTAGAAGAACAGTGGGACTGTACTGTTCTGTTCCGTTTTGTTTAATTGTACTAAAAACACACACGTTCCGCCTGTAAACGTTTACATGATCACGGTATTATTTCGATACCACCATATCACCAATAAATATATCCTTACTACAATCTACAACTGTCCTTCTAATATTTATCGTACTGCGAAATATATCCTATTAAATGACATGTAATTGGTCTGAAGTGATGATCATGGTCAACTGTAACCCGACACTCCCACACAATATTTAAAGAGGGCAAGTAGCATATTCCGAACAAGGTTTCACGTAAAACGTCAGCCTACGTCAATGAATTCTCACATGAGTGACTAAATATATCCATGTTTGTATTGTCAAAATAGAAATGTCAACCACCAATGGCATATTTTTGGGAGTTATTATTAAAATGCATGTTTACGTTAATAGCTGGCTAATGTAACTCTTACATGCGAAATCATTGTAAATGGAAATAATTCCACAGACTGGAACAAAAAATGTCTACAGTATCTTCGAAATTTAATTGAAGGTGATGATGATGATGAATACTCCCGTTTCTACAGTGTTATATTAAATGAAATTGACAGGTCAATTATCCAATATCAATATGGGCAAGATAGAGTCAGAGACAGTAATGTAATTACACTGTTCATGGAATTCTATATTTCAGGTTAGAAAGTACCGAAATAAATAATACCGTTCTATTATAAACGTCATAGGTGTTTGAAATCAGAGAGTGATGTGAAGCTGGTATTTTACTTCATTTTCGGGTAGCTCAGATCTGATATCCAAGCGGTTCGTTTGAACTTTGCATTACAATTAGGCTGTATTTTTGTAATGTGTGAATAAATGTCGTTGAATCTCAGTTCATTATTTTTTAATAACGTTTAAATTAAATGTTAAAGTAAAATGGTCCGACTGACAAATAAATGAGCCTGTAAATGTCCTATTTCTCCAAATAATAAGAATTCGTTTATAACCTATACCCCATGCTCTGCAACTCCTTTTGAAGTAGATAATAGTAGGAGCGGACGTACTCTGCCTGTAAATTTTCTAGACTGTAGGATATTTTCCCATATACTATCCATAAGATAAAGTCTCTCTCATTATTTGTTCGCTCCAGTGATGCATACTGCATCTCTGAAAATGCATTAAATATTCTACTGCCTGTAAGTGTATCTTACTCCACAAGTGTGATTAAAAGAACTTTGAATGTTTAACCACTTACTTGCTGTCAATTTTCACTAACCCTGGCCCTAGCAATCTTAACTTTTTTGAATAATATCTAACATGAACAGTGGCAAACCTGATAGACATATTTTGGTAATCATTGTTTTGTTGTTTCGTGCTCTCTGTTTTAATTTGACTTTCTCTAGTTGTAGATAATTATCAATCATTCGTCGTGGCCTTGGGAATAACCTTAAACAACACCGTTCATAAATCATCAGTCTATCCACTTAAGTAAAAAATAACAAGTTCCCTGTATTGGATTACCGTGATACATGTCACATAAATAAACTACATAAACAATTACTGAACTAGTAAACAGAAAACAATCTCCTGTGTCTCATGTTTGTTCTCTACATATATTGTTGCTATATAGATCAAATTGATCATGCCTGTAAACTGGTGTGAAATGTGTAATTATTATTATTTATTTGAATAACAGTCAAATGTATGTGTCCAGAATATTGAACAACTTTATGTTCATCTATCACAGTGATTGATATAGAACGTGACACAGAATGGGATGTGGACATTGTCATCAAGATGAATGATCACAGTCTCAAAGTCAGTAATTATGGGGCGTATTATTTAATCGAGTCTAAAAGTATCGTGATTGTTAATGATAGTTTCATAGATTGATAAACTGAAGACTTGAAATCAAGATAATTCTATTCGACCAGTATTACTGGACTAAATTGAATCAACATTGTAGATGAATTTCATAGCTGAATAAAGACCTCCTATGAAGTGATGAACAAACTATCTGTTTTCACTTCATTTTGTATTAAGAAAAGTAGTCACCATATGTGAAATGAAAATTTCATTCATTTTATCGTTTTGTATGTGTCAATGCTTAACAGCCATATGAACGTATTAGTAGAGAGCGGCATCCCTCATTATAATGACAACTCATATCATGCTCATTATACAAATGAAAATGTCATATCATAGATGAAATCTGGTGATAAACAACGCGGAATTAAAATGAATGATATTGAACAACAACAAAAACAACGGTCAAGGTTAACAGACAAATCACACTATCACATAATCGAAACTATTCTTATCATTATTTTTACTTTTAGAAAAATAGTTTTCTTACGTGGCAACGTATATTAGATTGAAAGATGCCAAATAGTAGTTGTGGTAATTATACGTGCTATTGAAACACATATTGGTGACTTAATCGTCAAGTGACTGTATTCAGTTTGAACAGTTTTGAGAGGATGAAAGTAGCAGGCGTTCTTTTCTGATTAGACATTAACTGTTCATCGAGGACAGTGTGTTCCTTTTGATCAGAGTTATCTTCTCAATCACATCAAATATACTTATGAGCTGTCAAAGACTTTGTGTTGTCTAATGATAAAGAGATGTAAAAGGTGATTGTCCATTTAATCGAAATGGAGAAGACGGAATACAAAGAAGCAACGGAACGAACAATCGTTCGTAGCTATTACGAAACTGAAATCGTACTCCACTGTCTCTCTGTTTCGCACTGTCAATTAACATAGCTTTCGTGTCATTCTCGGAAAACGTTTTATGCGTTGTATATAGCTTATCATCTGTTTTGCCTTAAGTGCATATTCTGGCGAATGAATTAATGCATCTCACCAAGCGTAAGTTGATCATTGAGACTGTCCTGATTAGATTCCTGCTACAGAAAACAACTCGGAATACGGCAGAATAGAATGCTTTTTAAGGATATGAATAGTCCGTTCTCTGAAATCCACCATGTCATGTTTCCTTTGAATTCAATATTCTGTCGTCAACTATTCCTACTACGTATGAGGTTTCATTCAACTTGATATCCTGATTTTAGATAACAGTCATTATTTGAGATGGTTCTGTAGCTTGTTTCGCATGGAGTTTGTTTAATTATATTAAGTTCATCATCACCAATTGTGTCATCACTGCATATTCGTCTGGCTCTTGAGGATGGATCGAATAGATCGAATTACTTTCCATACCTGGAGCAACCGAATCCGCAAAGTCAATTCTAGTCCGTTTCTTACTTTTCCATTGAGACCCTCTTCGATGAGTTTCATTATCTTTTGATAATTTTGTAAAACTACTCTGTTTCACCACAGACCACTATAGCATCACCTATAAATACATTTCTACAGCTTCCACCGGAAGATATACGAGGAAAAATAGTGAACGAAATTGATGGTTATTATTAGGAAAACACATTTCAGGTTTGAGCTAGACATTAGAAGTCTATTCATTGTCATTTTACTGATGACTTCAAAAGGTTCACCACACACCTTGTCAACTGCTTTCTGTATTTCTCACAATACAGTAAACGCTTTCTTTTTAAAGCTTGTCAAAGGATTATGAAGAAGATTGAAGAATAAGAGGTTATATACAAGACCTGGCATAATGTAAGATCTCATGTCGCATAATCTTAAAAGCATGTAGCCTCTTTATGTTGTGAAACATACTTCATACTTACAACACATTTACTAATAACAATATGCGAAATAGACATGACGGTATAGGGAGACACTCCACTGAATACTTCATCATCTGAATCATACTTTTCTCAAGCAGATTAACTGATCTCCACTATCACATGCACAGATAACTTTTCCTTTCGTTATTAGATATTGATCAACAGCATTGAATTGATAATGCACCACCGAAAACAATTTTGATGTTG